>JARLTB010000070.1:1345000-1945000 GCA_030141615.1 Unio pictorum
TAGTGGACATTTTATATTCTTTTAAATTTATAAGATCTGAATTTCAGAATCCTACTTTGGGTTCTGAAATTCGGGTGTAGAAATTTCGTCTGCTTATGAGAACTTGTATTTTAAAATCTGAGTTCCAAATTACGTTTCTAAATTTCATACAATAAATCTTTTCTCTTTAAACAATTACCTCTCTCATTTTCTCTCTTGATTTACTAATCCTTATTCTAGCTATTAAGCTTCACCAGTCAATTTTCTACCTGTTTTCTACCTTTTTCTTTCTTCTCCTATCTGCCCTAACCCTATCTGGTACCGATAGAAGTTTGGCACGTGTAAACATTCCGGTAAACAAAGCATGGATTGCAATCGATCGGCCAATCCAAATCGACCATGCGGGCAGGACATGACGTCACGACAGAAGTACACACAACTCCGTGTTTGAATTCTCCTAATTTAACATAATGTAAGACAATATAATCAGTCATGACAAATCTATCGGAATATATTATTCTCATCTTCGAATGTCTGTGCAGGTACTTTAATATTAAAATCTTGTATTGTTGTACAAAATACGCGAATGGGTAACGAGCATATCGCTGTACGAGGGGACATCTCAAAATGGCTACGCTCGACCATAACAACGTGCAGTCGCTAGAATCAGCTGATCGAAAAATAAGTAACGGCATAGCACTACCCCCACCTTCTAAAAATTGGTCTCCAATTCAGCGATTACAAGAAAGCAAAGTTTTTGGAAATACGGTAAATTAAGCTCGAAATGCACGTTACCAACATTTTCATTTTGCAAACAAATACGAGATTTTCGTTCAATATTAATTCAATCTGGTTTTGACTCTACTATTGTTTTATATTTACATTACATTACACAAGGCTAAACTGCTTAACATTAACAGTTCGTGCCTTGTGCATGACAATAATCTCTCTCTCTCTCTCTCTCTCTCTCTCTCTCTCTCTCTCTCTCTCTCTCTACAATTTTACATGACATATCCAGCAACAATGATTTGAAATGCAATAAGTTAAAAGAACAGCATATTATCACTTATAACAATAATATGAAATATATTTATATACATATTTAGAAACACCATTTTTGTTTATACTGAAATTATTCAATATTTTCTTAACATATATTATTGATACAATATTTCATGCTTACCTACATGAAAGAATTTAAATACACATATACACAATAAATATTGTCATCTGTAATGACAATAATATAACTTAATAAATAAGAGTTCTATTTAAAGTAACACTTATATCAGAAGTTCATAGTTCTTGAATCACTTGTATCCACTTGAAGTTGCATAATCCCTGAATCCATTGCTGTCCTTCCGAAAAGTTATGAATGTCACATTTAGAATATTGATCCCAGGAAGAAGAATTTCTTGATGAATATCCACACTAGACAGTTCAGAAAGCACTCCAAAACAGGAACCAGTTTTCATATTTTCAACATCAGTTTCATAAACAGTTTCAGTTTCAAGCATCTGATTCATTATCATTATAATATCTGTTTTCATGTCATCATTTTCAAAGCAATATTCACTTCATTGGAAACATTATACATCACTCATTAATTCTCAATCAGTATCAACTACTTTTCTCCATATATGTTTTCAGAACCATACACTGCATGATTGCATAAGGATCTGATGAGATTCCAATCTGATTGATTCTTACTGGGACATGAGTATGCAGAAAGTAATATGACTAACCAGACACTTAAAATAAATATTATTCATGTAAGTACTATATTTTTCCAACTATTTAAAATATTACTAACGTTCATTGGAAATTTGTATTAAGATAACTGTAACTCTTCAAAGTTCCCATTTTAAAAAAATGTTATACCAACTAAAAAAAATATTTAATTTTTTTTTTATATGTTTCATTGTTCATGGTACCTATAGAGAATAAGAGTCTGTTCTCTTAAGTTTTCTAATCTTTTCTCCACCAACTGGACAAGTCCCTTAATGTTATAAAATCTTGCCTCTAATAGTACATGTATCTCAAATAAGTCCCTTTTGGGAGTAGACCTATTGGGAATTCTGGTGCATCTCTCATATAGTTTAATATTACCCTAAAATGAGTTGGATCTCTATCAACAAAATATTAGATTCTGATTTCCTCCCTTTCTAGTGTCTATATCTGCTAATCTTGTACTTTCTATTTTGTTCAGAGTTGTTCTTGTTGTTAAAAATGTTGTTCCCTCCACATTTAGGTTAATCAGATCAGAGTTGTCATTATTCTCTAAAACCACTGGTAAACCATTGAGGTATATTTGCACCTTCATATAGCCTTAATTTGTCATGGTGGACCACTTTCGGTTTTTGTTTAGGCTCTCCTTTTATTCTATACAATACATCATTAACTTTATTCAGGATTTGATATGGACCTTTCCACGGTCGTTGTAATTTTTGACTTAACCCAATTTTTCTGACTGGATTGTAATACCAAACAGCATCACCTTCTTTATATTTATTAAAATTTATTTTTGTGTCATAGTTTCTTTTCATACATTTGCTAGACAAATTCATTCTTTTTCTTGCAAACTCGTGTACATTTTTAATCTTATATTCCAGATTATCTGCATACTCTGTTCTGTATCTTTGTTCATTATCAGTCTCATTTATTTCAGGTTTTCCAAGTACCATGTGAATGGGAAGAACTATTTCTCTACCAAATGTCATCATGCTGGGAGTTATTCCAGTTGATTCATGTACAAATGATCTGTACACCATCATGACCAAAGGTAAGATTTCATCCGAATTATCTTGATATGAGGACACAAATGCTGCAAGCATGTTATAAATACCGTATTTTCGCGCATATATCCCGCACACGCAGATAATCCGCACCCTCATATAGCCCGCGGGTTTTGGGGTTTTGTGTAAAAAATCGTTGGCATAACCCGCACCTTTGTATAACCCGCAACCATAGATATATTTATACAGCTACAATCGGAAATGAAATCAATTACAGGATCACGGGGCTTCGCTGATGTAGCAAACTGCGATTCTGTTTTCCGTTTTGGTGACAAAATATACCATCTGGTGATATTTGTGGCGACACCAATTTTGGCTGATAAAAACCGTATATAGTCTTGCGGTTGGAGTAGAGAAAATCAAAGGCACCATGACAGGAAACAATGTACTGGAATATATTGTTAAAATAACAAGTCCTTGTCTCATACTGGCAAACCACACTAACAGTGCACTGTTATATCATAATCCGCTAATGATGATATCTGGCCTTATTACTTTATGCAACTGACTAGTCAAAATCCGAATCCGCAGAAGGTGGAAACGTAAAATGAGTACAGTCAAGCAGATGACACTAATTTAAAAACAAATACCAGATGGAAGAAGAAAAAATACGTTTGCTGACACTTCAAAGAGAACTGATTACCTTTGAAGCACTGATATATACTAAACAAATAAAACAAATCTGTTTCAATGTTCTACAATTATCTGAAGTTGCCGCAGCAATAACAAACAGGTATTTGTTTCACCCTTCAACTGGAGCCTTTAGCGGCACCATCATCAAAGTAAGCCGACGACCTTTGCTCAATAAAAGTCAGGAAAAACACGGTACACAGTGCTTGTGTGCGTAGGAGCTGTGCCTCAACTACAGGCTACATAAACACGGACATTTTTAAATAATCTTGTATTCTTGTGAAGTCTAGATTCGAGTTTAAATAATTTCTTTCTGTTTAATTTAAAAAATGCCGAAATGAAAGTCTTACACAGCCGACTTCAAGCTAACTGCCATTGCGTATGCTGAAGTGCATGGCAATAGAGCCACAGGCACAAAATTTGATATTAATGAGAGTGTAATCCGAGGTTGGAGAAAAGAAAAAGGAACGTTGGAGAAGATGAATCCACGAAAACGTGCTCGTCGCGGACCTAAAGCAAAGTGGCCTCACCTTGAAGCTGACCTGAAGCAGTGGATCGTGGCCCAGCGGTAAAATTAGTTTCCGTAGTTATTTCGATTGAAAACAGAAAATATTGATTATGAAAACGTGACGGATACGAAATTTTAAGTTTTTATCCCGAAATGTTGATTTGGTCCCGATACCGTAAGTTGTAAAGTCACCGTAGTAGCCATAATATCCAACCCTAGCAAAACAAAACTAGAACAATATATGTTATGTAGTTACGTTTTTCAAACAATATGTTGAAATATCATTATGTGTAAAAAAATTGTGATATAGCCCGCACCCCCCCTGCGGGGTTTGTAAAATCTGGTATAACCCGCGGGATATATGCGCGAAAATACGGTAGTTCTGTTTTAAATAGTTCTGTTAGCTCTCTCTATCATGCCATCACTTTTAGGTCTAGCAATAGAAGTTTGTGTTTTCTCAATTCCTAATATTATACAGATCTCTTTGAAAAGTTCTGATTAAAAGTTTTTTTTCCTTGATCTGTGTGAATAATAAGAGGAATTCCAAATCTTGTGATAAAATTATCAATCAGTTCTTTTGCTGTGGTTTTAGCATCAATCTTTTCTACAGGGTATGCCTCTATCCATTTGGTAAAAAAGGCACCTATGACCATTATGTATTTATTTCCCTGTTTGGTCCTGGGAAGTGGACCAATAAAATCAATAGCCACCCTTTCCATAGGAGCACCTACATTGTAGGTTTTCATGGGTACTTTTGGTTTTCTAAGGGAAGATTTTCTATTGGCACACACATCACATTTCTTGCACCAATTTTCAACATCTTTATTCAGCCCATACCAAAAGAATCTCTGTCGCACTTTCTGCGGAGTCTTTGCAACTCCTGAGTGTGCAGCTGTGACACTGTTATGTAACTGTGTAAGTATACAGCTTTTTAAGCTTTCTGAGACAACAATTTGCATGGTGACTGTCATTCCATCATCACTTTCCCATTTCCTATTCAGGATATCATTTTCTATTACAAAGGAATCAAACTGTTTGCAGTAGTATTTTATTTCAGGACAGTAATGTGAAATATCTGACCATTCATATTTCTTTTTACTTGTCACCATCCCCTTCACCACTTTCAGAACTGTATCATCATTTTGTAAATGGGGTAATTTGGTCATATCCAAGTTGTCCATGTCATCTTTTGATTGATAATTACTATTTGTCTCTGTACTAATGCTACTGTGAGGAGATGGGAGTTTCTTCCTAATCTCTTTTGTAACATAACAGAGTTTATCACTTACACCCTCCATGTGATTACAGTTTTCTCTCAATACACTGGTTTTTCACCATGTGGAATCTCTGACAGATTTCTCACTAAAGTATAGTAATTAAAAGAGTATCTAAATACCACAGAACACATAGTTAGAACGAAGCAAATAATATATTGGTTCTATGGGGAATAGGCATAGTACAAATATTGTGATGAGTGATATAAAAATATCATTTTTATATAACTCTATATTGGTCTCTTTGTTCTTTAAATTTACATGGGATGGAATAGACACAGAACCTATTTGATTTGGGAGCTTAGAAATACAAGCTACCAGTTCTTTATCTGATTCTCTTTCAGCATGATTGTCAACTCTTTCACAATAGGTACAGTTCATTTCTATACATGGACGCCTTGTTAAAGCATCTGCATTAGAGTGCAGTCTGCCAGCTCTGTGCATAATCTCAAAATCAAAGGTAGCCAGAAAAGTCAACCACCTAGCTAACTGACCTTCTACCATTTTGAAATTTATCAGCCATTTCAGACTGCCATGATCAGTCCTCACTGTGAACTTCTTTCCATAGAGATAGTGATGAAAATGTTTGACTGCATTTACCACTGCAAGAAGTTCACGTCTTGTGACACAATATTTTCTTTCAGTTTTTGAGAAACATTTACTAAAGTAGCCAATTACTTTTTCTTTTCCATTTTGGATTTGGGAGAGTTACTGCTCCTTGACCAACATTTGAGGCATCACAATCTAAAATAAATACATCATTTTCAGTAGGGAATGCCAAGATTGGTGCATTTATCAGTGCATGTTTTATGTCCTTGAAGGACTGCTCACATTTCTCAGTCCATACATATTTTCTACCCTTTTCAGACAATTCATGTATTGGTTTGGTCAAAGTTGCAAACTGATAAACATATGATCTGTAATAACTTGCCAAAGAAATGAAGCTTCTAGCTTCTTTTACAGTTTTAGGGGTTGGCCAGTCTCTTACTGCTGTGATTTTATATGTACTTGTGCCTACACCATATTCACTTATAGTATGACCTAAAAATGTGACCTATTTTTGAAACAAATTGCATTTCTTCGGATTCAATTTCAAATTGGCATTTTTCAGTCTTTGAAAAACTGTTTACAAATTAGTGAAGTGTTCTTCAAAAGTTTTTGAATAGCAGATATCACCAAGGTACAAAATGAACATTTTCCACAAGAGACCTGAAAATGCCATCTGGACAAGACTAGTAAAAGTCGCAGGTGCATTGCAGAGATCAAACGCTAATCTTCGCCATTGCCATTGTTCCCCTCCTGGTATGGAGAATGCAGTTTTATGTCTATCTTATTCATAAATTTCTACATGTCAATAACCTGATTTCATATCCAGACAAGACTACCATTTTGATCCTGCTAAAGCATCTAAACTATCATCTATTCGAGGCAATGGTTGAGAATCTTTGACAGTAACATCATTCAATCCTCGAAAATCACAACAGAACTTTACAGAACCATCAGATTTGTTCACCATTACAATTGGAGCATTCCAAGGGATTTGTGGACATTTTTATATTATTCCATCTTCTGCCATCTTTTTAATTTCGTTCTCTGCAACTTGTCTTTTAGCAAGTGATATTCGGTACGGATACTTTTTAACAGGTTTTGCGTCTCTTGAATCAATTTGATGTTTTATCGAGGTTGAATGACCTATATCACTTGATGATGCAGAAAAGATACTCTGATGTTTTATCAAAAATTGTTTTAAGTGTTCTGTTTGTTCTTGATCCAGATATTTTTGAAGATCTTATAAACATTTCTGTTAAATGTTCTGGTAATTGTTGAACACAACCCCATTTTTTATTTATTGTACCAGCAGGTGTACTGTTTACATCTTGTGCTGGTTGCAATTCTGCAGTAACAGTATTTTTATACAATTGAACTGGTTTTTCTCCTAAATTTTCTAGTCTGAGAGGAATGTATCCATTTTTAGGATGTACTAAAACTTTTGCTACTAGTAGACCAGTTTTCTCCACAAATTTTGAGAATGGTTCAGTTAAGCCCATTGTGTCCTTTTCATAAAGTCAATTGATCTGCCATTTACAATTACTTCAGATTCAGGCAATGTCACAACATTTTCAGTTAACGCGATTCTACAGCACACAGTTTTCTTTTCATCTGATTTCATATAAAATGGTACTGTTTCTCCTTTTACATTTAAATAACCTTTACTAATAATAGGGTCACACTGGTGTTTCTTTAAGAAATCAATACAAAGTATGCCATTTTATTTATGTCTGCTAACAATACTTCATGTGTGAAAGTATGAGTCCCTAACATAATTTCTACCTCTGCTTTACCATCAAAAGGTTGGCTTTCGCCTGTTACAGTTAAAAGCATACTTTTTACAGGAGTCACCTCTGGTTGTGAGTTTTCTGACCAAGATTTTACTACCTTATTACTTAGAATTGTAACATTTGCTCCAGTGTTACACAACAAAGAAATGCAATTTCCATTTATTTTAACATTTACAAAATATCCTGTATCAGTCCCTAGATTGTTTAGTTTGATCAATTTGGACCATTCTTTCTTTACAGTCGCGCTTTTGTCCCCAAACTTGACCCATTCATGTTTCCCTGACCTCTTGTCTGTGTCAGTGTTTTCCCATTTGTTTCTAAAACTATAGTTTGGCTTGTACTTTTGATTTTGATTTCAATCTCTCTGTTCAAGAATTTGTTTTCTGTCAGTACTGTTTGAAAAGTTCTGAAACCATTTTCCATTGTAATCTCTTTGGCAAACATTTCTTCTAACATTGTTCTTCCTATATACTTGTTTCCTGTTCCAGTTTTTGTACTCATTTTTTTTCTGTTTCTGACTGCAATTTTTCTACTTTATCAGACAATTGTTCAAGCCTTTGAACAATTTTTTCTCGCTTGCCTTCATTAGGTACAGTTTGTATTTCAGACAGAGAGTTCACATTTTTCTGTCTCTGTTTATCAGCTAGTTTGTGAGCTTCCATTTAAACAGCTATGGTTTCAGCCTCATTTAGTGTTTTAGGACCACATTCTCTTAGTCTTAGTCTTGTTTCTGAGTCTAGCAAGGCATCAATAAAATAATCCAGGGCTGGGTGCCCCGAGTGGCTGAATGGTCTACAGATCACTGCCATCTCGCCTCTGTCTGCATGGGTTCAAGTCTAAGATTCGGCGGTTCTTTCCAGGTTCTTCCTCCACCATTAATACTGTCCGCCATGTATAGCCTATATTGTGCTGAAAAATGATGTTAAACCAAAAAAAACAAACAATAATCCAGGGCTAAAATTTCAATAATTTCACCAGTTGCGTCAGGATCAGTCTGGTCAGTTTCTTGATGTTTTGTGCCAATTCAGAAATTGATTCTCCTTTTTCTCGAACTCTAGATTTAAGCTGAGTTCTCTATATTTCAGCTTTATTTAGAGTACCAAATCTGGATTTTGTAGTAATTTTTCCTTTGCTCTGGTTCAATTTCATTAAGAAATGGATCGAGCAGTTCCAGTGAGACTGCTAGCTAAATACAATGACTTTGAATGATAATAGTAGTCATTAAGTTCTGCAATAATATTGAATTGAGTTAAATATTCATCTATGTCAGTCTGACCATCATATAGCTGAGGTTTCATTCTAGATTGTTTATTGTTTCCAATTTTCTCATGAGCATGTGTGTGTTCTCTACTACTTCTGATTTCACTGTTTCTTTCAAAGCTGGGGTTTTCTGTTTCTCTTGTTCTGGAATTTTCATTTCTATTTTCAATCAAATGTAACTTTTTTCTGTAGATTTAGCAATTTTGATTCAGAATGTTCAAAATGTAGATTTCATGTGATCTGCTAGGTTGAGCACTGTATCTTTAACTTCTATAGCTAAACTTGTCATTTGTTTTTCTAAATTACTCTCCAGTTTAACATAGGGACTTGAATCCCTTGATCTTATTCCATCACAGTTATCATCAGTTTCACTTGTCACATTTTCATATTCATATCTTCCAAATGTGATCATTTTCCTCCATTTTTAAACCTGTTTGTATATATTTTATCTGCTATTGCTGGAGTCAGTTTTTATTTAATTTATTTTGTTTTCTTTTTACAGGAAGGTCAACTCTACCAGATTTTCAAGAAGAATCGATTTTATTAATACAAATTTAAGAACTTCATTGTGGTTTTTTTGGTTGTAATTATATCATTTTGATCCCACTTCTGACACCAAATCTATAACCTCAAGAGGTCTGGAAAATTATTCCGGGAGTTTGAGCTATCATTTTCAGACCCTAATCTCTTGCATATCTCAATCTCTTTTGCCTATCTCTCTGTCTCTCTCTCTCTGTCTCTCTCTCTCTGTCTCTCTCTCTCTCTCTCTCTCTCTCTCTCGCTTTCACGCCCGCGTGTGACAGTTACATTCCATGTATTATCAACACTAGAAAAAGAAACATTGTTTCAAAGCTGGCCGGCGTGTAACAGGAAGTCCAGTTATCTCACTTTCGGGCTAAGCAATTTAAAAATTCGTCCTTTCTTTTAGATAACAAATCCCCTGCAAATCTTCATTAAATCGTCAACCTTTGTGTGAACTATCCCAGACATACCACTGCGTATCGCATTTAATCAACGCCCAATCAGTAGGACCACCGTAAAAGCGCACATTAAAAAGTAATTTTATCAACGATCAGAATATGGACGTCTTCATCCTGACAGATACATGGCTACAAACAGGCGATGAGACCAAGTGCGCAGATCTAACATCCACCTGTTATTTCATCAAGTCGTACCCCACCACACTCGCAGAGGGTTGAATTGCTGTCATCAGAAAGAATTCCATGAGAAGGTGTCTGACACAGAACAAACTTCAATTTCCGTCACACACCGTTTGAACCTGTCCAAACAACACCCACACTGGACCAAAGATAGGTCCATATTTTTCTGCCTCTACCGTCCGCCTCCAAGTAGAAGAAACAAGATGACTGAATTGTTGGTTTGCCTCAATATCTGCACCAGAAACTTCCAAATATTCAAAACAGATGTTCGGATCATCCCTACAGTACCACGATCAGACTACACCATCCCGCTGTTCTCTACCCTATAGTAACTATCCAGAATCAAACACAAAATTTGTTTTCTGTGCTACGTTTCACTGACAGACTCCAGTCTAACATACATATCCGGCCTCACCCATGTGTACAAACCAGCAAGATACCTACGCACCTCTTCAGGCAATGTATACGCATTATTTCCATTATAAAAACAAACTTTAGAAAGTCATATGGACAATGTTCTTTTGCACACCAGGCCCCAGTAAAATGGAACGAATTGGGACTCACCATCAGCCTGGAACATTCAATTTTCAGCATACACTATTGCCCCTTCCATTAGAATCGACGGTGTCACCTTGGAAGAAGTCAACAACTTCACCTACCTGGGGTCAACCATCAGCAACACATCCAAGCTTGATAAGCAGCTAGACATAAGGCTTGGAAAGGCAAACACCATCATGACATGACTAAAGAAGAGGGTGTGGGAAAACAACGAGCTGACAGTGACAGAGTACACCAAGGTCCAAGTTTACCAAGCATGTGTTCACAGCAACCTTCATTATGGAAGTGAGACCTGGAGTACCTACATCAGGGAACCGCTCCGGTGGCTTAGTGGTTAGGGCTTCCGCCACGGAATGGGGAGGTCATGGGTTCAATCCCCGGCCGAGTCCTACCAAAGACCCACAAAAAAAATAGTAGTAACAGCTGCCTCGCTTGGCGTCCAGCACTAAGAGGTTATTGTTAGGACTAGTCGGCCTGGTGTCAGTATATTGTGACTGGGTGGGTGATTAAAGATGTAAAGATGATGACTGAATATACCTGGCAGTATTACTCTTGTTTGATAAAAAAAATAATTTCCTAGTTTATTCCACTATACTATACATGAACCAATCATTACTACAGCAACAACCAAATGACTTTAATAATACTAATGATGCTGATGACATCTGCAGTGACATGGAATCACTTGCTGTGACTATATATATATATATATATATATATATATATATATATATATATATATATAAAATATAAAATAAACAACGCCAACACGTATTAATGTTGTATATATATATATATATATATATATATATATATATATATATATATATATATGACTATATAGTCCTACTTCTCCAGTCAAATTAAAATTAAAACGTTTTGCAATTTTCATTTCTTTGTTTTATTTTCTTTGCAAAATAGTTTTCTTATTTTATATTGAAAATTAAATGAAACAAATACTTGTCTGTATTGATGCATCTTTGAGTTTCAGATATAAAAATATCAAGATGTATAATGCACTTTTATCCTATAAGAGCACTGTAGTCTCCTGACATTTGTTCACCTTATTTCATAATCTCTCAATGAATGAAATAAGTGGTAGAAACTTCGCCCAAATGGAATGTGATCACAAACGGATAAATTACTAAATTTATCGGTAGTAGAAAATCCAACTGATAGTTCTGGATAAATATATTGAATGGCATCTCTCATGGATAAATGACCAAAACATAGTAGAGAATTCAACTAATATTAATGCTGTGCAACCATATAGAATGGTATCTCTCATGGATAAATGACCAAAACATAGTAGAGAATTCAACTAATATTAATGCTGTGTAGCCATATAGAATTGTATCTCTCATGGATAAATGACCAAAGCATAGTAGAGAATTCAACTAATATTAATGCTGTGTAACCATATAGAATTGTATCTCTCATGGATAAATGACCAAAGCATAGTAGAGAATTCAACTAATATTAATGCTGTGCAACCATATAGAATTGTATCTCTCATGGATAAATGACCAAAGCATAGTAGAGAATTCAACTAATATTAATGCTGTGTAACCATATAGAATGGTATCTCTCATGGATAAATGACCAAAACATAGTAGAGAATTCAACTAATATTAATGCTGTGCAACCATATAGAATGGTATCTCTCATGGATAAATGACCAAAGCATAGTAGAGAATTCAACTAATATTAATGCTGTGCAACCATATAGAATTGTATCTCTCATGGATAAATGACCAAAGCATAGTAGAGAATTCAACTAATATTAATGCTGTGTAACCATATAGAATGGTATCTCTCATGGATAAATGACCAAAGCATAGTAGAGAATTCAACTAATATTAATGCTGTGTAACCATATAGAATGGTATCTCTCATGGATAAATGACCAAAACATAGTAGAGAATTCAACTAATATTAATGCTGTGTAACCATATAGAATGACATCTCTCGTGGATAAATGACTAAAACATAGTAAAGAATTCAACTAATATTAATGCTTTGCAACCATATAGAATGGTATCTCTCATGGATAAATGACCAAAACATAAGTAGAGAATTCAACTAATATTAATGCTGTGTAACCATATTGAATGGTATCTCTCATGGATAAATGACCAAAAATTAGAAAATCCACCTGATATTAGTGCAGTGTAACCATATGGAATGGGGATGTAACAACTGACATTAGTGCAGTGTAAACATATGGAATGGGGATCTAACATGGATTAATTACCAGAAGATGTTACCAGAAAATAGTAGAAAATCTAACTGACATTAGTGCTGTGTAACCATATACAATGGAACCTCTCATTCTCAATACAATTGTAAGAACTTATTCAATTATAACATGGAGTAGTGCTGTATGCTCACCAGATAATTTTATTTTCATTCTGTATCAGTCCAAAATGAATGTGACTGACAAATATAAACATGTGAAACCAAATTCAAATACATAGTGAAATTGTGGAGTGGAGAAAATGTTTTCACCAGAGTCACCACAATGTTTATTAGACAGAACACAAAATGAGTGTTTCCATTTTCATAATAAAAAAATAAATGGATTGGTTGATCATAAAAAGATTTTATAAACCTACTTATCAACACGAGCTTTACTAAAAGTGAATTATGATTGACTGTATTCTCTTTCGAGAAATAAATCTCAGTATCATTCAACAACTCAATGATTTATGACAGTTTGATACACATATGCTATCTTTGTATAATTAAATTAAATGTAAAACAAATAAAGAAAATACTTGAGATTGTACATGTAACAAAGAATTGGAGACATATCGACAACAGATTCAGGATTCATAAACTCACTTGGCCTTGTGATACAAACATAATTAAAATCTATCCTAAAAATATACATAAAGTCTGCTTAAGAAAAATACCTGAAGTTTATTATATAAATAAAATATGTTCTATTATACAACCACTTCCACTGACTATTATGTAAATGTACATAATAATCTCTTAGACAAATATACATATTTTCTACCAATATACCGACAGCCGATTATACAAATCTCTCTCTCTCTCTCTCTCTCTCTCTCTCTCTCTCTATATATATATATATATATATATATATATATAGTCTATTCAACCTTATAATATTTTACAAATAAACATAAAGTCTGTTATACAAATACACTTGTAGTCTATTATACAAATGTAACTATATGTATACAAATAAACAAGGGAGATAATCAATTTGGACAAGATTATATGGAGTGGAGCCATTAAGACAGTATGGTGTCATTATATATATCTTGCTGGCAACTCCAGCACTTGCACTTGTTTCAAACTGTAATGATTCCCACATTCCATTGGACTAAACCCACATTGCTGAGAGAGGTCCTAATGATTTGACACCATATTAATCTGCTGAAGCATGCATTCTGGGGAAATCACTCCAGCCTCATTTCAGAGAACTGACACAACACTGAAAGCAGTAGTAAACAGTTATAGCTTGAAATTGATTGGCATAGAGAATGCGCATGAGGGGAAAGTTTATCTGATTTTAATGGACATCTTATGTCAGTTCCTAGACAAATAAGGTGTTGTACTAATATATCACAACAGATCAGTGAGTGATTGTTGAATAGAGGCTATACTAGACAAGTGGATTGAAATCACTACACCTGATACAAAACAATCATTTATAAAAAGAAGAAAAAAGACAATAATGAATAAAAAGAATAGACCGGCCCTAAGATTAGGAAGATGGATTGTCATGGACATGACAACTGGATCGTCTGAAGACCTTCAGCTGATCAATGACACATAAAACTGCTATGATCATGTTGAGTTTAGCCTTCACAATAACATTGCAAATATTCAAGAAACATGCCTCACATTGACTGGATCACTTATGTAGAAATACTACACCTTCTTCTAGCAAAGAAAAAGCACAGATGACTCAGAGAATATGACTTGCAGTGAACAACACACTCTTGGGGATGATAAACCGACATACAAGTGGTTCAGACAGAATTTTGGTATTGCACTCATTACCGAGT
Source organism: Unio pictorum (assembly GCA_030141615.1). Classification (NCBI taxonomy): domain Eukaryota; kingdom Metazoa; phylum Mollusca; class Bivalvia; order Unionida; family Unionidae; genus Unio; species Unio pictorum. Next base: position 1,359,547 of record JARLTB010000070.1, read on the forward strand.
GTCTCATACACAATGTGAGTATGCATGACCCAACATTTTACTTGTCCACCAGTTGTTCACCATCAATAGAATCCCAAAACATGGACACCTATAGAGATCATGCCATACAAGGCATAACCCACACAATGTGGGAGTAGAGCAAAAATGAGGGAAGGGAGGAAACGATAATAGTTCAATATTTACATAACACTTTATTATCCATCTCTTTTTCTTCCTGTTTCATTATGTAAGATTCCTACTGAAATTAAATGTTTTAAAAACATATGTTGCCTCTTGTTGTATAAGCATTATTCTTTGTTTCTCAACTTAATTATTTTCTTATCTGTGTATGAATATCATTATGTACTGATATGACAGCTCACAGGTACATGTACTGTGTTTTGGATAAATCTGCTCCGAAATAAGATGTTTCACTAACACATGCTCTGCAAAATTTAATTTTCGTGAATTAGCACTCTACTGACTTTTATAGTGCCATGCTAGATTTCATATTCCATAATGCTGTATTAGGATTAGAAAGCAACATCAATGCTGTCTACTTGTTATAACGGGTATTTTGATTATGATCAGCCACTATTTCCTAACAAACTTGTCATCTAAAGTTGAACAATAATGGAATTCAACCATTTTGGTTCTGCTTGATAGTCTATATTATAAACACACAGTTGTAAAACTTTCTTGATGCATTGGTTCAAGCAACCACACAATGCTTGTTCCAGACCCCAATATGTCAATCAATTTAGTTGAACAACCATTCATGTCAAAGTGAAGAAACTAGAAATGTAAACATAAACTGCATTTTGCAACAAGTTCTACAATATTTATACCATTTTTATTAGCACTGAAAGGGTGAATGACTCAATAAAGGTATATCCTGTGCAGAAAACATTTTCATATGCTCAGCATGAAATTTATTTGTTCTCACAGTGCACTAATTTGTAAACATTTTGCATGAATCACATGAACATGCATCCTGCGAGCATCTCTGCACCTGTACCTGTTATGAGATTTTAATGGACGATTAAGAGCTGGTCATTATTCATTGTCCATTTGTCCAGCACATTGAATCCTGGCACTGGGAAGATGATCAGATATGGGTAGATACTACTTGAACTTTATACCTAGCATGACCTCTCTGCATGAGAAATGTGTACTTACAGACAAAGCCTCAACATAATGTATCCTGGATATGTTCACATCTGGCCACACAAACCAGCTTTATCACTACCAGGTACACCAGCCTGAGTATCATTCTCATCTCTTACAACTACCATTGCACTGACTGCAGCATGGTATGCATTAAGGTCACACATCAAAGAAATTGCACTGTTTGAAACATAAGGGAATCGCTGTATCAATGTCATCACCAAAGTTGAAGTCACAACTGTTTACTGATAATCTGAAACAGGCTGTCTGCTCCAGCAGCCCCAACATGAGTGCCCATCAAAAGCAAGAGCTGCTGAAGAATGTTATCTACAGCATAACCCTATCAATTATTGGCCAAAGACTGAAGTAGACCAATGATTTATTGGAAGCAAGCTAAATTTGAAATAATACCAGTCACGGAGGCCAAATTATTACCCTTATCAGCTACAAGTATTCCCTAAATCAGAAAACTTTACAAGCAATCAAAGCTGTCAGAAGCAATATTCAACACATTGCAAAATTCTTTGTCAATAACTAATGACTACAACTATGAAATAATATCCAGATACAGATAACATCAAAAGTATGTACAATGGGATAAAAAAAGCAAGAGGTCCTATTCATACATGACAGCCCCTTCTAAAATCAATTACAATGATGACTATAAATGATCACGAAAAGCAAATGGAGTGTTGAATAGAACATTACTCCAAGCTGTACTTGCAGTTAAATATACAGCCCTCAATGCCAGCTTACCTAAATTTGCCAAAGTTTATAATGAACAGTTTGTTGATGAATTCTGCAACACCACATATAGCATAGACTCCAGAGAATGGAAAAGTCTAGTGGAAAAGATGGCACACCAGAAGCCATAAAGTGTGAGAAATCTATACGACTCGAATATCTCCACGAGTGTCCTTACTAGGCTGGATACAGGGTGAAAGAATGCAAATATTTGAATGACACTAATATTATCTCTCTCTACAAACAACAAGGGCAACATTAGTGATTGAAATAACCCAGCTACGCAACACAGGCTTTCAAACTTGTTCGCATAAACATACTAAGCTTCTAGAACAGATTGGATGTCCCAATGCTCCTCAGCATGATCTAGTCATTCCATAAAAGCACAAGAGTGAGAGGCTTTTGAAAGATGTAGTGGAGTCCATCAGGGATGCGTTCTTTACCCCTACCTTGTTCTAAATATTCTTTTCTTTCCTGCTAAAGCATGCCTTTTGCTCATCAACCAATGGAATAAACCATCAGACAAGGTCAGAAGATAAACTCTCCAACCTTACACATCTGAAAGGCAAAAGCAAGATCCACAAAGTTCTCATCTCTGTCAAACTCTTTGCTGATGATATGGCAGTGACAAACCACACAACAGTGTATCCCCAACCTGTTTTTACCAATTTTCAAATGCCTCTCTGACTTCAAAAATGACATCAGCTTTAAGAATAAAGATGATAATAATCGGTCAAAATGTCGAATAGTCACCTTCCATCAATATCAACAACCAAGAACTTCAGTCTGTCAGCAAATTAAAAAACATTGCATCTACCATGACTGACAACCACTACAGTCTAGCAAAGTGCAACATCTGCATTGGAACGGTCACTTTAGCAATGTATGAAAGTAAGCAAAACACGCAGTTAAACAGCAAAAGACCACAAGGCTTATCATACCAGTGTTTCAATGAAGTGTATCACATAAATGCTAAGGAGTTTTGGACACTGATGTGGACAGCTGAGAAGAACATGAACAGGACTGAATTTGCTAAAGATATGAAAGTGACAACAGCTGGAATTTGCAGAACAAAGAAGCCAGCAGAAAGAAAATGATGAATTATATGTGGCATAAGAGTGGAAAAGACACCGGCTGTAAGTGCCACAGTGCAACGCTTTGTCAAATATCTGACTGACTACCTCAGAGAACAGATCCATACTCTTCTGAATGTGAAGGATGCCAATATGATTATGCAAAAACACCCAAGTAGGTTTTACAAATCTGACAACACAAATAGCACACATAAAGGGTTATTCTGGTTTGGAAAAATAAGAAATTTTACAGTCAATTATGTTTCTCTGAAAATACTAATCCAATCACATTGATATCATGGAATTACTTTCACTACCTCCAGAATGCAGCTTTCCCATTGGCTTCAAAAGTCTATAGGTGCATGGAGAAAGGGAACCAACATTTACAAATTACCTCCCCTTACATAGCTAGGTAACACTTCATGGTATAATGGTACCAATTGCACAAATCCATGTGGGTGGAGCTTAAGGTGTAGGGAACATTACAATCAGAAAAAAACAACAACACAAGCTATGATTGGTGGATTATGTAAGAGTTGTACTTTATGTTAGGCTTAAAAAAAAGTTTAGCCTCTTGGCAACATGTGAATTTATGCTAATTCCTAAATAGATAAAATTTTGTATTTTTTTTATGATTTTTTGAAAATGTAATACACATGACTGAAAATATGTATGTTGTGACTAGGCAACTCATACCCCTGTCTAGTTCCAACAGAGTTATCTCTCTTAAATGCAATGGAGTACCTGGTTTTGTCATCGTCAAATTGACAATCTAATATTGTTCTCTATAACAGTGTGTGAGATGCATGCTAAATTAGGATAGAAAATATATTTATCTCTCCAAATATTAGCATTGAGGTCTATGTAAAAACATTACACCTCATGTAAAATATATGAACAGTTTTAACTTGAGCATTATCTGAGACAGGATAATCACACTGTGTGGACAGTTACGGGCAACTTATAAACATGTGATTGGTAAGTATTGTTAGAGAAAGAATTTACTATAAAATAATGGTTGGTAAAATGTGTAAATTAGCTGAGCAGAAAAGAACCCACTGAATGAACAAGATGAAAGAACATGTGGAAACACAAGATACCAGAATCAAGGGCAACATTCAACAGAGATTGCCACTAATGAGTGAGTCTCTCCATCCTGGACACTTATTGTTACCTGACAGACTACATCAGAGCACAGCTCCATACTCTTCTAGAACTGTGGGGTGCTAATATGACTATACAGATAAACCTAAAATCTATTATTCATGTCTGCCAAAATGATTACCAAATAAAGAAGTAGTGTAGTGTGGATAAATAAGATATTGTATAGTAAATTATGTTTCCCCCATTCATCATATTAATTAGGGAATTACTTTTGCTACCTCCAGATTCAAGCTCTCCCATAGACATGAAGTCCTTTTATACACTATAAAAAGGGAAGTAACTCTTACAGATTATCTCCCTCTTTTTTATTTCAAATACTGTCTAAGACGGGATGTTTGTATTGCAGTGTGTTGGTGTGCGTTGAATTTTTAATGTTGCTTTAAGAATTTTTCAGTCATATTGCTATAGTGGTATGCATCGCAGAAGTTCATAGTGATGTCTAGCACTGGGTCATCATGATGAAGACATGTATGATATTCCACCCAATGAGATTATTCTGACAACAGGCTAACCAGTTCGAATACTAACCTCATAATGCTGAGCATATAAAGTGGCAGCTGTTAGTACCATTTTTATAAGTCATTGGTATGACTCGACTCAGGAGTGGTGTAGTCCGATGACTATCTTGGCAGCCATCAAGGGAAATATTATATTCAACTCCTTGTACTGTGATGCTAAGTAATGCAGATAGGAATAGGAGAAAAGGGGAATGGACATGCAACAATATATTTAACGAGACAAAAAGAACTGAAAAGCACGACTCCATAGAAATAGCTTATTTATTTTGTGAGTAAAAATACTCATTATACATGAATATATTTATTTCTGTGAGAAATCTGAATATATTGAGAGCACTCTCATTGGATGACTCCTTTTAGATAGGGTGATAATGCTTGTGGGGTTATGTCCTCTTTCCCTGGTTTCAGTGGAAAGAAAAGTCTTTAGTATCCATACCAGATTTTGTTTGTTTGATTAGGATTTTTAACGTAGCTTTAACAATTTTTCAGTCATATCGCTACGATGTCTGCAGTGAGGCAGTTTATAGTGATGTCTAGCACTGAGACATCATGCCCAGTCACATTATTCTGACACCAGGCCGACCAGTCCTAACACTAACCTCTTAATGCTGAACGTCAAGCGAGGCAGCTGTTAGTACCATTTTTGTGAGTCTTTGGTATGACTTGGTCGGGGATCGAGTCGACGACCTCCCGCTTCCGGGGCGGATGCTCTAACCACTAGGCCACTGGAGCGGTTCATACCAGATTTAATTCATTTTCTTTTTATGCTCTGCGTATTTACTTATAAAACATTATTGGTAACAGAACTTCTTTATGATATTAATCATCCTCAATTCTAGATTCCAATCAAATTTCAAAATATGAATGTATATTTCCATTAGATATCTTTAATCAGAAATAGTCAAAGGATAAAGAAAACAGTTAACTCATCAAATTACAAAGATAGAAAGAAATGGTAATTATGGACCAACAGGCAACAAAATACCATAATAAGTATTTTTGCAAGAGTTTCTGTAACGTTTCATTGTAATTATTTCATAGAAGGCGAAGTGACAAAAAAATTGTGTTAACTGACAATAGGAAAAAGATACCCAACTATTAATCAAGACTGTCTCATTCACTGTTCTGGTATATAAATGTTTACTTTCTTTAAAAGTTGGATCACACCCTCTTAAATTCAAGTCGGGATACACATCTTGCTTTGTTTCTTGAGGCCTCTTCAGAGATTTTCTGGCAGCCTAGTTCCCTGAAAGCTTTCAATGTGTCATCTATCACATGGCCATCATAATTACCATGTACACCTAAATGTGATTACTGCAGGAGTCATTCATCAACAAAATGACATCACAAAATGTATGCTATGCTACTACAGCAGTTGTCACAAATAAGTTGAGTGGGTTTTGATCCTCATTAATATAGAATATTCAGATATTTACAACTAATACAAATGTTAAATCTACATTCTTTAATATTTTAGAAATAAAGTATAAATAGAGTTAAAGTACTACCATTATACCAATTAAAAAACAGTAACTATCTCCACAGTTAACACTAAAAATGTGAGCAATATTTCAACTTACACATCCATAGTCAATGCTATTAACTGTTTTGTGTTTCTGCTTACACATGCAAACAACAATTCATATAAGTCCAAAAGTCAGCAATATAATTTTGTATTTCTGTTTACACATCCAAATGACAACTATATCCATAGACAACACTATAACTGTTTTGTGTTTCTGCTTACACATCCAACTGACAACTATATCCATAGACAACACTATAACTGTTTTGTGTTTCTGCTTACACATCCAACTGACAACTATATCCATAGACAACACTATAACTGTTTTGTGTTTTTGCTTACACATCCAAATGACAACTATATCCATAGACAACACTATAACTGTTTTGTGTTTCTGCTTACACATCCAAATGACAACTATATCCATAGACAACACTATAACTGTTTTGTGTTTCTGCTTACACATCCAAATGACAACTATATCCATAGACAACACTATAACTGTTTTGTGTTTCTGCTTACACATACAACTAAAATAACTTAATCCATGGTCAACACAGTAACTATTTTTGTTAGTCAAAAGTCAACACTATAATTTATATTTCTGCATCCACATAAAAATGACAACTTACAGAACTCCATAGCTATAACTGACACTTTTTTTGTTTCTTCTTAAGATCCAAATGACAGCTATTTTCTGAGTCAATACCATACTTAGTGTTTCTGCTTACAAACACAAATGACAACTATCATAACAGTCAAGACCATAATTGTTTTGTGTAACTGTTTACAAATCTAAATGTCAAAGAACTCCACAGGCAACAGTATAACTGTTTTGTGTTCCTGTTTTCAAATCTAAATGACAACTAACTCCACAGTTAACAGTATAACTGTTTTGTGTTCCTTTTCACAAATCTAAATGACCATAAATTGAAACTAACTGTTTTATGTTTCTGCTTACACTTCAAATGACAACTCATATAACCACATAATGTACTTCTCAATTCTAGATGCTGGGTCTGAATTATGCACACATCCAGTAGTAACTCTTGGAATGGAATTGTGTATCGTGCTGGGTCCTAATCATGGCAACATACAGTGATGACCCTTGGTATGGTGCCAGATATAAACTATGGCCACGCATGCAGTAGTGACATTTGGCATGAGATCATGTATGCCGATGACATTTCTATCGGTGCACTGGATCCAGCCAAGCATTCTTCTTCCACAAGGGTAGTAACTTCTGACATGTCAAATCTGAAAGAAAAAAGCATACAGTTCTTCCAATAGTTGAAATTCTCATTAACTGCAGAACTGAGTAGCATAAAAGGAGCATGTATCTTTAATATCACCAAAGCAGATGCATCTGGCTACAATGTAATTTATAAGTGTGTAATTAAAACAATATTTTTTATGATGTATGGAAAGATTTATCTAGTTTTCCATGCTTATGTCAATAAATTATATATATATATATATATATATATATGTATGTATGTATGTATGTATGTATGTATGTATGTATGTATGTATGTGTGTGCATGTGTTTGTGATCCATCACACAATATTACTTATCTGGTTCCAAAATTCAAAATAAAAATTAAACTGCACAAAAGCTTAAGTAACATAAACCCATCCAAAAATTTATGTATGAATAAAAACAATGAAAAATTTATAAGATAAAGATGTTAAAATTATAAAAATGGTATATCAAGGAAAATATGAAGCGTAAGCATGTAACATCTTTAAAACATCAAGTAAACATTTCTAATATTAATCATATTCCTTCACATATTTAAAAGATTTCTCTGTAAAGTGGAAGGTTATGTGGTCTGGATGAGGTTCACATTTTTAGAAGGTATATGTGAGTCAGTTATGCGTGTCCAATATGCAATTAAAACAATATCACAATAGCATTAAGTGGTTAGAGCAACTACCTCAGATGTGGGAGGTCACAGTTTCAAACCCAGTCTGTGACATACCAAAGATGTATACAATTCATACCAGCAATAGCCTCGCTTGGTGATCAGCACTAAGAGGTTATTGCTAGGACAGGTCATCCTGGTGTTGGGATCATGTGACTGGGTGAGGCATGATGCTACATGTGTGCGGCATGATGCCCCAGTGCTAGAATCACTTTAAACTGCCAAACTGCAGACATCATAATGATATGACTGAAATATTGTTAAAGCTATGGTAAAAGTCCAAATCAGACCCACACATGGACCAAGTTAAAAAAGATGGTAACTATATGTTGTCTTTAAACAAAATTCCATCATAAGTTGTCTGTGGTATACTTACATGCATCTCTTTACTATGCTTCGTGATCTTCTCTTGTAATTAACAGGCTTCATAGACAGAGATCACCTGTCTCCTTTGCTTCTCTAATTGTGCCCTAAATCCCTGTCTACCAAGCGCTTGTTCAATGTCATCAAGCACAGCATCAATTTTGTTCCAGTAATCATCAAAGACCTGTTGGCTTATCGTTCCATCCATGGAATGACTGATCTTATTTCTATATATACGAATTCGCTCCACACTAGCTCCTAGACATCTGTCCCTGAATGGTTGTTCTATAGGATCGATTCCCCAATCCATCAATGAAGCAGAAACTGTGCTGACATGTCTGATGAGAATATACAACAAAGATATGTCAAACTGATCCACACTCGCAACATACCGACCAAATGGATCTGGGAAGACTACCTGACACTGATCAGGAAGAAGAAGTGCATTCTGCCATTGTCCTCGTCTGGTCTGTGTTTTTTGGGTCAAGTCGGCTTTGTTGGCCCGAATTGCCTGGTATATGTTTGTGTGTGGTCCAGGAACATGGGTGAGGAGGATTTCTCTTAAGGCATTTGTACAAACAGTCACAAGAGCAAAATATAGACGGGCGTTATTCATGTGTTCTGGCATTATCGGTGCATCAGAATCATGTCCCTAAAGAAGAAGGAAAGCTAATATTATTACAACATCCTTTTTATCAATGACTAAGAAGTTTATACCATCATCACATCAATAACAGGTGTACAAAATATTGTCATTAGTAATATTTAATGAAATATATAGACTAAGGACTAAGGATAAAAGAACACAAATTCTCAATTTAACACAAACTGAGTTTGGTAAAACAAGAAGGTCTGGGCTAGCATGTTGACCTGACAATTACAGCATTATAGTAAAACATATGAACGCCAATGCATGGACAAATAGTTGAGCTGGCATTTCAAGCAAAGTTTCCAGGCTTCATAACAAATTTTGCAAAGAAAACTGATCAAGACGATCTTGGAAATATAAAAAAATCACAATATTTGACATAAAGCCTTAGCACAAATATCTATGAACATCAAGATCAAAGGGGTAAACAAACACAGAGTAATTTGCAAATATTAATGATGTAACCTCTGACCTGATGACTGTAAGGTACATTATGTCTCCAGGATTATCAAGCTATTGTCAGAAAAGTTAAGTTTACAGTCATATATGGTCATTCATACAGACTCAAATTTAAGGTGGAAACCTTGTCAAATTTAAGTGTCCAAGTTCTGATTGTAGGTCATAAACATTTTCAAAATTAATAAACACGTCAATAAACATGCACCTATCTGTTAGTGTTACAATAAAAATCCATTCCAATATATTTCAAGATTTCTGTTAAGATGAGTACTTATTAAAATCTTTGTCATTTTGTTTTTTTCTTAAATTATGGATGATTTTTGCATGGAATGTAGAACCACTGGGAAGAAACAAAAGCAGATGGGAATAGGTCATACTGCATACTAAATATTCATTCATCATACATACAAAATCTTCAAAACTACATGTACATTATTTGCCATTGAGCAACATGTTAACAAGACCATTGAGTCTCCAGTGGCCATTGCAAACATTGATTATCATGCAGAAATAAATTGAGACAAAAGCGATCCTACAAATACAATATTGGCTAATGTGACTGAGCAGTAAACTTTAAAAGGCAAACAATGGCATATAACATTTCTTTCTATAACAAGCAACCAATGTGACAGCAATAATGATTAGCAACTCACCTCATCTGCAAACCACATCTGAAATGGCACTGCACTGCCATCATCAGAGACAACTTGGGATGGTGACCACCAAGTACACAATTCATAGTTTAAATTCTGGCCCAAGTAAGAGGTAATCTTTGAGAGATTCAGCGTAATGAACTTTCTTACTCTGGTACACAGTTTCGCATCAGGTGTTTTGACTTCATCAATCACCAACCTTGTTATCCTTGCAAAAACAATATGGTTCTTACAGTGCAAAGTTAATCTGTGGAAAAGGTCAATGTTGAAAATGCAGCAACCACAGAAAATGAGATTTTCTGATGTATCCTTCTTCTTGGCGACAGGCCAGCGGGTTATACAGGCAGCAATAAGCCTGTGGAAGATGGGAGGTGGCAAAAACTTTCCTGTAAAGACACAGCACAGGACAGGTGTGCTAACCAACAGTGGATCTTGTTCAGGGGAGATCATTTCTCTTGGAGATTCTTGACGGAGCATACATGGTGCAAGGAAATAGCTCTCAATCTGAAGAAGAAAATATATATATATATATACATACACACATTGAAAGAGAGAGAATAAGAAATAGAGGAAATGAGCCATTGGCACATTGTGTATCATATGTATTGATACAGGGTACAAGTGCCTTGTGCATCATGCTATCATAGTGTATACCGGTACTGTATCATGATACTGTTTGTATTGACACAGATGACTGCCATGATGGCAATATTGTTGGTCTGATCAATGCCATTTTAGTTTAAGACTAACTAAAGCATGGAATAGATATGTGTGAAAAGTGTGATGGCAATTATCCTAGTAGTAGGAGTTATTGACAATGGCACATGTATGGATGACAGACAGTAGTTACCTCGATACGCTATTCTGGTCTACAATTAGCAGAGCTAATCATTTGTCCAACCTTTTTCAATATACTGGCTTACAAAACAGAGAACGGTTAATATGTGTCTAAGATCACTCATGTGTTCAGTAAGATGCAAGAGCAGGTGGCTAAAATCTGGGTCAGAGGGATGCTTGTACAATTTCATCCAATACATCTGTGTCAAAACAATTCTTTCAAAGTTTGTATAGTTTTTGTATCGCCATCCATATTTGATGGAACATTAGTATCATGTGACCAATACTGAAAGATTTCTAAGCCATACTGCTTTCTATGAATGTTGGCTAAATTCTGTTCAGAGATTTTGTTTAATAAAAAGTTGCGAATGTTTTAATATCTATTTTTATCACTGACAGGAATATCAGAAAGCTAATCAGCATAACTTGTGCAAATCATAAAGACTACCAAGCAAGATTGAAATGGCTCATTACATCACATCTATATAACAGTAAAGTCAATAGCAGTTCGCCAAAATATCTGGATCTGTTGGATGCTTTACATGCTTACACTTATTTCTATCCTGTTGATAGTACATGCTATGATTAATGAAAGCAATTGTTTCTCAGTTTCTATAATGTCTGTTCCATCACTGAATTTGATTTCAGATTCAAACATTTGCCCACAAATGAAATATATTTTTGTTAGGATGCTGTGTCTGAAATTTGTTAAAATTCTACTAGATGTTATAAATAAATATACAGTGAAAATGTTTCTTTTATTTGAGTAGTAATGGTTAACATATGATGACATAATTACCTATATGAAATTTGGTTACAAAAGCCCTTTATGTCTGAATTCTACTAAATCTGGTTATACAAGTCCTTTATGCCAGATTTATATTAAATGTATACAAAAATACATCTGATAATGCCATAATTAAACTAACATTTTGTTTAAATCCTGTACAGAAAAATTGCTCTATTTATTTCTCAAGTAGCATAACCAAAGAAAAAAGCTTAGATTCAAATAGTGGGCTAAAATATGGCATCCAATAAGAATAGTCTTTAGGAGACTCTTGTGCTAATATATGGAACTATCATTGTGGGAAAGGACTTGACAGACCAGTTTTTTTTAAAAAATGGATCAGAGATGAAATAAAAATGAACTAGATCAAGAAAAATCCGGATTCAGGTCAGGAGAATAGCAGAGTTCCAGTTTAAAATGGAGAAAAATCATGTCTGAGATAACAGTAAACCTGATGTTCTAGGAAAAAAAGGATGTAAAAATGTTAAAATTCTTGTAAAAAATTAACCAAACGGTTACAAATGTATTTTATTAAATTATTATTATTATTATTATTATTATTATCCAAAATATCCTTCAAAAGATTAAAACAATAACATAAATTATAATGAGCTATTGCCATATAAATTGCTTTTCAATTTCACACAACACTGCATGACCTGATCATCAACAAAGGAGTAACAGGGACTGACTGTAACATGACAACTGTACATACAACTCATGGATAGACATGAAATTAGCTATTTGCCCCTTCCATGACTGTAACATGAAATTTATTTTATAATGTAAGGATGTACATGTATAGAGGAAAGAAATGACAAATAACAAAAGTGACAAATCTATCAGCAAAAGCATGGGTAGCTATATAGCTCTTCCACAACTGACTAAAACATGAAATTTACTCTATAATGTAAGGATCTATAGAGCAAAGGAATGACAAATGTACAAACAAAAGCATGGATAGACTGATATGAAATTAGCTATATGCCTCTTCTACATTTGTTTGTTTGTTTGTTGGTTTGATTAGGATCTTTAACGTAGCTTTCAACAATTTTTCAGTCATATCGCTACAATGTCTGCAGTAAGGCACTTTATAGTGATGTCTAGTACTAGGACATCATGCAGCAAACATGTAGCATGATGTCCCACCCAGTCACATTATAATGACACCAGGCTGACCAGTCCTAACACTAACCTCTTAATGCTGAGTGTCAAGTACTATTTATGTAAGCCTTTGGTATGATTCGACCGAGGATTGAACAAACGACCTCCCGCTTCCGGGGCCGCCGCTCTAACCACTAGGCCACCGGAGCAGTCTCTACATTTGTAGTAAAATTCTAAATGTGGTAATTTCGACAAAGAGGTAACAGTGAATGCTTTCATTAGTTTAGAAGATAAAAAACATGAAAGCAGATGTATTTATAAATAGATAGGCCAGTAATATATAGTAAAACTGGGAACTTTGTACTTACATGCTTTGAAATTTGCTGCTAATGTTACAAAATATAGTTTAAGATATTTATTAAATAATATATTAACTGACCTTCTCGCCAATCTCACTGAATGCCCTTGGTTTGGCAATAATGTTTAACTGCTCCATGATCAACAACATGTGATCTTTGTGAGCATGTAGTTCTGGATACTTCTCCTTTGTCCAGACAGCATCTGTGAAAGAAAAGGAATGCATCTGAGATCCAGTAGAAAAGTTTTAATACTAAATTATTTTATAAACATTCATATAGAAGGTGATTTCATTCAAGTATGAATACAATTTATGTTCAAGAAACCATTAAAGCCAACAATAAAACCCCAAAATTCATTAAGCTGATTCATAAATGTTATATATTGGAAAATTTTGCATCATAAATCTTCTTTTGAAACCATATTTATTTAAAGGCACCAAAAACAAATCTAGTTCCACAAATATGGGAGTGCATATGCTGCATTTAATTTCAATATCAATACAAGTATCATTAACAAACCATTAAAACTAACAGAGAAAAAAATAAAAAAGTGACTTCAATCATTTTTATATTCCAAACCTTGCTTTGACACTGACATAAATGACATAATTACTTGTCATATATATATATATATATATATATATATGACCATCATTTTAATGATTACCTTTAATTACTTCACAGAGAATCAGGTAATCTGTCATAAAGAGGTGATGCTAAAAAAAAATTTTTTTTCAAATCTGAGTTTAAAAAATAAGTTGTGATTTTCATTTCATGAGCCTTTGATCCACTAAAAATAAACATCATGATAACATAGTGAATATCAATTTGTGATATCCACCATTAAAATGACTTTAGTTGCTAAAGAAGCCTACCTGCATTCCAAAATTGATCATTTTGGGACCCCCAAAAGACCCATTAATTTGATTGAACTTTGTGTTATTGAGATCCATTGAAAACATGTAGATTAAAGCACTGAATATTATGTCTTTAGTGTACATTTTATGATCTACCTGACCATGCTGATGAAATTATATCAAGATCACATTCTAAATCAAGTCACCATTGTCCAAGTTGTAATTGAGATCTGACTTTTAGTGAAATGGAAGCTTTGATAAAACATGGATTCTTAACCTCTGAAACGGTCGTGTTTTGAGAACACACAAATTTAAAAAACCCAATAACCTTGCAGTCTATGCCTGTTACATGAGAATGTATAAAGGATAATCTGTAGTGATTGGAATTAATATAAAACTATCCCTTGGGCAGTTTAATTAGCAGCAATTAAAAGAAAAGAGGCCAGATAAATTGGGAGAGGTGACAGTTGACCCTGCTCACTTGCAAGAATGTGGAAGCGCCCATGGGACATGCTATTTCTCCCTCTGGTATGCCTTATTATCCTACAGGACAAGACCCTATTTTTATATTCTGGTCTGCATAATAGCTAGAAGTGATAATTAAGTACACAAACATAATGGAAGTATAACAAATTAATTAATCCTTATCATTGTACTCCTCTTGTGAAAAGGACTAGTCATTTTCCTCAGTGTAGATAACATAATGTAATGTCCATGATATTGATGATGTATTAAAAAAATGAATTGAGAAATAAATATATAAATGGACTGGCAAACATTTTATCACTCCAAACTTTATTGGTGCAGGTCAAGAAGTCATATTTTGGATACTTGTAACAAACTTAAGACATGTACAAACTGACAGGTGTAGGTAATATAAGGTCCAAGATATTGAGAACATATTTACAAAAAGAATGAAAAATGAATAAATAAATTTGAAAAATCCAAAAGTGGGGGAAAAAACTTAACTTTGAAAATGGAAAACAAAAGTAAAACATGTACAAACTGATAAGTTCTAAACTAAGGATTCCTTTCCCTTTGAAGTCAGACCATTTCTGTGAGACAACATTGTCAGCAGGAGCATCTGGTAAGTCAGGCTGAGCATTGATTAGGGTCTTCAAAGCATCAATCAACCATGTTGGATCCAACATAATGTTCTCTCTCAAAATTTCAATGCTGAAAAGTAGCAGTATTTCAATAAATTAGGAATAAGTAACAATTGTTTGATGTTGTATAATCAAAGAGTCATGCATAAGTCACCTGATCTGGTCTTGACTTTGGCCTTTTCTTTCTACTTGTCATTTTTTTAGAAGCAATACCAACAAGAAATGATCACTATACCAATACATACTGTACACACACATATTTGAATCTAAACTTCACATCTGTCAAGCTTACTTGATATTTATTCTGGTCAATTCAATAAATCTGTTAACATTGTATTGTTTTATTTCTTCTGCACGTCTGAAGGAAAATAGCCAATAGCGCATGTCACTTTACATCGTTATAATTTGAGAAAATGAATTTCTAATGATGGATGCCTCCAAACACTTAATACCATGTAGTACTAAACTACTTATGACACAAAAGCTAGAGCACAATGAATGGAATATGATATACCTGCAACATGTTTAATAGTCTTCTATGTACATAACTCAGGGGGCCTATGAGTGGTCAAGGTGTCTAAAGTGCTCACTATTATGGATCACTGCCATCTCACCTGTCTACATAGGTTCAAATCTTAGGCTCAGCCTAATTCGGGTATGTGAGAAAGCTTGCCAGTAGCTTTTCTTGGGTTGGTTGTTCCTTCCGGGGTGTTCTTGTGTTCTAAAACTGGTTGCCATGTCCTGTACTGAAAAATGACATTAAACCCTATAACAACAACAACAACAACAACATAACTGAGATTTATGTCCAAAGCAAGTTCTACTCTTTGTTATTGATGTTTACATCTGACCTATGGTCATAAAAATGACAGACTTGTCCCTTACAACAATAGCAAGCCAGCCATGAAATTTGATTCAGCTGAATAATGTTGAATAAATATTATTGTGCAGAAACCATTTTTATTATATTAACCATAATAACCTTTACCTATTGACCTCAAAATCAATAGGCTTCTTCCTTAAAGCAGATATCACAGCATAATATGCTCTGCTGTCTCTAACCAATCAGTATTGGTGTCACATGAAAATGCTTACTCATTATATTTATGTATTAGAAAAATGCCACTTCTCTATTAAGCCAATGTTTTTAAGTCATAAATTAAATGCAATAAAACATACTTTAAACACAATATAAGTCTCATGTGAGAAGCTGCAAATGACATCATCAGTTTTCATTCATGAAAGGGTATTTGGATGACCTAGATACCAATAAAAAAACAATTTGAACTACTTGTTTTAGTATTACTGTGGCTTCATGTATTATCACATTAACATCACAGAATTATCACCTTAATATCACAGAATGCTCACACTTTACGAATTTGGTAAAATGGGCATCTTTGTTGCCATTTCGCTTTGAAGCACAGTCATAATAAACCAAACAGGAATCCAAAGTGGGTCTGATATCACTTATCTCTGTTGTTCAAATTCACATATATATTCAACCTCTACAGGTGAAAGTAAATCTTAGTAAACATTGTTAGTATGTTCTCTATTATTATCATGTTATTAATGTCATCTCCATGATCATATATAAGAAGAATTGCTATTTTTGTACAAAAGTCATACAACCAGCATTATCCTGATGGACTAAAGACAGAAAAAAGTGCAGGTTCAAATCAAAAACCACTGGATCAGTTTGGGTCAGCTACCATGTTATGTGCATGGTCATGGCATTTTACTCCAACTGCCTGAGCAATAGACTGCTAAATAAACTACTTGTGTTGTGGTGCTAGAAAGTACCCAGCCAAAGCAATCATCTTCCCACTTCATATACTGAAAGTGAACCATGGTTGCATGGTACCAGAAAACACCGAAAACAACAACATAATGTTATGCAAAGGTTAGATAACACCCTCCATATAATCACTTAAATAATTTGTAGCTGACTGAACAGTCACCAATCCAATCATTGTATTGAAAGTGAGCCGTGGTTGCATGACATAATTTCAATCCTCTAAGAAAATACTTTAATTTGTAATTATTATACTACTCACCAACATGATGTTAGATAAAAATTACATATACACCCTCCAGTAGTTGACTGCTATATATTGCTGTCAATTTGAACATAGGGTAGGCATCTTCATGAATGTGATAGTAATTACTGTTAGAATGCAAATGTGATCAAATGCAATCTGGTCACAACAATCAGGAAGTTATACCTTTGTTTCTGGTTATTAAATTTTTGTATTGTTGGAAAACTCTGAGGGTCAGGATCCCCAAAAAGTACAATGTCGGTATGTTTGGACTAATCATAGTAATCAGATTTGGAAGCATTTTGGGAAAAAAAATATATTTGGTTATAGTGCTTTTTTAAAAGCTAAAAATATCAATCATGAACCATAATTGAGACCATGGGCATATACTATATGAAATGCCATAAAACAATGTATACACTTGTAAAACTCCAATTTCACCCCAATTAACAACAAATAATAACTTGGGCATATGTCAACATCATTTAAAGGTGTTCTTTGGCTTAGGTCAGTTTGTGGTGGGCAATATAATCAATGGTATACATCAAAGCACAATAATGGGAATTAAGTTTATAAATTACCTTTAACACATTAACCCCTACCGCCGAGTTTACAGGGCATATGATGAAGTAGCCTACTTCCAAGGTCTGTAGCATCAAGGTCATGTCTGATGCACTAAAGTGGGTAGTAATATATAAAGGTAGACAGAGTTAGCTCTACAAAGATACCAAATAATCTGGAAATTTTAGTTGCACTACAAAATACAGAGGGAAAAACCTAATTTGTTGGAGCAGTTTTTTTTCCACCTGAAATTCACCCATGGTCGGAATCCAATTTTGTGTCCAGATATTACACTTTATGGCCTCAGATCTAGGGCAGACTGGTCTGAACTACACACAGACAGGTGAACCTGTGCAAAAAAGTAGGATAAGGTGGACATTTTGAATAAAGAGTCTTCTGCATATGAAAATTATGGGACTGTTAAGCACAACAAAAATTCCAACTTTTTTATCTTCTGCTCATGCACCAGCAAACTAACCATTGAAACACTGTTTTTCAAGCACAACTTGCCATTTGTCTCATGGAATATTACTTTGAAGTCGATGTATTAAGATGTATTAAGAAATAGTCCCCAAAATGTGTTTTCTACTCACATTTCATGCGAAAACAGCAAAAACTTCCTTTGTTAACAGACTGCACAAACTCCATTGTTTTCCAAAACTAAATTGATCCACAATTTATTTTATCTAAGAACTGTTAATCATGCTAATTGTCATACTTGTTGTCTTGTATACATCTTCAACTTTATATCACAGATTACTGAACTGAATTCCTAAAGTGTATTATTTTGCTAAATCATCTATTTTTTTTTAAATTGCTTTGATAGGAAAACTGGAAAGTACTGTATGCTTTTAATGGTGCCTGTATCTGATTGATAATTATCAGTTAAAACTTAAAATGTACTCATCTCAGATATTTTCTGCCATTTTTGTATCAAATGCTGTACTAAAGTTTAAGAAAGTCATTTAAATGTTTTTCAATATCTAGCAACAGTAACTATATTTGATATCATTGGATTTCATTTCTTTTAGTAATGGTGACCATATTTTCGAATGGAGATAGTATCAGTTATGCAAAGATCTTCTCATCTGGATAATTTAAAACAAATTTGATAGAAGTTTGTTCAGCTTTTTTATTTAAGTTACGCAAAGAGTTATTAGTATTCTCCATAGTACTGTAATGGAAATATATTATAGTGGATTACCAAGTAGCATTGTTTATAAACATTTGAAAGTGTATTTATGCCAGAATAATCTGTGTAACATTTGCTTCAAATTTGGTTCAGTTGTTTTCAATAAGTATAATGAGCAATGGTTATGAATTCACAATGCAGGGCTATGTCATACGCTTAACCTGACCTTGTGGCAGCGCATGATACGTAATGGATATAGACCCTTGTAAAAATCTTACATGTGCATGTGTAAATGAATTATGTACACCTTTGCTGTAGGGCCACAATTATAAGCTGACTTGTTCTTGAGGAAATACATACCACATTATGATTGCATGGCCATCACATAAGTTGACTTGGTCTTGTGACCAGGTGAGTTAACAATACTCAATATGGAAAATTCTAAGAATAAAAGGTTAGATGTTCACAATGTGCTTAATATGTATGCCAGGTCTTTGGTTTGACTATAATCCATAAATCAACATCAACAAGACATCTATCATGTGTTCATAGATTTCAAATAAGGCTTTTGACAGAGTGTGGAATGAGTTACTGTGGGCTACAATGAAGAAGTACCGGTACAACACCAATCTACATTTATGTGATTAGGCCCATCCAGACCAATCTATGCTGCATATTGTTTTTAGATCAAGCTAGACCAATATATATATATATATATATGTGATTAGGCCCATCCAGACCAATCTATACTGCATATTGTTATTACATCAAGCTATAACAATATTTGTATGTGATTAGGCCCATCCAGACAAATCTATACTGCATATTGTTAATAGATAAAGCTAGACCAATATATTTATGTGATTAGGCACATCCAGACCAATCTATACAGCATATTGTTATTAGATCAAGCTAGACCAATTAATTTATGGAATTATGCCCATCCAGACCAATCTATACTGCATATTGTTATTACAGCAAGCTAGACCAATTTATTTATGGAATTATGCCCATCCAGACCAATCTATACTGCATATTGTTATTACAGCAAGCTAGACCAATTTATTTATGGAATTATGCCCATCCAGACCAATCTATACTGCATATTGTTATTACAGCAAGTTGGACCAAATTATTTATGGAATTATGCCCATCCAGACCAATCTATACTGCATATTGTTATTACAGCAAGCTAGACCAATCTACATTTGTATAATGTACTTAGACCAAGCTATACAAATATAAAAATAAGTGCCCAAATTATTGTCTTGATAAGCTTAAATATACAAATTAAATTAGTTGTACAATGTCAAATGCAGAATTACTTGTGAATTTGCATGCGATCTCAATGTGTCTGACCACTCCCCATCCAATTTGTTGGCTTGAGGATGTAGATTAAGTCTGATGCATCCTCCTTTATGTCACACAGTAAGAGATAGGTAATGGAATCAACCTCTATGTCACACAGTAAGAGATGACTAATGGAGTCAACCTTTATGTCACACAGTAAGAGATGACTAATGGAGTCAACCTTTATGTCATACAGTAATAGATGACTAATGGAGTCTACCTTTATATCACAGAGTAAGAGATGGCTAATGAAGTCAACCTTTACATCATACAGTAATAGATGACTAATGGAGTCAACCTTTATATCATAGAGTAAGAGATGGCTAATGGAGTCAACCTTTATGTTATACAGTAAGAGATGACTAATGGAGTCAACCTTTATGTCACACAGTAAGAGATGACTAATGGAGTTAACTCTAATGGCATACAGTAAGAGAGTCAACCTTGATGTCATACAGTTAGAGATGACTAATGAAATCAATCTTTACGTCAACAAGTTAGAGATGACTCATGGATTCAGCCTTTATGTCACACAGTAAGAGATGACTAATGGAGTCAACCTTTATGTCACACAGTAAGAGATGACTAATGGAGTCAACCTTTATGTCACACAGTAAGAGATGACTAATGGAGTCAACCATTACGACTTGGATTATGACCCTAAACGATGCATGTTGCCACTGAGAAGGGCTTAGATTTTTATCAAGTGTGAGTTTTAAAAAACAATATGAGATTTATTTTCAGGAATTTATCCTTACTGATTTAATCTTTATTTTGTACATCTTTTTCGCCCCTAAACTTGATCAAACATATCGAGAGTGGATGGTGATGATGTTATATTAAACTGCATATCATCTCAATGGCTGAATTTTATTTTTTTGTGCTGGTATAAGGCTACAATGTACTGGTACTCTTTGACAGACTGACACCATGCACAACACAAGAATGTAACCAATCTACTGGTACACAATAACTTACCTGAAGTAGATAATTGTGCCAGTTTCATGCAAGAATCTAAGAAACAGGTCCAGTTCTTCACTTTTTTCTATTGGGACAGTTCCTTCCTTGTTAATTTTCTCCACATCTTCACGAGAAATCACCTGTAATTAAAAGATGGCAAATACTTCTGTTGGATTGAATTGTTGAAATTGTCAAATAAAATGTAAATGTTGCAATATGTTGTTTTTTAAAAATATAAATTATACACACACACACTTCTTACTTTGACCTTGACAATATCAATATTCAGGTAGGTACAGGCATTCAAATTTGACCATGCCAATATCCATGTGAGCTGTACACTGTCAGGTTGATTACCTTAGACATGTGTCATAAATCTTGCATCCATCAACAGCTAGAAGAGTATCAGAGCTCGCAGACCTTTTCTTTTAGACACTGGCCTAGGGCTGGTGACTTAAAAAATATCACAAGCCCCAACTCAAAACAACTCCACAATGTAATTTCTAAATTCCATAAGCCTAAAATCAAAAACAAAATCATATTAAATTGACTTGTGTGATTATTTGTATCGCACATAATTTCATGCAATCTCTTTCACATGCTCCCGAGGTCATCCAATGTCTAATTCCTCTAACAATGTCCTTCTAACTAAGTAAATTGATAGTGTCTTCATTAGCATCTGAAGCACGTCTTGATTGATTCAGTTTTTGTTTACACTTTAACGTTCATAGAGGTTGGAGCCTTAAATAGACGTATGATAACTAGAGATCTTCCTATTGGTAAATTCATCAAAATAAATATTATTTAATTTACTAGTCTTCAACAAGTGGGAACAAGGAATTTGGAAAACATTTATTCCTACTTTCTTTACACATAAGTATGATTTTCTTGGCTACCACTTAAACAATGAAAAACAGGCCCCACAGAATATAATCCACTAACTAAGATTTGTCATGATGCTGACAATTTGACCCAGTTACCCAGATTTGGCATTGATTTTCTGAGTCACACAAACATACCTTTTTGATTGTCCCTGATGTCTTTCAAATTCCTTCTCCCCACTTATTACTCCTATTTTGTAACCTGATAATGGTAATTGTTTACTCATTTATTTTCTACACATCTTTAACATTTTTCGTGCACTTCAATCCCTTTGGGCACAAGTAACAAATTGAAATATAAGATTGCAAGCAAGATTTTGGCAGACAATAGTCATGGCGCAATTTTAAAGTTTACAAAGTTTTAAATTGTGTGGTGTAAATACAAACCTTCATTCCAGCAGCCTTACGCCTCATCAACTCTTGTTCCAGGGGGAGCCACCGTGCTGGGATCTTCTCCCCCCAGTATGGCTGCTGTGATGCTACTTCAACAATTTTCCTCTTCAAATCCTCCAATTTGCTGTCTACAACAGTGTTGTCAATGGCAAAGTCCTCATCTATCAAGTGAAATCTGGTAGGTTTGTCTTTTAGATATGAGCGGATCTCTCTAAAGTATCTCTTACAGATCTCATGACTTTTGTCCTATAAAGAAAATACAGAATGTCAAAAGGTGAATAAATGCAAATGCAATTATTTTTCACTGACTGCTTAGAATTTACATGAATATTCATAAATTTTGTGTTTTGAGCCAGGCAATAGTACTTGTCTTTGATTTATCAACAAGAGCAGCAGAGGGGGTGAATCAGACAACTTTTCAAACAAAAATCGATTTTAACCGTCAAAACAACAAATAGAACCTTCCTACGAAATCTCATGCTTTAACCAAAAAAAAATAAAGTCTCCATTTGCTAAATGGAGCCTTAGTGATTTTGCCTGGAACACGATCTTGCAGGGGCTTCGAAATGGGTAAAAAAACACGATGGACACTCAAACAATCTTTTTAGGATGAAATTTGAAGAATTTTCACGACGAAAGTCCT
This sequence comes from Unio pictorum, assembly GCA_030141615.1. NCBI lineage: Eukaryota > Metazoa > Mollusca > Bivalvia > Unionida > Unionidae > Unio > Unio pictorum. The sequence goes on from JARLTB010000070.1 coordinate 1,382,775, forward strand.
TAGGACTTTACAAAAAGTTTTTAAGCGGTTTATATAATGCATAAACTTTTTTGGCGGGGCTAATCCATATGAATCAAAATAGACAATCCCACGTGGATCTAGCGTATGCAACTCAGTGAGTTCCAGGTCCGGTGCTGTTATCAAGATTAATAATACCGGTTTCAACGCTGTTGGGTTGTGTCGGCAACTGATCTTTCATAAAGAGACCTCTGAAGTTTTTTATTGCTAGTTTTTTAGCGGCATCGAGTAAATCAAAATTGGACATTGGAATCGAAGATTCTTCAACTAGTAAACCGGTCCTAGTCTTAGACCTTTTCCGCTGTACCATGAATACGGGGTTCCTGGTAGTCTTAGACCCTTTCCCTTTTTTTATACCCTCGTCCCTTCTTCGGTTCATATGATTCAGCAATGCTTTGTACCGCTTTTGCTCCCAAGCCTCCAGCTGCCCCCAATGCGACCGCTTTTGCAACTGCTGGTGCAGCCGCTGCAATTAATCCTGGAATCGCAGCAAACAACGGGAATATACCGCCAGTTTTTATCATATTTTTGATAGCAGCCGCAGAGAGAGTGATCTGAACGCCTTTTTTTATCCTTGAAAGCATCATTGAAGTGTTTCACTTGACGAGTTGTCAGTGACAATTTATTTGCCCCGCCATTCATTTGATTAGGTTTCAGCGTTATTGTGGTTCCACATTGCTTAGCTGATTTGGATTGCAATTTCTTGACTTGACCGGGTGTCAACGCAACACTGATATGACTGTATGACATTATACAATAACATATTAATTCTAAATCGTAAAGCGATTCAGTGGAAAAATCGAGAAAATCGTTTGCGATTTCAACAAGGATTTTCAATTATAGATTTTCCACTGGTGCATCAATGATTCTCATTCTTCCACCAACACCTTCGAGTAGCATTGATTTATCACTGAGAATGACAGCAACCGCTCTGTAATTAATAATACCACCAGGACGGGTTACACGGGCTCTAAAGTGTATATCAACGACAGATTGTCTTGTTAAATCAAGATGTTCCAATGAAAAGTAATAAATCGGATACAGATTTTTAAAATCCAACTGTGATATTTGTAGACCAGTATCAACATTTTGATCCCGTGCCAAAAATGACAGCATATTATGATATACACGTGCAATATGGTTGTGATTGTAATTAAGTTGTATATCCTCGGATGGTTCCTGTTGGCCGTTTATTCTCAGCGAGACTTCTTTAACACCTAACTGATCAAATATCATATGGCTGCGTTCTTGATTACCAACTCGCTCATTATTCTGTAATGCTACAAATATATGACAAGGAGCTGAAACACCTTGTTTTGATGCCAGGTGCCATGTGAATATATCATCAATATTGTCTTGTTTAATATCCGTGGTCACTGATAACCAACTCAACAACGACTTTCCTCCTTGATCCATAAATGACAGTAATCGCTCTTCTGCTGTGATTGATGGAGTTAACACTGGCATCCACAATGATAGTTTTGTTAAAATGACTTTACCCTCGGGAACACCAGCATCACGCCAGATTGCATCATTATCAGTACCCTTTCGCACAAGCGCTATTGTATGCTTCGCTCCATAAATAACTTTTCGGACGTTTCTACAGAATCCAAATATATGATGCAGTGGAATCGCATATGAAAATTGTGGACGCTGTCCTTGCAACGTTGCTATGCGTGTTGCAAACCCTAGGTTGTAGTTAGTAATATTATTTATGACATCAAAATCACCAGCTGGTCTTGTATATCCGGCTGGTGCTGGATTAACTGAAGAAGCATGTGTTGCCTTTACTCTAGAATACGGGTGATCAGTAATATCCTTAGAAAACATCATAGATGGACCCGCTGATCTTGTATAATCATCAGAATATCTTGCTAACCCTATGATTGTTGTGGCAACATCAACATCACGCTCTAGAGATTCAATTTCTTTTCCATCAATGAGATATCTTGCACTTTTGAATAACGCCATTATGCCATTATTGACAAAACCAACTCGGATAGTTGGGTTAATGTCATATGGTGTATTAGCTGCAACATTTGTTACGAGTTCACCTTCGATTTCGATAAACGCTTCACAAGGCAAAAAGTATTTACTGGTATCATGAACTTGAAGTTTAATTCGCGATCGGAGATCTGGTTGTGTTGCGTGATAAGAATAAAATTGAAAATCGCGTACAGAATCATCTTTACGCACTGGGGCATCCATATCAAACGCTGGATCAGGTGACCGTTTGAACATTTTATTCTATTTATCAGTCTAAATCATAAAATCGTAAAAGATTTTCATTGCTAGCAATTTCCAATCGTAGGATTTCATCGTGAAAAACGCTAGCGTTTTCGTCGTGGTTTTTTAAAGCCACTTCCCGCTATCATGTTTGCTATCATGTTATCTTGGTCACTCGGAGTCACCAGCGATGCTAGTTTCTGTTCTACTGCGTTATTTATTATTCTACTAAAGTATGCTCTATAAACTGGAAACCGTGAATTAACTACATAGACACTGGCTGGTTTGTCATGGTTGTAGTGTATGATCATTCTTATTCAATTGTTATTTATCTAATCAGTGATTCATCGTCGCTGTGATAATCCTCCACTAACTCACCAATGAAATCTCGATATGTGCTGATATCCATGATACCGCCGGCAAATAACCGTCTACAGATATCAGCTGCTTCATTAATTATTTCCGGTGAGTTATTTCCAGCCCGTTTTCCTCCGATGAGAACATCTAATCGTGATATATCACTGATAACATTACCAGGATAGAAACTCGAAGAGTTTCCAACGCTAGCGTTTCCAATTGAAATTCCACTGGAATCTGGCAATCCCTTCCCGCTATAACCAGTTGCTTCATCCAGTTTTTCTGTATCCGTAGTTTGTAAATAATCAAGAGCATCATCATCTCGATCAGGTTGTTTTTTAGGCGAGAAGGATATTTTCTTTGCAGGTTGCTGTCGCTTTCCTTGCAATTTTTGCGGTTTTTGTTGTTGTTTAAACTCTTCATATTGACTATACACGTTATCCACCATCTTGATATATTCAATGTATGATGCACTATCCATCTTAATTTGACTTATTTTAGTTTTGATTTTGTAGAATATATCAGCCCAATGAGTTATATTTCTAACATATTTATGATGTTCTGGTTTCAATATTTTTTTTGTTTTCATAAGTCGTAACAACAAGCGCTGGAATTTCTGCTGGATCAGTCTTATCAATTACTGCTAACATTTCCTCGTTAAATCTCACGCGTAGGTCATCTACTGTTCTTTTTTATTCAGGTGTTTTAGATCATTCAATTTCTATATCACCTAACCGTTCAATTTCCATATCACCTTGGAGTTTTTGTACAGCTTGTTTTGTTTGTTCAGTTTCCGCTGCTATTTTTTCAAGTTCAACAATAAGAGACTTTTCTTTTCTTGGTTCATCTCCCCATATAGCACGCTCTATCCCCTTCGTTGCTGTGGTTATTGGTTTAAACAATTCTTCAGACCCCACAGCAAAATCCGTTTGTAAACTATGTCTATCTTGCAGTTTATTCCTTACAGAGTCGCGGATTGGTATAAATCTCTTAATTGCATCTAGTCTCTCACGAGCCAATCTAGTTGTTAATGCTTCGTTGACCATTATTTGAAATTGTAAACAATTTTTCAATTGTAAAACAATTTTCCCGAAAATCAAAGATTTTTCACTTGAATTCCCGAACCCGACCTAACAGACATTTTGGAAGTCTTGCTCCACTTTTCCATTGAACTAATCGGAACCATCCATTAAAGGTCCGTCGATTTTTTATTCAGTGTGAAATATTTTTATTTTTTATTCAGTGTGAAATTATCGATTTTTTATTCAGTGTGAAATATTTTTTATTCGCTGTGTGAAATATTTTTAATTGCTGTGTGTGAAATATTTTTTATTGCTGTGAAATTATCGATTTTTTATTCAGTGTGTGTGAAATATTTTTTATTGCTGTGAAATTATCGATTTTTTATTCAGTGTGTGTGAAATATTTTTTATTGCTGTGAAATTATCGATTTTTTATTCGCTATGTGTGAAATAATTTTTATTGCTGTGTGTGAAATATTTTTTATTCAGTGTGAAATATTTTTTATTCAGTGTGTATGAAATATTTTTTATTCAGTGTGAAATATTTTTTATTCAGTGTGAAATATTTTTTATTGCTGCGTGAAATATTTTTTTTTTATTCAGTGTGAAATATTTTTTATTCAGTGTGAAATATTTTTTTTTATTGCTGTGTGAAATATTTATATTTTTTTATTCAGTGTGAAATATTTTTTATTCAGTGTGAAATATTTTTATTTTTTATTCAGTGTGAAATATTTTTTATTCGCTGTGTGAAATATTTTTATTTTTTATTCAGTGTGAAATATTTTTATTCAGTGTGAAATATTTTTATTTTTTATTCAGTGTGAAATATTTTTTATTGCTGTGTGAAATATTTTTATTTTTTATTCAGTGTGAGATATTTTTTATTCATTGTGTGTGAAATATTTTTTATTCAGTGTGTGTGAAATATTTTTTATTGCTGTGTGAAATATTTTTTATTCAGTGTGAAATATTTTTATTTTTTATTGCTGTGAAATTATCGATTTTTTATTCAGTGTGAAATATTTTTTAATGCTGTGTGAAATATTTTTATTTTTTATTCAGTGTGAAATACTTTTTATTCGCTGTGTGAAATATTTTTTATTCAGTGTGAAATATTTTTTATTGCTGTGTGTGAAATATTTTTTATTCAGTGTGAAATATTATTTTTTATTCAGTGTGAAATATTTTTTTTTTATTCAGTGTGAAATATTTTTATTTTTTATTCAGTGTTTTTTTAACTAAAAAATAGATAATTTCAATCAAAAAATTCCAAAAAATTACAAAATCTCAAAGAGATTTTACGGTCAAATAGTCGATTTCGATTAGACTATTTGTTTTCTTGAATTAACGCTCGTATATTTCTAATCTTTGAATTAACATCCTTTTTCAATTTATATTCCCTACCCAATTCTTTTTGTATTCCCTCTACGATAGTAAATAACGGGACAAACACACTTACGTCACTGGAAAATGCAAGAGAGTCCCGAATAGAATTCTGAATTTTTTTTATTAGCGCATACTTCTTTGGTAGCATATACTTGTTAGTGTTAACTCCGTATTCTATATCCTGAAAGTCAGACATAATTTGATCAGGATTCAAATTGTCAGATAGTTTGATATCCTGACTTTTCAATTTCGAAATTTCAGCAATAATGGTATTCATTTTTTCAGAATTCATTTTCTATGACAATTATATACTTCTAAATGAAAAATATGAATGACTCAGACATAAATAAATTGAATTTTTTGTCCGGTCTTTTTTGTAATAGCCGTCTTGGTTATTGCTTCTGCAACGAATTGAACAGAAGATGAACAAATATTGAAATACTTACTGGCGCTAGCTATCGATTGAAATATTTTTTCTTCGTTAGTTATTGCATGAAAAGATTTTACGGGTCTCTTCCCAACCGTTTTGAAAGTGCCAGTCTTTCCTCGTTTCAAATTCTCACTTTGTGTAACAGCTTGCAGATTTGATAAAGAATTGTTCTTTGGATTAGAATCAATGTGATCAATAACAAAACCATCTTTTATCAATCCATTGTGACATTCATACACGAAACGATGGCAGTAATACTTCTTCTTTCCAGCGCCAAACTTCAAATACCCCACACCATTGTCAAAACCGACTGGTTTCTTCAGTCTACGGTTTCTTATAACACCATCACTGGATGCTTCATAATTTGTAATCACAGGCTGTGGTCTGAATTCTTGGTTCATTTGTATACAAATACTATTTGTCCAATTCATTGTTTGGTCTAAAAATAACATCACTGGAAAATCTTTCAATATAGTCTTGAGGAGTTTTTGATTTTTTCCTTGATACTGACTTTGTCAAGGACTTTGTCAGGGTCAGAATTTTTGATTCTTTTTTCATAATAACGCTTCAACTCCCTGTATCGTTTGCCACCACAATTCAGACACAACTGCGATTTTCCTCTAACCCCAACCCCACATCGTATGCAGGGTAACGGACCAAGACTTCCACGTCAAAAACTTTGCATATGATACCCACAGAATTCATTTCTGCATGATTTGTTACACGGTGTCACTGATCCAATCAAGAGCCATTTGCAGTGATTCATTATACATAAATCCTTCATTTAAATGCTTGTTTTAATTATAGTATGAAGGAGTTTGAGAGATTATCGAAAATTACGCCTTGGAAAAATGCTAAATTCAATCTTGATAGAGTTTCTGATACACCAAAGAATAAAATTCTTGATAGAACCATGATTAGTAAAATCAGAGATTGTTTTAATGAATTCAAGCGTGATGGAGCATCTCATTGTTGGTCAACATTTCGAATTGTACCTAATATCGATGCTACCATGAATGATGAAAAAGCAGCAGTAATAATCTCACTTTTTTTAGAATAAAATTCATTATCCGTGACGACACTGGAAATTGGATCATCAGGGATAAATACGAACCAATTCTCAAGGATAAAAAAACTATCACTGTGAATCAAGATTCCAAACCAGGAATTTTGACTGGAATTGACAAACCATACTACGAGAGATCTTATCCTGTAACAGCAGTTGTTTACGGGATATATCCGTTAAATGACAAACCTGACATTGCAAAACTAGCACCAATGAAATATTCTTCATCGTTGAATTGTGTAGCAGAACGAATAATAGAACACTTCACAAATGCATCCCGGGGAAATAAATTGACTGATCTTAGACGAAAAAAATAACTGAATGGGAATTAACGGTGAAACAGCATGGGGCAACAATTCAGGATATAGTTAAATTAGAAAAATCATTAAGATTTCCAATATCAGTAACGACAATAACCGGAGAAGTATTATACGAATCGAAATATAAATCACAAAGAACTCCAATACGAACACGCGTGGTCATCTGCAGTAACAATATTCCCATGGGATAGAACTTTAAAATATATACCCCAAACTGGAGAGTGTTTTTCCGAGCAGAAATTATTTGATGCTATTTACAATTTGAGTTAAAAAGATCCTGTGTCGATGTGGCTATTTCACAGTGCTGCAGACGATGAATGTGGATTCGATCAGTTTGCAAGACCCAACGGAGAATTGTACCGTACTGAAGCGCTGGATAATCAAATGAAAACACTAGCTAGTGAATTTTCCCCAGAGAATTCTGGGGGGGAGGAAATCAACGAACAATTACTAACAAACTGTTTTACACTTCCCTCGGTTGCAGCACATTCTGCTAGGAAGAAAAACGTGTGGAAACCAACGCGAAGTGAGTTTTTATCAGATGTCAGATTGAGCTGTCTTGAATACAGCCATGGTGGATTATGGAATACAAAATATGACACTGAAACCGTTATTTCCATCGAAATGATTGCATGTTATCCAGGGAGTTTTCTCGGGTATGGAGAATGTGCTTAGTATTTCAAACGATTTGGACACCCCACACATGAAATGGCTCGTGTTGCAATTAATGGTCCGCTGCCACATTTTGATTTAACCGGATTAGCTCGTGTAGTATCATTTGAATTGGCTACAGGACTTCATCCGTCTAGTTATCTTTGGATTGGTAGACACATGTCTGAAAAACACTGGATGCCAATAGTGCTATTGAGATATATGATTGATTGTGGGATGTTACAATCGTTAATTGTCAGTGAAGCGATTATATCCTATCGAGCACAGAAATCAGTCTGGTTACCACAACCTGATCTAGAAAAAATAATTAGTGAACAGCGAAAACTGTTTCCAAATTTCAACGAAGAAAAAATTGTAAATTGGTCCAAACAGTTATTTGACATCAGAAACAACGAAGCAAAAGATCTTGGACGAAGAATAATCGGTAAATTTACTCAAGGTGGCAAATACGATATTACAAGATATTCTTCACGGTTGATTATAGACAATGCTGAATACGATTTTGTAATCGCGGATCTAACGAATAAAGGCATATATGTCAATTGTAAAGACGCATTTCTGTCCGATGGAACCAAATTGGATACAATTGTTACCTACAACGATGGATACAATCCGCAGTATACACATTTGAGAGCTTCTATGCTCGCATATGCTTCTATCAATTTATTTTCGATGATAAATAGATTTCCTAATACCGCGGTCAGAGTCGCCACTGATTCATTTTACATAAACGTGAAACATCGAGAAGCAGTGGCTGAATTCATAAATCCCTTGACAAGTCAAGGGGTCGAGAGTTGGGGATCATGGAGAATTAAGCGAGAAATGCTTCATGATTATATTCAATCAGCAGATCTTACAATTGAAAATAATTATCGGAATCTCTCTGAAATTCAATCAGAATTTTCTAATGCACCATCGATATCTGATCCAATCTGTAGATATAAAACAGTTTATTTAAACGGATGTGGTGGGTCAGGAAAGACAACTCGTGCAATTGAATTATTCCGTGGCAAGTCAAACATGATTGTGCTAACACCAACTCACAGACTTGCAAGAGAAATGATACAGCGAGGGGTAAATGCCTGTACTTATCACAGTTTCTTTCGATGGAAAGGAGATAAGTGGACTCCTGAGCGTATGGGCGAGAAATTTATTCCTGAAATCATAATTTGGGATGAAATATGCACAGTGTCGTTAGATGTATTACAAACATTTCTCGAGTGGTTCTTATTGAAAAATACAAAAGTCGTCATGTGCGGTGATCATGGCCAACCACCACCATTTGTCGGTGCATCCCCACATGAATGGCTAAAGGGTTTTGTAGACTATTATGAAGAAATTAACACTGATTATAGATCACTTGATGAACAATTACGAGAATTCAAAGCGCTAATTAGATTACAACCGGATAAAATCCAGTGTGAAATAGCGCGTGAAATAATTTCAGAAACTCCAATGAATGAGTTTTGGGAAACGTGGAGACCAAATGATTTGATAATTGCAAGTAGAAAAATAGTCAGAGACACACTTCAGATGAAGTTATTTGAAACGCATAAAGAAAAATTTGCAACACTTCCTGTGCCCCTTTGTTATAGGTCATCGGATACACGAAAACAGAATATAGAAGTTGATATTCCAGGACCAAAATCCGAAGGATTTGAAAGACAGAATTTAGTGTTAAATGATATTGTGCTGGTTGATATCAGCGTCGTTGAAGATGCATTAGTTGCTAATAATTTCCCGTGGATGCTAGGTTACGCAGCAACAATACATTCTTCACAGGGATTGACTATATCAGATACAATTGTTTGGATGGTGGATAATCGCATCGAATGGTCGAATTTAGTCTATCTCGCAGTATCCAGAGTATGAAGAATAAATCAACTCCGAAGAGTTGTCCTTGAAAATCCTACGGATTCTGGCTAGTTAAGACCACGCGGTGGTAATTGAGTATCCTCGGGTATCACTTGCAGTTGTTGTCGAGTAAATCCTCGTTGAGGGGCAGTTGAATCCAGTCTATAGATTGCTGGTCTAGAAACGCTAGCATTTCCACCCGTAGATCGTGTTATACTTGATATCCTGTGTGCAGTTACTCTCCAAATAGGATCCGTAGCCCTTTTTCTGCCACCTTCAAGCTCTCCTGGTTTGTATAAATACCTAACAGTGATATTACTACCAAGAATTGGTTGGGAAACGCTAGAATCCTCTTGTGAAATTCTTTGAATTTCCATTTTAGGTATAGACTTCTTTTTAATCGCGTTGATAGGTTTCATGTTGATTGTTCTAGTAATCTCATTATTCAGTGTGGTAATCACAGCTGGTAATCTTTTAACCCATTCACGAGATTTTTTTTCTTGGATGAATTCTTTTGCGTATTGATATCCAAATAACCGCTCAGCAATCGTCCGATTAAACCGTTCAACAATTGCCTGATCACGATGTAGCGCAGTATGTCCTCGTCTGATGGTGACATTATGTTTCTTCATTGTTGATAACACTGCACCCTGAAATTCCTTGCCAGGATCAACTTGTAATAGATTTGGCCAGTGCAGAGGATTCTTTCGATAAATCTTTTCAAATGCAGAAGCGACTTCAGTTGATGATTTTGTTTTTAGCGGCTCTGCTTGTTTGTATCGACTCGCAACATCAATTATGGTTAGAGCGTATTTTGTAACCACCATCATGTAGCAGAAATAGTATATCAGCTTGATGAACTTCATTAGGAACGGTCACATCAAAATGCGAGTAGTGAATTTGTTTAGGCGGTGGTAGATAAATTTGCCATATAGCCTGTTTGGATAACCAATTAGCCGCAGTAACCATTTTCACTTTTGCAGCGCTAGCGAGTTTATTGATTGCAGCCTTGCCTCTCCAGTATCCACTCGGAGAATAATAAATAGATTCCATGTTGTTATTAATTACCAGCACCTAACATCAATTTACCTTTCATAGCCGATTTTATCAAAAATGAAGCCAAATTTTCTTTGAAGGATTTATCAGGAATAGCATTTAATGCATGAATTAATTTCACATCTGTTAGATGTCTATGCTGCAAATTGCTGCTCTTATATGCAACATCATGAGCGTGACACGCCTTATCAATGGCGTTTATTGGTTCTTCACCGGGTTTGGGTTGGTTATGATTATTGAGTCTGATATCAAGTCTTGTTCCCGGTCCACAATAACTATACCCTGGAAGGTGTTTTTCTCCTGGATACTTTGCCCATGGGGTTCCAGGGAGTTTAGTTAGCTTGGCTGCGATATCACCTCCTCATTTGTTTTTAAAGGTTCCTTGGGTTTGCCAAGGGAAACAAATTTAAATTTCTTTGTACTACATTGTACGCATTTACCAGAAAGCGCTGATCTGTTATTTTTAGTTGTAATCGTCGTCAAGTCATCTGTGCCAGTACGCGCCCTACATTTCGCACAATATAGATCCATAATTTATATATAACAGCATAAATGTAATTGATTATTCAGCTACCCGACGACGGGAACCTATTAAACACCATGAAATGTTGCCGAATTCAATTAGAATGATTATAATCGGACCATCCGGAAGTGGCAAAACACAATTGTTACTTAATTTGATAACGAGATGGATGAAATGGAACAAGTTGTATTTAATAGCCCCGTGTGTAGACGATCAACGATGTTACGAAGTGCTAAAGGATTTTAACGAGAAAGCAAAAGAATTTCAAATCGATGATGATTTTATTGAATTTATTACTGATATCAACGATGCACCGAGCATTGATTCCATCGACGGAAGTATTAACAATTTAGTCGTATACGATGATGTGATGTTAGATAATCAAAAAAATCCTGCTAGGATATTTTCCAGAGGCAGGCATAAAAACACGGACGTGATATATGTCACTCAACGCTACACACAGATTCCAAAAGTGATCAGAGATAACTGCAATTTATTGTGTTTATTTAACGGAGCTGTTACTCATACACTTAGAAATATTTGGCAAACTTGGTGCTGCGGTGATATGGATCATAATCGATTTAGAAATTTCTTTAGTCACGCTCAGTCAATACCACACGGATTTGTGACGATAAATTTATCAGCCCCGAGGACACGATATCATATCGGACTTGATAAAATATTCGGTTGAAATCATAGGGGTGAGTGTCCATCATGTTTTTTACTCATTTCGAGGACCCTGCAAGATCGTGTTCCAGACAAAATCACTAAGGCTCCATTTGGCAAATGGAGATTTTATTTTTTTTTTGGTTAAAACATGAGATTTTGTAGGAAGGTTCTATTTGTTGTTTTGACGGTTAATATCGATTTTTGTTTGAAAAGTTGTCTGATTCACCCCCTCTGCTGCTACAAGACAGGAAACAAAATCATGCAAACTATCTTTTTTAAAATTATTTTCTTGTAAATTTTATTATACTTGTGTTTCCTCATTCACTCATTTAGTGCATCTTAAATTAAATGTGAGCTAAATTAAATTTCAAAACATTCTCATTTTAAAATGTCTATACAATACAACACCCTGGACTGATTTCTCTGTAAATCTGTCTACATGCCAACTAATTATATGGTATGGTTATATGAAGGCCATCTTACTAATAATAATAACCAGTCTACATGCAGGCTAGCTACATGTTTGGGTTATATGAAAGTCATTTAATAATAATAACCAGTCTACAAGTCAAGTAGCTATATGACTTGGTTTAATAAAGGCCATTTTAATAATAATAACCAGTCTACAAGTCAAGTAGCTATATGACTTGGTTTAATAAAGGCCATTTTAATAATAATAACCAGTCTGATATATGTTTTGGTTATATGAAGGACCTTTGAAAAATAATAACGAGTCTGCAATGTTTTGGTGAGATGATGGATCTTTGAATGATAATATAGAGTCTGCTATGTTTTGGTTAATTGAAGGATTTATTAATAATAACCAGTCTACATACAGATTAGCAATATGTTTTGGTTATATAACGGTCATTTTAATAATAATCAAACTAGCATACCTTAAGCATTAAAATGACCAAAATACCAGAGTTGTTTTAAGGGATTTCAATAATATATTTTTACTTTAGAATCTTGCACTCGTTTTACTTAAACTTTAATAACTAATCTGAACCATTATCCTCCTTTCTGACTTATTGAGTTGTAACCAATCATTTGTATAAATCGTATTTCAGATATAAAGAAATACACTTTAATATAAATCATTTATAATAATGTGCAAAGTGCAAAACATGAATTAGGTCACCTTTACTTACAAAAAGGCTAGAGACCAAAGAAGGCCTAATATTGTTCACCTAGATTTAATAGATTAACAAAGAAATTTTCATCCATTATAAAGGTCGTTATAAGGTTTTTATAATATATGCCTATTTATCAAATTTGATGAATGGCAAATACAGCTTCATATCATAGGCTAAATTGACCATGTGAACAAATTACCTAATAACCATGACATATATTTATGTATCAATCTTCCAATATCAATATAATAATTCATTTGGATGTCTATTTTACTAATTTAAATGTTGTGTGTGTGCAATCATCTTAATTCAGTCTATATTCTCTCTCAAACATTCACACACACACTACCTATTTGCACATGCTTAATTAGAACTTCTCTTTTAATGTATGCAATTGAATATTCAAAACTGCTTTAGTCTGACTGAATTTAGTCCAATAAAATAGCTGAGTTACAGTGGACACATGATTGTTATTAAAATGGTTGGATTTTGTCCTGTTTCACAGATTAGTTACAAGCAACACGTGATTGATATTATGACTGAATCTAGTTCTGTCATATAGTTGAGTTACTGGAGACATATGACTGCTATTATAATACTAAGTTCAGAACTCGGGTGACATAAGAAATAAACTTATTCAATCAACAAACTATAAGAATTTAATCTTACATGAAAACTGTAACAATGTATCACTGCTAATAAAATATAGGAATCTATTAGCAAATATAACATATAGGAATTTATTATTAGATGTCATAAACATAATGTAGGACAAAACTGCTCAGTCAGTAATGGTACATATATTCAAAAACATTTTAACTCCAGAAATGCAGATTCAGAATAACATCAAGTGTCATAATAAAGAAAAGTGTCAGAGGAAGTTACTATTAATTAGATTTTATCTTAAGGGAAGATGGTACAGTACAGCTATTTGGCTTGTGTAATTTGATTTGGTTGGGTTTTATTTGCAACCTGTATAGCAGCTTGGCTCATGTCATTTGGTTGGCTCTTAGTCATACGTACATAACCATTTAGCTTGTGTCGTCTGGTTAGGTGTTATTCATGCCATATATAGAAATTTGGCTTGTGTCATTTAGTTAGATCTTGTTCATACCATGAAAAGCCAATTTGACAGTGGGAGATTATCATGAGAAAAATCATTGTCACTGTATCCACTATTATGGATGGATAATGGAGGATAATCATGAGACAAATCATGGTCACTGTATCCACTATTTTTGAAAGACAGCAGGGAATAATAATGAGACAAATCATTGTCACTGTTTCCACTATTGTGAATAGACAGTGAGGGCTAATCATGAGAAAAATCACTGTCACTATATCCTCTCTGGTTGAGGGATGTGGGGATAATCATGAGATAAATCATTTTCACTATATCCACTATTGTGGGTGGACTGTAGGGACAATCATGAGAGAAATCACCGTCACTCGGTCCACTCTTGAGGAGGGATGTGGGGATAATAATGAGACATATTGTCATAACTATATCTACTATTGTGGATGGACAGTGGGGGATAATCATGAGATCACTATCAATGTGTCCACTCTAGTGGAGGGATTTGGGGATAATCATGAGAAAATCATTGTCACTATATCTACTCTGGTGGAGGAATGTGAGGATAATCATGAGACAAATCATTGTCACTATATCCACTATAGTGGATGGATAGTGGGGGATAATCATGATATAAATAACTGTCGCTATATCCACTATTGTGGCGGTACAGTGGGGGATAATTTATGAGACAAATTGTCTCTATATTCACTCTATATCCACTACTGTGGCTGGATAGTAGGGAATAATCATTGTCACTATATTCACCATTATAGTGGATGAACAGTGGGGATAATCATGATATAAATAACTGTCACTATATCCACTATTGTGGCGGTACAGTGGGGGATAATTTATGAGACAAATTGTCTTTATATTCACTCTATATCCACTACTGTGGATGGATAGTGGGGAATAATCGTTGTCACTATATTCACCATTATAGTGGATGAACAGTGGGGATAATCATGATATAAATCACTGTCACTGTTTCTACTCTTTTGTTTATAGGGATGTGGGAATATTCATAAGACAATTCATCATCACTATATCCACTACACTGTGGATGGATAGTGGGGGATAATCATGTGAAAAATCAGTCACTTTCCACTATTGTGGAGGTATGTAGGGGATAATCATGATGTAAGACAGTGTCAATCATAATGTTGCAAATTTATTCTGTTTATGGAAGTTTGAATTTGAGAGAGCTAAATTATCAATGATTATTGAGATAAAATGAACCTCCAAAACAGAAATACTGCATTGTTTAATGTGATGTAATTCATAATTATAATAAAACCACATAAAAGATGGCATCTTCTCCCAGCAGTTTATAATTTCATTATGTACCATTTTAAGCTTCTAATAATGCCATAGTAAAATGCCACTAATTTCTTCAAGCCATTTTTTTGTGAACAAAGTGAGTCAATAATAATGTGGAGGTATACAACCTATCCACCACTGTAATAGTCTAAAGTGATCAACAGTTTTATCTGTAAGGTTTTTGATGAGTTAATGTGCAGACAACAATTATTATATAATCTTGGTTCAAGTAAAGTAGTATAAAATTTGAGAATAATAAATATTATTTAATATAAGATGAATAAAGATGTCTACATGGCTATGTTGACATATATTTTAGATCTAAGGGTGTATGCTCCTGATAAGTTTCAGTACAATTATCCCAAATTGGCAGGGTTGTTAAGAGATTTTGAAAAATGACAGACCTCGTGGGAAAATTTAATGGCTGAGAGGGATCATACTAATTCTGGAACAGCAAGATCTCAAGATGAAAATTCCTTCTAGTTGTTTAGATATACCATCAGTAAACACTGATATGGATGCTGGCTCCTATTACAACAGCCAGACAAATTTCTTATCACACAAACTCATAATCAACAGACAAACTTGCCTTTTCAACACTGACACAAATGGAAGGTTTTCAGATGAGGATTATTATATCAGACTTTCATTATATAAACAATCAATTTGTAACATTGAATATTATAACAGCATGATCTATTTCAAGTACTGTATATCTCAACTGTGTTGTAAATGGAAAGTTTGTGATGATAAAATGTGAAAATTTACAATTAGATTGGTATCATGCATAGAAAATTAATACAAATAATACTACCAATTTTTTATTTTTATAACAAGGCCTTATTATTGTTATTTTCTAGTCATCCATCAAGTGGTTCGAAACTGTTGCAGTCCATAACAATTAATAATACAAAGATGAAAATTGATATATCTTTCCCTCCACTCTCCAAGCCTTGACAAAATCTTCATTTTGATTTCAATGCTGTTTTTCAGTGCATGATAATATATACACGACAAAAGAACCCAGGAAAATTCCAGTAAGAATCTTCAACCCATGGGAAACCAAAATTGTTCTGTGATTTAAATCTTACCTTTTCTGCATCCACACCCATAGCTGTTTCTCCCACAGGTTCTTCATTTGATGGAGGAGACATTACAGTTGTTTTTGCTTTCTTCTTTTCTCTCCCTGGAAACCAACTCCATCTTTTGTGTTTCTTGAGATGGTCATCAGCAGGGACATCATGGGCACCTGCAAAATGAATTGCTTACTGCAACCCAAGATCTATTAATACAAATCATCTAATTTGTGAAGTTATATTTTGTCAAAGTGAAAAGGAGACATATAATGATCCTGACTTGATTAGTTTTCACCTCTAAACAAATTTGATTTTATCAAGCGGGACATATAGTGATCCTGCCTTCATTAGGTTTCACCACTATACAAACTTCTCCATGTAGATTCAGTCTGGAAATGTCTTAAATGACTGAATCATGCCTTTGTAAAACACAAGCTGACAATACAATGGCTACCATGTAGAGATTCCCACCAAGCTTTCAGCTAACTTGTATTAGGTTGGGTAAAAAGTGTTAAACACATCAAAATGTCTCCAGAACCAAGCAACATGACTCGAAGGCAAACTGTACTTGTACCTGACCATATTCATGAAGTATTTTAAAAAATGACATTACAATTCTTGGGGCTTAAATCAATGTACAAGCTAGCACATGGATGCCATCATGGATGCTTTTTCAGGTTACTGCCAAGTCATACTTGGCAATAAATTGATGTACAAGCATGGAAATGAATGCCAATATGATTACTATGTCATGATACTGCCAAGACAGACATAACAATAAGCCGATGATTATTTAAATGACACATTAATTTACAGAGCTCTAACTTAACTAGTTGATTGTAATATGTGTGGAATTTACCTAATATATGATTTTGTGAACTGATGATTCTATACTATTTTTATACCTGTATTGGATTTATTTAGAACAAATAGTAAGTTGTCCATTTACTAGCAACGAATTCTACTAAATAATACAATTGCATTTTACAATTGTTATCTACCTATATATCTATATACCTATCTATTTATCTATCTATGAATCTGTTTATATATCTATCTATCTATTTATCTATCTATCTATCTATCTATCCTTCCATCCATCCATCCATCCATCCATCTATCTATCTATCTATGTGCTTCTTTATTTTTCTCAACTGCATCTCTGACTTGCTTGACAATCGAATCAAGTTTAACAGCTATTCATGTAATGTAATGACTTTTCAATGAAAAGTTTCCCGTAATACCTCATGGTATCAAGTGTTCTGCTTCAGTATTTAATTTAAATAAAAGAAACAAATACAAAAACAATACATAAATAAATAAATGTAATATGAAAGGAAAACGATATCTACAAAAAGGCACTGCCCTTTAGCTTATATGCTTTCTTCTCCGGCTGCAACTTAAATACTTTCAGATCAGAGATACAGTCAGGATTTTAACTGTGTGGGGAGGGGTCCACTTGTTACAAATAAGGGGTAATAAGTACAAAGAGGAGGAAATGGTCATAGTTCACTATAAGCATAACACTTCTATTTCCATCTATCTTTTTTACAACTACACTATGCTTAGAGTTATATTTGAATCAAAATCAGACACCATTAGAACTCTTCTAATGAATGTCCCATGTCAAGCTACACACCATAAGGAACTCTTCTGATGAAAGCGACATGTCAAGCTAGACACCATTAGAACTCTTCGGATGAATGCCCCATGTCAATCTACACACCATTAGAACTCTTCTGATGAATTCCCCATGTCCAGCCAGACACCACAAGAAGTCTTCTGATGAATTCCACATGTCAAAATAGCACAGGTTTCAAGATGGACATCATTGTGGCCATACTGGACATCAGATAAGCACCAGTTTAATTTTGGCAAACAAGTAATGCTGTAAAACCAGTACATATATGACCATTCAGAAGAAGTGGCATAAACAAGAGTCTCAAGATGGTCACTAACAGCTATATTAGACATCAGATTGGCGCCATGTTCGTTTAGGATCAAATAGACCGTGTAAGAAGTCTTCTAATGAAAACTCCATGTAAATGTGACCATATATTTAGAAAGAGAGGCAATGAAAAGATTTAAAAGATGACCAGTGTGGTGACCATACTGATCTCAAATCGGTGCTAATTTCATTCAGGACCAACTTGAAACCTTCAAAAGGATGATACCGAAAACCCTCTGTCACTATGACTTTCCATTTTGGGGAAGTAACAATAACAAAGACAGCTGTTATGTTGGGTCAAATTAGACTGAAGATCGGTGCATTTTTTTTTAATTTTACGACAAACTAGATTACAAGATATTGTGAGAAATCCTCTCATTAAAATCCCACTGTTAATGATTCAAGAGGAACAGGGATAATATTTTCAAGATGGCTCTTGCGGTGACCATATTCAGTGTCAGATCAGAACCTTTCAATTAGGACCAAACAGGCATCATGAGCTGTCCGTTGCTGAAAACCCATATCAATACGAATTTTCTGTTAGGATATGTAGATATAATGCCATTGTCAATATTGCTGCCATGGCAGACATATCGGACATCCAATTGGCAGTATTTTAATTCAGGACCAACCGAACCATCAGATGAATGTGTGTGCAAAAACTTGATGACAAACCTCTAAGTAGACTGATCAATTGCCACTTGTCAATCATGCTGTTCCATGAAATAATCAGCAAGCGTAGGTTAGACACACCTCTATGCACTATTTATATCTGCATTTTCCTCTGACAAGCTGACCCGCGCCATAATATATTGGTTATCATACATATTTAAAAAACTTGCAATTGTCATATATTTTTTGTTGAATAATGAAATCATATGTAAAAGAAAAATCTGCCACAGTATCTGCTTCACCAATTCAAAAACTGATGTATTTGAGTCTAAAAGAGAATACTAGAATCTTAAAGAAAATTATAGTACAAGTCAAGTCTGCATTAAATGATCACATATCGTTAACAGCCACAAAACAAAAACAGAATTATTGTAAAAATCACACCAGTATTTGTTGATTACCTGATTTTCAACAGTAAAGTTTAAGTGGCTCCCTAAATAGAATCATTGTAGAAATTTCTATTCTTAATTAGATACCCATTTTACGATGCCATTGTCTCAAGTTTGATTGAAATAAATGAAATAAATTACATCTATTTAACCACAGGAAAGTGAGTGATCAGTGGAAAGATATATTTCTCATGCTGTAAATAATTATTCATATATTTCGTGGCCTACCTGCCAAGCTAGGGACAGGGGTCACTTCTAATATCTCTCCTGTTGTAAGTAATTGAACAAACTTCTTCACAGCCTCGGAGATCGTCGAGGCTCTGGGTTGTTCATTGGCAGAAGTGGCAGCAGGTGTTGATGTAGTAGACAGGTTAAATTCTACTGCTTCAGATGTTGCATTCTGTGTATCTGATGCTTTACCTTTTGCTGGTGATACTTTCTAAATTCAAGAAGAAATTGAACAAGACTAGTGAAACTCCAATGCATAAAATAAATACAACAGTTCAAATCGTAGTAAAATTTGCCAGTATAGCAGTTTGCAGCCATCCACTTTTGAAAATTTAGGTGTACTCTAACAAAAGTATTTCATATGTTACTTGTGTATGGACCTTTTCATCTTTTCAAATACATTTTGTTAAGTTTTTTTTAATATATAATAAATGTTTTCAGTAATTGAAGTACTTACCTGGTTGCCCTACACAGCAAGAGGAACTGCTGTATTTGCCAGCATTGCAGAATATAAGATGAATGAGAAAATTTGGTAAATTTTCCATCCTTCATCCATATAGTCAATCCTGAGTATAAGATGAGGACAGATCAATACCTCTGCTTTGTCTTTTTAACTTTGACCATACAGCTTCATAAATTTAATTATTTTCAGTCATATTGCTATGATGTATACAATGTGGCAGTTTATGGTGATGTCCAGCATTGGGCCATCATGCCTTAGAGATGTAGCTTCATGTCACACCTATTCACATTATACTTATGCCATTATGCCACCTCCAAGTTTCACTAGTGTTTAAGCCAAATAGTGAAAAACAAGATGCTTGCATGACTTGATGGTTGTAAAGATATTTAAGTAATTTGATTAAGTAGTCTCAGAGAAATAATTTACTTAAAAAATTGCTTTCTCCTTCAAATATGCTCCCTGTTCACATTAAGTTTAAGAGAATGTGTAATAGAAGGAAACAATGCTGAGCATAAGACATTTACCTCAGGTAATCTTCCATGGAATGGTGGCTGGGTTTCCAAGGTGAATGATAATTCCTTCGCCTGATTTGATAAGCAATAATACCTTGGGTTACATGATCTGTGACTCCTATATCTAGTTAAGATGATTATTAAAGCAAAAATATGTTCAAGATGACTGCCATAGCAACCATTATGGATGTCTGAGCTGAACTATTACATTTAGGACCATCTAGACATCATACAAATAATTTTGGTAAAATGTATTTTCATGTGACTTTCCTTTCAGAATATTTTGGTAACAAAATTTAAAAGATATCTACAGTAATATCTCTCATTAGAATTTTAAAACTAGGAGTCTAGGACTCCCATTTTAGTAAGTCCCACTGCAAAATTTGCAATCCCCTCCCAGACGATGTTGAACTTTGCAGATTATAAGAACTTTTGGTTGTCATTGAGTTTAATTTCCACAGTATTGATAACACTGACATGCACACCTGTGTTAGTATATTCTGCACATCTGGTATATCTGCACAAAGATACATCATCTCTGTAAACATTGAATCATGTGTCAATTTTGGTTGACAATTAAATTTTTGGCTGAAAGTCTAAAGTAATGTATTTAATTTCCATAGCCTGATGCATAAACACTACATATTTTCAAAGCCATGCGCAGAATAGGCGAACTAATCTCAAGTCGTGGAAAAATAGTGGCAATATCACCTTTTGTCCAAACTTAGTATTATTTTGAATATAATATTCTGTTGACAATTGCCGCTTTTCAATTGGTAAGAAATGCAGAATTTTATTTTCATCAATTGAATTCGGTATGGTTTTGCACCTATATTGGTGACCTTAGATGAGCAGAAAGCATGACAGCAGTGCAACTCTTGTAGTCCTTTGGGTTGAGACTGACTTTTTTTGTCAATCCAAGGAATAGTCGTATTCCAAAACACTAAGCCAGGCATCACACACTTTCTTAAACTTGGCTACTATTCCATCCAAACTGTACTTCTCTGGAGCTTTCTGTCTCTGAATTCAGTCATTGTAAATTTCAGCACATTTTCTGACTCAAGCTGCCAGGTGAAGCCTTTAAACTTGTCGCCCAGTTATTGCAACATGTTCTTTTGATGTACTCTTATAAATAGAACATGCACATCTGAGGATATTTTAACCACTGACTTCTGTCATGGTAAATATCAGCACAGCTAAATAGATAAAGTAATCAACATATTCTCATTCAAGAGATTGTTGAAGTAGGACTGGCAAATCTTTGAATTTGCTGCCCAGCTATTTTCATGAGTATGATACTATGGAGGACTCCTGCATGGGTGATATTCTGCATCCTAGATTACATATTTGCATCCAAATATGCATAATTAAGCATGTATGAGACCTCTGTACTGTGGAAGCCATACTGAATATCAGAAATTTGTTTAGCTGCAACATCATGATGATATGAACATCCTATCAAGATAACTAGCAATAAAAAGAATTTCAGGATGGCAAATGTGGCAGCCATACTGGATGTTTGAGGAGCAGAATTTAAGAAAAACTAGTCCATGGTATGAATGTTTATGTTTTAGAATCCTCCATGTAGCTCAGGAACAACGATAACAAACTTAGAGATGGACAATGGACAACAGGCCATCCCATAAGCTCTTCTGGTCAACAACATGCAGAGCTAAAGAGACCGAAAAGAAAACTTGTAACATTGATATTACTGGTTTTAATTGTACCTGTGAAATTATATCCACATGTGTTCCAACCAAAATCACTGGGGGGCTGTCAGCTTCAGGAGATGATGCACATGAATGTATTGAGTTTAGCCAAACCTCAACTAGCTCTGAAAATAAATCATACACAATAAACAATAATTTGAATAGCATGTTAATTGCTTGTCCTAAAAACAATAGCTGTTTGTTTAAGTAAATGAAATTTCGGTACAAAATCCATTTTCTTTTTTACAGTAATAATCACTTTAAGCTTTGATTTTGGTAAACCCTAATATTTTTAGGTTATCTTCATATCCTAATCGCAAGCAATCCACAAAGCTTGGTCCAAGTCTGCATTGTAAAATGAACGTTGCTCAGAAACCAATTTTTTCTTACCTTTGTCACAGTAACTGCAATCTTTGACCTTTTGACTTTACAATCAACAGGAATCTTCCTTATCATAACTGTTAGCCATACACGAAGTATATGTGACGTATGCAACATAGAACTGATTTCATTGTTCAGAAATACAATAATGATAATATTTCTTTCTTGGCCATGACCTGCATGTCTTAGTACTGATAATGAGATCAATTATTCATGGTTCAGTCAATTCAGGCAAGTCAACGTGTTTCTAAAAGATCTCTTTTTATTTATATTATCTCTTCCTTCCAGTGTGGAATAAATATGTGCTCTGACTGTACTACTGTTGAAAGTAAATATGAACAATGAGTTCATGTATTTCATTTTGGCAGTGAAGTAGTAGATCAAAACTTACCATGCACTTGGCACTTCAATATCCCTTTGCTATCAAAATAACAATCATCAGCTACAAGATCAGTGACCTGTCCACTAACATCAGAAACCAAAAGATATATCGCTCTTCTTGTCAGGAATGTCTGATGTGTTGTGTAGAATGCATACTGGCCTGCAAAGTCCCAAATTGTCAGAAGTGAGTTTTCGCCAGTACCTTCTATTTTATTAACATTTTCTTTCAACAATTTTATCATGGCCATCGTGTTTGTTTTAGACTGGGTAGGCTTCTTCTGAACCACAGCTGAAGAGGATTCTTCTTGCTGATGAGCAGTGGATTCTTCTTGTTTATGAGCAGTGGATTCTTTTTGCTGATGAGCAGTGGATTCTTCTTGCTGATTAGTGGCAGATGAAAGATCTTGACCAATGTCCTGCTCAGAAGAATGATGGTGTAGTACTTCTGCATTCTGGTCTTTAACAACAGCATGACTATCTTCAAGACTCTCAGTTCTGTCTTCTTCTAAAGGGATTAAGACTAATTCATCACTGACCTTGCCCTTCACTGAGTGTTGCTCATTCAGGACTTTGGCAATACGCTGAAGTCGATAATCCTGTTCTGCGTCTGCAAATAAAAGAAGCAAGACATATAATTAAATTCTGATTTGCATTCACCAATCTAAATGGCGATGAAAATGTAAATTAGTCTAAATTACAAAAATATGTGGTTCTAGTAATGCCATGGAAACAAGAGGGTAGTTATAGTCTTTATTGTATATCAATATTATGTTACTTCCCATCACAGTTTCCATTCTAAAGTCACTCGTCTTGATGTGAAACACAGGGCATGGCTGTGTTTATAGATGAAAACTTGTTATAAGGTCAAGACTATCTAAATTGGGTAAACTGGGTTACTGGAACCAGACATATACTTTTTATGACCACTGACACAAACGCTACTGTCTCGTACATATACAGACTAACTTGCGCTTCTTTATGAGATGCTACATAAACTTGGCAAAATGATATTAGTCAGGTAAGACTAATCTCTTGGATGTAGACAAGGTGAGGTATGATAAGCACATGGAATACAGGTGTTCTAGTAGAAAATTTCAAAATAATGAAAGAATCATGAACAAAGTCATAGAATTGTTTTCAAAGAAAACAGTCTAAACAAAGTGCATGTAGATTTATGTATTGGTTTTGAAGATACAAATGTTGGACATATATGCCAGTGTTGCTTTTACAATATACATCGTTTTTTTAATACCAAGACTTAAATCCAAGACCTCATCAGACCTATATGGGTCATCTGCAACATCTTAACCAATACTAAAAAGCCAATACTGTGACACACTGTCTCTGCTTTTCAAAGATATGTATGTATGTCTTTGTTATCCACGATCACGCTGTACTACCAAACAAGTCTGACATGGGATCTCTTATTGTGCATGTAAAATTATGGGATCAGCGTGAGGGACCTCAGTAGTATAATATTTACTACAACATGTCATGCTAATTTGAAACCTGATACTGGTATCTGTTAGTTTTCCTGCACATCTTTAAACTTTATACCCCTTTAACTTCTTCCCGTACTACAATCCCTTTGGTTATAAAAACACTAAAGATTTCCACTCAACAATGTGGATGTATTCATATCAAGTGGACATCAGTTTTTCAACATTAAAAAGTGTAATCAAAGATATATCTTCATGTCTTCCTTATCCATGATTACTGTGTACTACCAAACAAGTCTGATATGGAATCTCTTATTGTTCGTATAACCCAATGGGATCAGGGTAAGGGACCTCAGTAATATAATATTTACAACACTAAGTAATTTTGGTGAACTAATGTTTCACTTGTTGCTAATTTAAAACCTGACACTGGTAACTATTAGGTTTTTTGGCACCACTTTTAACTTTATACCCCTTTAACATTTTCCCA
The DNA here is from genome assembly GCA_030141615.1 of Unio pictorum. Classification (NCBI taxonomy): domain Eukaryota; kingdom Metazoa; phylum Mollusca; class Bivalvia; order Unionida; family Unionidae; genus Unio; species Unio pictorum. Next base: position 1,407,599 of record JARLTB010000070.1, read on the forward strand.
CACTACAATCCCTTTGGTTATAAAACACAAAAAATTTCCACTCAGCAATGCAGATGTATTCATACCAGGTGGACAACATGAAAAACCAGGCAGGATGCCAACTGATTGATTTCGGGAGGGCAGAGAAATCTCCACGCCAAGTGGAGATCCTGGCCACATTACAGGTTATGGGAGTAAATATGACAAGAATAGCGAGTCTACAAAACGCAGTAGGGTTGAAACCCCACTGCTAACACGTGCAACCATAACAGTAAAAGGGCAAAAAGCAGACATGACCACTGACCCCCCCCCCTTTTCAAGAGACAGATAGAACCTAAATCGGTGGAGGTCCACATCAGTGGGCTACCATACCAAGTCGATACTGAAGAACTGAACTACAAAATGTACACCAGACTTGGAATAAGAATCCTCTCGCACAAAATGGCCAACATATGGGGATGGAACCATATATGGAGAAGTCGCCCCTTTTAAAACTCACCCTGGGAGAACTCATCAGAACGTATCTGAAGAATTCGCACCAGAGTGGTTGGATAATTTGCTCGAAATGGTTAGAAAAGTCACTCCAAAACTTGTCATCCAGAAGACCTATTTAATATTTATCTTTGAATTCAATAAATTATTTAAAACATAGAAATGTGTACCTTAAAACTATACTGTTATCAAGAAATGTGTTGCCACATGGTGGTTACCGTAATATTTGAATACACAAATAATGTAACAAAAGAAAAACAAGGAAGAATATTTCACTTTTGAGATATGTTCAAAAATGAAGAACTAAGAGTCTGTGCATTGTTGAATAAATTTTCTAGATTATATGCTGCATTCATCTTGTTTGTGTAATGTCGATAAAAGAAAAATAACTCACTTATAATTGAAAGTCTGTGTTCATATAATCTCATTACATTTCTTAAAACACACAACGGAACACCACGATAAAAACAATTTAAACAAATGTTGCTGTTAACGTTCTTGACTGATACAAATATTATACTAACATTATTCATTAACGTGGTAATTACTCGCAAACTCGTACCAGGCTGATTCGATACAAATTGCTGACTGATTCGGCCCAGATATCTGGCTGATTCTCCAAACTTCCATTAGCTGATTCGGACCATGTGAAATATTATTCATTTTTCTCCGTGATTTAAACATGACATTTAAATTTGTTGCTAAAGATGATTTTCTCATTATGTCCCATGTTCGTCTAGCAGTTCAAATATGTATTTAAGGTAACAAAATTTAACTTGTTATATATAATAAAACATCATAACCTTGATTATTTAGCATTGACAATTTAGAAGTTAAATTTTTATTTTTAAACTTCTCGTTCAACTTTAAATAGTTTGTTTTATTTAGAAATAATAAAATTCTGAACACTAACAAATAAGAAGAAATAAACTAAACGATGTTGAACTCAGTAGTGACTACCTTTCCTCAGTAGGCATCAATTATATTTTTTATGTAGTTCAAGTATCATTCGTTATTAGGTTGGTGCCTTTTCATATATAAAACTGCAGACATCAAATAATCATGCTTACACTGGATCTATTTTTTCCAATTAAAATGTATCTAATGATATGAAGAGCAAAGCAAAATGGACAAATACCACTTTTTTTTCCTTAACACATTAACCCCTAGCGACGACTTTACGGGGTATGAGGTAGTAGCCTACTTCCATGGTCTGTAGCATCAAGGTCATATATGATACACTAAAGTGGGTGGTATCATTGAAAAGTAGACAGATGTAGCTCTACAATGATAGCAAGTTATCTGGATATTTTAATTGTGTTACAAAATACAGAGGGAAAAACCAAAGTTTTTGGACCCGTTTTTTTTTCACCCAAAAATCGCCCATGGTCGGTTTCCGAATTTGTGTCCAGATTTTACACTTTATGACCTCAGATCTACGGCAGACCGGTCTGAGACGCACACAGACAGGTGAACCTGTGCAAAAAGTAGGATAAGGTGGACATTTTGAATAAAGAGTCTTCTACATATGAAAATTATGGGTCCGTTAAGCAAAAAAAAAAAAAAAGAAGTCCGATTTTTGCCCTTCTGCTCATGCGCCAGTAAACTAACCAATGAAAAACATTTTCTGTATTAGTAACCATTTGTCTAACAAATTATTGTTTGGAAATCGATGGATTATGATGTATTTAGAAATAGTCCCCAAAATATGTTTCCTACTCGCATTTCAGGCAAAAACAGCAAAAACCTCCAGGGGTTAATGTGTTAAGCATTGATCAAATGGAAAAATTGAAAAGTTAATTTTTTTTCATTGATTTAATAAGTTATTAGGTTGAAGAAAGACAACAATAATGAATACTTAACAACCATGTGGTGAAATCTCAGAATTAGTCTATAGGATCTTTCTCCCAGAGTGAGTTCTTTATGGGGCGAATTCTCCATAATTCATTATCAACACAACGCTGGTGTGTATATATTGTCTCAAATGACATGACAGTTGCTATTTGGGTGGGGGAGCACATTGCTTTATTAAAGATGGATACAGAGATGTGATTGGTTTTTCATAAATTTCTTCACGAGTAAGAATGAAAGGTACAAATTTTCATAAAATGAACCATTTAGCAAATAATGCCAAATTATATAAAAAGTCTTCAGTTTTGCATGTTTGTCCTCTTTAAGACCATGCATGTACAGGACTAAAAAGTTTGAAAGCAGTAAAGCAATCTGTGTAAATATGCAGTGACAGAAAAGAAAGCTAATACATATATAATATTGAAATATAGCTTTGGAAAAATTGCAAGTTGTGATACATGTGCTGTACGTGCAGAAGGATAATGGTGCAAAAATAGACAATTGTCAGAGCTGGAAAAGTACTCTGACACTAAAAGAATAGAGATAAGTGAAGGGCCAGTTTTACAATGTTGATTTAGAAAAGGGATATGGGAGAGTGACCTGTCTGTCTGCAATGCCAATAGAAATATGACCTACAATGTCATTGGCAATAGTTGCATTAGATGTAATAAACAGAAACTTTACCAAATTAGCAGAAGGGTTAAATTGGAAAGGAAGCAGAGACTATATACATGCATATTGAGGCCTGTAGTAAATGCAACTATAATACAACATGGGAAATTATCAATAGGAGAAATAGCTATAGCTAATGAACCAGTAACCATCATGAGAAAAATCGAGAAGAAAACAGAAGAACTACATATATCAGATTTACCCTATAAATCCCAATAGAATCCACAGTTGGGCACTTTGAAAAGAAATTTCACGTCAAAGGTACAAAGGCTACAATGAATGCCCACCCAGGATACCCCATTAAAAATGGAGTCAAGCAACTTCAAATAAGTACAAAAGATCAAAACAATGAAAAATGTATTTAATGTTTACATGGTGTCCTGGTAAAGACATGGTATAGAGGATGCCTACATCACAACATGATGAGCCCCCCCCCCCCAACAAAAAAAAACAACTTTGGATTTAGATCTTATGGATATGGTGTGAGTAGACAGTGAATCCAATATTTCCTTGATGTTTCAATCTCCACGAAATTTGTGTTGTCAAACTCTTGTATGACAGCTGACTATTAAAGCTTTGCTACTACGATAAAGAGCAAACCAATACTATACATATTTCTGTACTTGGTGTATTTTTGCATTGTTACAAATATTTTATATAAGTCATTTATATTTATTTTTATTTTTGTTTGTTTGTTAGATTTAAAATTGGCATTTTAAGTTTTAAGATTCGTTCATTAAGGGGGGGGTGTGTGACCCGTACCTTACAGGATAAACACCATGTGTTGACCTCATTTCTGACCTGGTTTAGAGTTGTAAACAAGCTTTTAAAATGATTGGTTGGTTCCAAAACAAAATGGAGTAAAGTACAAACATCTTTCTAATTTAGTTGGGTCATATGCTGTTTACGTGATTTCTTGAACGTAAAATTGTTCTGAGAGATTCTAGATGGTCGTGACCCCTTTTTTGTTTACGTAAAAACAGGTATATAAACTATGTTTTGGAGTGAGTTATTCAGTAGAAGTTTGGGCTTTTAGAATACTAAGTTGTGTGTGTCTTTTCCGAGTTATTTTTAATTACTGTGTACTGGAAATTGTGTCGATTCGTTTGGATCAAGAGGAATTATTTTGTCAGTTATCTGGAAAAGAATACGTGTTCATAGATTTTCATTAACAAGAACAGACTTCATCAAGAGACATCGTCTTCCATATTGGATACTTCGCTGGAATTCGAACTTAGAATTATTTGGACATTTTATTACCAGGACTTTTGCAATTTCTCTAGTAGATAATATTTTGAATTATTTTGGATTAATTTTGGAATTTATTCTTGAAACCGTAAGTTTATTTTTCTTTTCTGAGAAAATATTTGTACTCAATAAATTGTTTATTAAGTTTTACAAGCTTGTTATTTTCAATCTTTCTATGTTACTGTTTATTCGAGCCTAAGCATGTAACATAGAAATTGGGAGCTCGTCCGAAATTTAGATAAATTGGAATTTGGCAAGATTTTTGTTTTAAAAAACTTATTTTAAATTTGAATACCCCTAGTTTTTGAAATCTTTAATGAGATTGACAGGTTTGTATTAAAATGACATGTAAAGTAGAAATATTTCTTTCTAATCCTACTCAGGAGCAATTAGATCTTTTCAAAAAAGATGAGTTGATTCAACTTGCCAGAAAATATGATCTTTCTGAAGTCAAGGCTTCTTTAACGAAACAAGATATCAAAAAGATTTTGGTCGAATATTTGGTAGAAAAGAATGTTTTGGAAAAAAAGTGCTTTGATTTCGGTCAGTAAGTCTGCATCACTCTGACATTAAACTAAAGGAATTAGAATTAAAATTCAAGATGGAATTAGAGTTGAAGAAAATGGAATTTCAGGAAAGGGAGAGTAAGAGACAGGAAAGGGAGAAAGAAAGACAATTACAATATGAAAAAGAGGAGAGAGAAACAGGAAAGGGAAAAAGAAAGACAATATGACAAAGAGGAGAAAGAAAGACAATTACAGTATGATAAAGAGAGGAAAGAAAGGGAATATCAATATAGAGAAAGAATTAGAGCTGACAGGTGAAAAACACCATCATACATACTTCAAATCCAAATTTAAGTTTTGATTTAGCAAGGAACATTTGATTAGTGCCCACTTTCAGAGAAAAAGATGTAGACAAATACTTCATTCATTTTGAAAATGTTGCAGAAAATTTAAAGAGGCCAAGGGAGCATTGGACTCAGTTATTGCAATGTTTACTCACTGGTAAGGCTAGTGAGATTTTGCACTTCACTGTCTGTTCACCAATGTGGTGACTATGATGTGGTTAAAGAATGCATTTTAATGTGTTATGAGTTAGTCCCTGAAGCTTAGCGGCAAAATTTCAGAAATTACAGAAAAGAAGCTGGACAAACTCATGTTGAATTTGCTAGAGAAAAAGAGCAGTTGTTTGATAGATGGTGCTTAGCCAAGAAAGTCGAACAAGATTATCAAAATCTCAAGCAAATGATATTAATTGAAGAGTTCAAAAACTGTGTCCATAGTGACGTCAATACTTATCTCGATGAACATAGGATTGAAACCTTGGAGAATGCTACTCGAGCTGCTGTCGAATATTCTTTGACACATAAAGTTAATTTTGTTAACAAGACTTCTACTCAACAGTCTTCTGGCAGAAAAGTATTTCAGCCTAATACCAGCCCTTTTAAAACTCAAACTAGAACAACTTTTAAAAATCAAACTTAAGAGAAGCTTGATTCTAGATCCTTGTCTCTTTCGACATGTACCTATTGCAAGAAAAAAGGACATGTTATTTCTGATTGCTACAAATTGAAAAATAAGCATCAGAATCAAGACAGACCTGTTCCAAATGCTCTTATTTCTAAGAGGTCAAGGTCACAGTCATGGATTGAAAGCAATACATTTTTTGGGTCTAATAAATCCCAGTCTGATTTTATTATGGAGAATTATGAACCATTGATATCGAAGGGTTCTATATCACTCTTGGGTGATTCAGCCAATCCCACCCCTATTAAAATTTTAAGGGACACAGGAACTTCTTAGAGTCTTTTATTGTCAAGTACTTCGCCTTTTTCTGAGAAGTCTTCTTCTAATGAAAGTGTTCTAACTCAATGAGTAGAGTGTGGCTTTGTTAATGTTCCTCTCCATTGTGTAAATTTGTCATCAGACTTAGTATCAGGACATGTGACAGTCGGAACAGTCTCGGTTTTACCCGTTGAGGCATTCATTTATTGCTAGGCAACGACTTAGCTGGAGAAAAGGTTGTGGTTAATCCACTTGTAACTGACAAATCTGATTTGGATCAGAAAGTTGATCCACTTGAAAAAGAATTCCCTGATATATTTCAAGCTTGTGCAGTTGTCAGCGCTATGGCAAAGAAAGCACTTGAGAATGATGTTGATGAAGACATTATTCCTTTAGCTGACACATGTATAGGTCAGGCTTTTGATGAGGTCACTTTTACTTCTTGTTTGGATCAATCAGAAGGTATTGATCATAGTTATCCTCTTTTAACAACTCATTCTCTTTATTCTAATCAGGGTGATAAATGACAGTCACTTGTCGTTGAACAGGAAAAGATCCTGAGATCTCCTGTTTGTTTCAAAGGGCCATAAGTGAGACTGAAGCTGATGAAGGTCCTGTCTGTTATTTCATTAAAAATGGAATTCTTATGAGAAAATGGAGACCTCCCGAGGTACCTGCTGGTGATGAGTGGTCGGTGAACTATCAAATAGTAGTTCCAAAACCTTACAGACAGGAAATACTTAACCTGGCCCATGAAACTCCTTTGGCTGGTCATTTAGGGATTAATAAAACTTATCACCAGATCTTGACTCACTTCTATTGGCTAAAAATCAAAAGGGATGTTGTCAAATACTGTAGATCTTGTCATACTTGTCAAATGGTAGGAAAACCCAATCAGAAGATACCTATGGCTCATCTACAACCTATTCCTGCCTTTGACGAACGATTTATTAGAATTATGGTAGATTGTGTAGGTTCCTTACCCAAGACCAAGTCAGGCAACCAATACCTGTTGACCATTATGTGTGCGTCAACATGGCTTCCAGAGGCAATTCCGTTAAGGAATATAAAATCTGAAACAGTAGTAAAAGCTTTGATACAGCTTTTTTACTCAGTATGGCCTTCCCAAATTTGTTCAATCTGATCAAGGTTCAAACTTCATGTCTGGAATTTTCCAACAAGTTATGTATGAATTGGGCATTCAGCAATTCAAATCTTCTGCTTATCACCCTGAGACCCAAGGCGCATTAGAAAGATTCCATCAGACTTTGAAAAATATGATCCAATCATATTGTTTTGATATGAAAAAAGATTGGGATGAATGCATTCATTTACTATAGTTTGCTGTTAAGAGAATCAGTTCAAGAATCTTTAGGCTTCAGTCCCTTTGAACTGGTTTTTGGACACACTGTGCGTGGACCATTGAAGTTATTGAATGAGAAACTTCTCTCTAATGAAGATACTGAAATCAATCATCTTGATTATGTTTCCGATTTTAGGTACAAGTTGTCAAAGGTTTGTGAGGTTGCAAGAGCAAATCCGCACTCTGCTCGATCTAAAATGAAATCAAGATATGATAAAAAATCGAAGGAAAGGAGTTTTCAGCCTGGTGATAGAGTCCTGGCTCTCTTACCAATGCCACAAAATCATCTTCAGGCCAAATATTATGGTCCCTACACAGTTGACAGGAAAATTACCGTGTACTGGAAATTTTGTCAATTCGTTTGGATCAAGAGGAATTATTTTCAAAATTATCTGGATAAGAATATGCTCATAGATTTTCATTAACAAGAACTGACTTCATCAAGAGACATCGTCTTCCATATTGGATACTTCGCTGGAATTCGAACTTAGAATTATTTGGACATTTTATTACCAGGACTTTTGCAATTTCTGTTTATTCGAGCCTAAGCATGTAACAGTATTCAAACAAATGCCATCATCCATGTTTTTCTTTCCTCAAATGAGATGTTCATTTTTAATGGTGTACAATACTAATAGTACTATAAAAGTTATAGACAGAGAAATCTAGTTGAGGAAGGATATTCTAGATTTGAAGGCAGATATAATCTCTGAGCTCTCTTTTAATAATACAGTGTAATACTTTTAATAATAATACTTGTAATAATAATAATAATAATAATAATAATAATATTTAAATAATATTATTTGGTCTTTAGTTTAGGTTAGCCACAGGCTGAGGATTTAACAAATTTCTTTGTAGCCAGAATAACTAGTAGATTCAGAAATTTGCTCATCCTGCTTATTCTTAATTTATCCTTGTTACCAAGCAATTTAACACATAACAAGATTAACCAGCCATTAAACTAGTGACATTATGAAAATTAATAGGAAGTAAAATTTACCAGCCTGGGCTAGTTGACTACCAACTATATTTTTTTATAGGCATGGTTAAGAATGATAACCCAAACACATACACACATATATGGGCAGAAAAATGAACACATACAATCCTTCTAACCTGAACCCCCAGGCAATTCTACCAAGGCTGCCTGGTTAATGGCTTATATGGTGTTAATACAAATGCCACTCACCATGGAGCTATGTTACAAAGCAGGTTAGCATACAACAGAGGGTGACTAAAAGCCAAAAGGTGCATACAGGATGCAAGCAGTATATAGATTTGTGCTAGTACATGAAGGAGGAAACAAGCAAATATTAAAAGTACAATAATTATAAACAACAACATACACAATGTGCTAAGATACCAAATACTCATAGTAAAGGTTAAATATCAAGACTTAAAAACTCCACCTTGTTGTGTATATGTGAAAGTAGTGAATGAGGAGGAACAGTAACAGTTACTTCAAGTACATCTTGAAAATCTGTCATTCTGTGTGTAAAATTTCATTCTTTTAGCACTGTGACCTTGCCCCCTGATTCTAAACAAGAAATTGATACATGTACGTCTCTTCCTTATTAAAAATGCAAACCACTTACAAAATTTGGTAACATTAGATTGTGGAAAACTATGTTATTGTGAAGAAGTGAAATAGCGCTGGATGGACAGAAAAAAGTTCAACGTGATACTTTTCACCTTCTGACATTTGCATAAATACAGAAAGGTACATCATTAAGGAGTATGCATGCCCACATACCTTTTGTTCGCCTTGTCCATTCATGGGATGACAAAGAAACATCACAGCAATTCACATAGACATCTATGCCCTCTGTACTATGTCTCTCGGAAATGTTTACCTCCTCTCCAAGAAGACGTTTGACTAGGGTCGTCTTGCCTACACCCATGTGTCCGACAACCATAATACGTATGCTATGCACAGTTTCCTTTCCGTCTTTTAGAGCCTCTTCAAAAAGCTGGATGGATCTGTCATCCATATTCAAAATTTCTATTGGAACACCTGTTCATATAATGGATTCGTTATGTAGATATACATATATTATCAACAATGATGCAAATTTCTAAAGACAAATAAGGACCTGAAACTTTTGATAGGTAAACCTTAACTGATCAAGCTATATCATGGTTAGCCATGTCTGCAACATAAACACATCCTTTGCCAAGAAAACTCAAGATACATAATTTATTGGTGTCCAATTGTGCAAATGAATTTTAATCCACAACTTTTAAATATCAAAAAAGATTAAAACAGAGATCTACTGATCTATAGCAGACTCAATAGGTACTAATAAGATACTGCTCTACACTTACTAAGTGTTTATAAAAGATGGATATTTTTTTACAGTGAAGTCATTTACATTTACATCATGCGCAATGCTGAGAAATGTTGGCATACCTTAATACTACATGTACTAAAATTAATTTACATGTGGTAATTATGAAAATCAGGTACCATGTAAGGCAATAGCTAATAGAAAAATATAAAATTAGCTCAAAGTGCACTTATCTTGTCTAGTTCTAAAATTGGGTCAGTAAATTTTGTCAAGAGTAGGCTATATAGTAAATACTTTTTTTCCAAAAAATTTGTCATTTTTAAAATTTCTAATTTATGTTTGATGGAAGTGAAAATGACAAAAAGTGCAAGCAAGGCCAGTCTGTATCTTATCCATCACACCAAATTAGATCCATGAATGACTCTGGCAAAAATAAGGTGAATTACAATTTCTCTATATAATTTGATGTTTAATTACTTCTAAGTTTAAACTGAATTATATAATTCCTATAATATATGTTGGTTTTTAAAATAATATTATACAGCGCAATTAGAATTTATGCGCAAATTTTAAACAATATTAACCCCTGTGGCAGTACCCCTGCTTTGTACCAGGTACTAAAATGCTCCTACATGTATTAATCATGTACAAAACTGTCCTCACCATAAAAAATATTATTAGCTTATATTTGAATGACCTATATACTGACTAGAATTAACAAAGAATATGTAATGCAACCATTAATAATTTATTTGACATTGATATTGCAAATTTAAATAATTCCCATGTAATGTATACATGTAAATCTTTAACAAATTGTATATATATATATATATATATATATATATATATATATATATATATATATATAGTGATGGGAATCGCTCAAAAAATTCATAATCGATAATCGGTTAACCTTAACCAACTGATCATCGATTATAATCAGTTACTAAGAGCAAATTTTAATTTTTGTTACACAGTTATATCTTTGATCAAGAGTTCAATATGTTTAGAAATGTACAGGAGTAATCTCTTTTAATGACATGTATACTTTAACCTGACAATAAAATTACATTGTGTGTTACTTTTGTTCTACAACTTTGTTAAATGAACACAACATTTTATGGTTGATATATAACTGAAATCCTGCTTCAATCCCCTGAAATACTTTAATTCTATAATTTAAAGTATAGACGGACATGATTTTCTTGTTTGTATTTGTTTATAAATACTACAAAAGATGTTGCAATTTAATTCAATCAAATCAACAAAATGTGTTTAAATTTATTAACTCAAAATTTAACAACTTGACCATGTTAATAATGACTATGTTTCTAATTATGAATCGTAAGGTTTTTATTTGTAGTTGTGAAAGGATTAATAAATTTAAGGTCAACTTTTGGGAGTTTTACTGATGTTCCAATCTGATCTAGAGTTTGACCTGTTAAAAATTGAAATTAGTTATATATATATATATATATATATATATATATATATATTAGGGCATAACCGATTAGCATTTTTCTACCGATTTCCGATTCCGGATTTTGGGCATGAAATTTTTCCGATTCCGGATACGATTTGATTAATCGGAAATGCTAAATCCGTATTTTTTTCTAAAAAATTTCATCTTCCGTTTCCGGGTTTCTGGTATTTGGTTTTGCCGTGTCCAGCATGTTACTTAGTACTTTACCATATCCGGCTTCATTTCCGGTTTTCACCCGTCGGTTCAAATAGATTGTCTCACAGCGTGGTTGTGTTGACCATATTGGACTTTTCTGACTTCTTATTTAACTTTATTAACGCACTATCGAATGACACGCAGTGTTAGACACGGTGCTATAGAAATTCAACTTTATTATTTTTATTATCCGAATCGGTCGTTCCTGCCTTGTCCAATTCCGATTAATCGGAAGTTCATACTATCCGGTGGAATCCGATTTCCGGATCAAAAGTTATGCCCTAATATATATATATTAATTTATGTCATACTATTTTAAAATTGCATTTTTTATTTATGGGCAAATTGTAAACATTATGAACCCTTGTGACAGCACCCCTGCTTTGTATGCAGGTACAAAAATGTTCCTACATGGATTAATCATGTACAAAACTGTATACACAATATACATATTTTTAACGACCTAATGACCTATATAATGACAACCATTGAACAAAAAATACATAATGTGAACATTATTAATGTATTTCAAATTGATGTTGCAGATTTAAATAATTTCCATGTATACATGTAAATGTTTGACAAACTATCAAGATATACATAATTTTATACAGCACCATATTGAGGGTTATATAACATAACAGGTCATCTAAGTCCTTTGTTTTCATTACAGCCATGACCATTTTCTAGATCAATTTCCAGTTCCTGGACAAGTCCATTTTCAGCAAAGGGGCGGATGCATAAATACCTATGTATGCACATAGAATGTAGAGTTTATAGATTGCAAAGGAATATAAATCTTAACCTTACCATAACTGACGGAAGTATCTGGGAGTAACCAAATAAGAGCAATGACGTCACTCTATTTGCAACAAAAAAGACTTGCCCAAATTGTGTGCAATATGGTATATATAAATATATAAACAATAGCCTTATGACACTAAAACTAACCAATAGTACTGGTTTATAATGAGGCAACCTGGTGGGCAACACAAATGGAGGGACAAAACTTTTGTTTGTTGTCTCTAAATATAAATGGGATAGATAATAAAAGCAAAAAATATGACATAAATAGGGGACTTTGACATACTTTTCCTACAGGAAACACACAATGGAATGACATGAAATTAAAGAACAAATCGAACGGGACATGGACAGCATAATTGTAAACAACACCTATGTAGGAAAGGATACCAAGGGAGGGGTATCTACGGTAATTAAAAATAAACAAGGGTGCAAATGGAAACAAATAGAAGAAGTGGAGTTTTTCAAGGGAAGGTTAATTCATAATAAAATGGGAGGGAAAAACTTTTTGAATGTATATATGCCAGCCAATATTTAAAACAAACAGCAATTCATAGATGAACTGGCGAAATATTTAGAAAACTACACAACGGGCAATTTGATCATAGGAGGGGATTTTAATTGGGTAGGAGACAAGATTGACAGAACAGGAAAACTGACAACAGAAGTATAAAAGACCAAATGGAATACATTATGGAATCACAAAAACTAATTGATACATCCAGATATCTAAATATACTAAGGGTGGATTACACGTTTGTCTACAAAGAAAACAAAGGAAGCAGAATAGACAAATTCTGGGGCACATCTTTAGGAACAAAAAAATATATAAAAGCAAGGTATTAGAATACAAACTTTTGGACCATAAGCTAATATTTGTAGAGATAGGGAAAAATAAAAAAACTAAATGGGGGAGGGGACAATGGAAGCTAAACAATAAAATATTGGAAAATGAAGATTTTGGGAGGGAAATCAAAAGGGAAATAGAAAAATTTAAAACTCAAGGAAATTTAGACATAATACAAGAATGGGATAAATTAAAAGGGATTTTTAAAAAAAGTAACAATTTTTCATTCAAAAGTACGGGCTACGAAGATAAAACTAGAAATAGAAGCTTTGTAAGAATATATAACAACAATAATGACATGGGGCACAAAAAAACCAACAAGAAAGATTAAAAATTGAAGAAAGAAGAGCAAAAGGGAAGGGACATAAAAGCGGGAAAATTTACACACGTATATAAAAATGCAAAAGGGCTCTATAAAAGGGAGAAAGTAAGAAAAGAGGGGAAAAAAACATTAAAATCACTAAACACAGGGAGGGAAATATCGACGGACCAAACTAAAATACTTGAATATATACAAAATTAGTAAATTACTACAAGGACCTATATACTTCACCGAACAAAGAAGAAGATATAGACACTTACGGGAGTCAAACTGCGAGAAAATAACCTCAGAACATAGAAGCATATGTGAGGATTTTATATCACAAGATGAAATATTAGAGACCATTGGGAAACTATCCAAAAACAAATCACCAAGAAAAGATGGGATCTCAGCAGAATTCTATTAAAAAAAATTCTGCGGAGAACTGTCGCAAGTACTAGAATGGTCATATAATAATATCGCACTAAGCAATCAAAACATGTCAAACACAGTGAGTGAGGGTATGATAACATTAATATATAAAGGGAAGGGGGATAGGGAAGATTTAATAAACTGGAGGCCCACCTCCCTCCTAAATATTGACTATAAAATTGTAAGTAAAATACTAGCAGAAAGGGTGAAAAAGTGTCTTGATAAAATTATTAATGTAAATCAAACTAGTGGCCCAAAAGGGTGGGAAATACAAAACAATATATTAAATATTAGAACTATCATAGAACACATAAATATCACTAGAAAAAAATAGTGCTATGGTACTAATAAACCAGGAAAAGGCTTTTGACAAGACTTGAACAAAACTATCTATACAACACACTAGAGAAATTTGGATTTAAACATTTCCAAAATTCGACTAAAATCCTTTACAGGGATATAAACTAATGTGTACAGGTAAACAGGGCCAAAACGGACAAATTTGATATCAAAAGATCAGTGAGGCAAGGATGCCCACTATCTATGTTATTATACGTAATAGCAATAGAAATACTTAGCATTAAAATTAATAAAAATCATGGGATCATAGGGATTAAAGTTCCAAACATTAAAGAAGTGAAAATGCTACAAGATGCAGATGATTGCACAAACTTTACACAAGACAAAAATTACTATAATGAATTGATCAAGGAATTTGAATAATTTGGGAAAGTGTCGGGATCAAAGATCAAACCCGACAAAACAGAAATACTTTTAATAGGAGACTGGAGAGGCAAGCAGCATGGGCTACCTCCCCCTTTAATTCAAGACAACATAAAAACGATAGGTGTAAATTTTGGGGAAAATGAGGAGAAACAAAGCCTCAAGGAAATCAGGGAGAATATTAATAAAAAATATACAAATCTGGGTGCTAATGCCGTTATGCCAATTGGAACTGGCGCAGGTCGTAAGAAACTATATTTATGTGCATCTTAACTATAAACTAAAATCCATAGACATTAAAAACGCAACGTTCAAAACTATAGATAACGAAATTATTAAATACTTATGGGGCTTTAAAATGCATTACATCAATAAAGAAACTTTATAATGGAAAGGAAAAGGGGAGGCCTGGGCCATCCCCACCTGACCCTAATTAAAAACACCAACATACTCAACAGATTTAAGGAAATTAAAGCAGAGCCCAAAATAGCTTGGCAGTGACTATATATATATTACTTTGGTTTCTCAATGAAGCAGAGAAACGACATATATAGAAATAACAAACTAATAAAATTAATAGAGGTGCCTAGGAAATTAAGGTCAATAAAGGAACTTTTAAATAAATATAGGGATGCTAAGGATTTATGGGAAATCGACACTAAATCAACATACAAATAGATCAATGAAAACACTATAAATAAGGATAAAAAAAAAATAGAACAAAGAATACATACATATTAACTGGGATAGGGTCTGGGGAAACTGGGTCAGATCAGGGTCACTTAAAATGAAAAGTCTCCTGTTCAAATATATGCATGATGCGTGGTTGACGCCTGAATGTCCACTGTGTAAAAATTACTTTTTTTTACAAAAAAATATACCATGACTCAATGTGTTACAAACAGACCAGAGAGAGTTGGTATCATTTTAAAAATGAAGGAAACACAGTTGTACAATAGCAAACAAATATTATATTTAGACTGCATTTTTACACTTCAGCTACTATATGAAATAACTAATTTTATAGTTAGGAAATGAGAGCATGCGACCAAATTATAGTAATAGGGAAACACATTAGATAGAATGGGGAAAAAAATTAGGAATACAGCGACCTCAGGAGGAGAAGTACTACTACTAGTAAGAAAACACGGGGCTAAATCACATGGCGCTACGTGAAGTATGCAGGACCGTGGAAGAGCTGGGAAAGAAACTCACCTAGAGAAGAAAACAAGCACAGCAACACAGCTCACACACTGTATAGTCTTTGCAAAAGAAAAAAAATGTGTTTCCCGCACAAAGCATGCTCTCATAATACAGTCAATAGTGACCCAATAATACCGTTACTCTGTAGAGCTTCCTACAAACTATACAGAAAGCCCGTATGAGGGAAATCAAATAGTGGTAAATAAAAAAATAAATAAAGGACGAACAAGCTTGAGACAGGTTTAGTACAAATAAAATAATAAAAATGTACCAATCCTGCCTCGAACAAAGTAGACCTTTTGAATAAATAAGGAAATATACAAGTCATGGAACAAAAAAAAAATCAATAATGCCCTAGGGAATGGGTGAATAACCCGTGGTAAATAATTTCAAATTTAATACACCATGCTTGTACAAAATTCAAATCGAAATAAAAATAAACAGAAGTATTCAAAACCTAAAACATCACAACAAGTGAAGACCGTTTAGGGGTCAATGAACTGATAAACAACTGGGAAATATGATCTAGAAAAAGGCTATCCTAACAAGACACACTGTATATATATATATATATATATATATATATATATATATATATATATATATATATATATATATGTATACATATAGCAACATAAATAGCACACACAGGATGCAAGGAACCCTTAGCCAGGGTTGACTATGAAATATAAAAGAGAAGGGGGACCCAAGATAGGAATTTAAAACCCAACCCGAGTAAAACATTTCATAGAAAACACTAGGGACTAAAACGCTCCTATTTTGTTTATACTCCCGATGGGAAAAAATTAAGGTTAGGCTTAAAAGTAATGAAAACATCCTAAAAACACACAAAACAACATATCAGGGGGAACACACTCACACATAAACACACTTTTTCAACAACAAAAAACACTTTTTTTTTACTTTTTATCTTGTTTATGCTTTTCTTTACTGAAATCGTCAGTGGGATACAAACAAACGGGGATATAGACATACACTATAGTCTCTTAGACCAGCGAAAGTTGGTCTCTAAACCTTTTTTTTATTTTGACTTTAAGCCGCAAAGTCAAAATAAAAAAAAAGGTTTAGAGACCAACTTTCGCTGGTCTATATAGTCTCTATGACATAAAGCTCACGTGACAAACAATATAAATAATTACTTTCAACATCCAACATTTTAATTTTAAAAAAAATGTCGGCCGTTAGTCTACAATATTAATTATTTGTATAATCTTTCGCCATATTCATTCATCTAAGCCCTACCTCCATTTTCAGCCTCGTCTATTTCGGTTTGCAACATCCTTTAACGAAAACATGAACAGACCAGACCGTAGCACATTGTAGAACAACATATCGTATAATATCCAAAATGGTATTTATTTTTTAAAACTTAACTGTCCACCTATCTTGATATCCGATTTGAGTTTTCTTCGTTGATAAATCCACCTTGAAAAATCATAAAACCGCTCCATAAACATGAATGTTATCAACACAAAATACGTGGGAATTTAAGACGCTGCCAACCCCTGAACGAGATCCGGTCACGTGCATGTCGCGTGCAATGGCATGTCGCGTGGAAATATTTATCAATGAAAGCGCCACCTTGTGGGGGGACAAATGTTCATTGCCCTGAGCTGGTGATGAGCGAGTTTTGTAGACAAGCAGCCATTGTGATAGTCGATACAGATTTAATAGTTTTATATGAAAATTATGTAGTGACAACCAACGTGGAGACGACTTAAAAAACATTAATGAATATAAATGTCTATAATGCAATTCGTAATAAATTTTAAAATAAAAAATATTGTATTTATATTATAAATTATCAATATGACCATGATGGACGAAACGGACATTTTCAGACTCCCAGGATAATAAAAAAATATTTATTCCACTTTAATTTTATTTTAAATATATTATACATATTTATCTTAAAATAAAGTTATGACTATAATATTCATAAATCATATTTTGGGGCATAAAAGTGAATTATGAAATGTAAATAAATAAAGTATGTAGTTTTCTTTGTGGTGTGATATAAAATAAAATAGAATTACCTGGTTGATGTAAAGACTCCATTTTGTAAACAGTTATCACATTACTTTCCATGCTTGTGGTGTAAAGTAATCCGTGCTGGTCATCATAGAATATTCCATACAGACTTGATGACACTCTGTGTATGGTCATTAGCTGACCGCTGTCTGTCAGCTGATGAATTCTGTTAGAGTTCCTGTCACACACGTACACATAATCCCTGTCAGCCATTACTGACCCCGGTCTTTTTAATTCCTGGTGTTGATACAGAAACTTTTGTGTGTGTTTTAAAATATCAAATGCATATACTCCATTAGTATGACCTTGAGTAATGGAGTACAAAGTCCGACACGAGATGTACACGGTGTTATCTTTGACGGCCATGCGAGTCCAATCCCCTTTACAGATGTCGTGAGTCGAGTCCATACGTCCATCTGTAATCGATAAAATTCCCCAACACAACTTGCCGTATTTCATACCGCTGACAACGAGTTTGTCTGATTTGCATTTTGCCAATGAATGACATGGACGAAATCCTGTCTTTAAAGTTTTGACGTCATCTATCGATTTCAATGACAGGATTACAATCCTACCGTCTTTCAGACACACAGCGACTTCCGTCTTGCTAATAAGACAGACATCCCAGGGACGTGACTCCAGTCTGTGTGATGTAATCAGTTTGCCGTCATGACGATTGAAAACCTTTAGATTCCTCCCATTGTCTACTGTTATCAATTTCTCGTCCATCAGCACAACGCCATTTCCGGCTGTGGATTAAAAAAAATGACTTATATTAGGATACGGAATACACAAAATACAGACATATATACTTTTAGTATAAAAATGACTTATATTAGGATACGGAATACACAAAATACAGACATTTATACTTTTAATAAATAATGACAAACAAACGTGAATAATCTATATATCTATTTCTGACCTAAATCAATGACATTGTGTCATAAAATATAGACATATATAACTTTAGTAAACACTGCCATACAAATGTAAATACAACTATATATCTATTTCTGACCTAAAACAATATTATACGGTCGTAATTTTACACACCTACACCATTATCGTAATAGTCGTATTATTTGTATTATTATTACTATTATATTCCACAAATGTCACACGAAGTTTTTAAAAAGAATTACGTATTTTTTTGTATAGCCACATTAAATGACGATGACCTGAATATTTACCGAGTTAAAGATAGGAGAATTTTACTATGATATGTAGAACGAACTATAAACAAATACGTTCCAGTCAAAAATGATAAACGTTAGTCAGAATAAAGTAGGGCTAAAATATTAGCTGTGATTTCACGTAAGTTGCAAGTACCTCCTGTTAATTAACATGTCATATTAACTTCAACTAATAAAAATAATATAAAATAGTATTAAAATATTATTTTCTACGATAGTATAGATGCTACTTTGTACTGTTTTGCAACTATTACTGTTACTGTAAACTAATACGTTTAAAAAATAATAAAACTAAATTGCTCAAAATAAAGTAGGGCTATTGGAGTAGCAGTGATTTTACATAAATTTTATGTAACTCACGAGAATTGCTGTATAAGATCTGTGGACCAAATATTAATACAAACTATGTGAGGTGATAGCCCGATGTCTATCCCCACCCTCCAAAAAACGTATCCCCCGAGTCACTACATACAAATTATTGAGATCACCAACAGCCACAACAGACATTCTGGACATGCAAAGAGAAATTTACACATAACTGGCACTTACAAGGCATTGAATCACTACCCGTGTATAACAATTTTGAAACTTTTGAGATTATCACTCTATACCCATATAAACAACTGCCAGCACGAACAGACAAATTAGCTAATGTATGCAACTTATTATCAACACAGGAATTACTTTTAACAAGTATGTTACATATTTCCTGAAATCGGAAGGTGATGATTGCAGGTATAGTATTTAAATTATAATATTTAAGCAAATTTCTTTGTTTTGGGGTTTGGGAAGAAAAAAAAAACTCTAATGATCTTTTTGGACCATACTTAAGAACTTGAAATTATTGAGATCCCAGCCATATAACCATTTATACGACTACAGTGCATGAAAATACAAATTAATATATGCAATCAATATAGGCCCTGGGTATTATTTTTAGCCCTTGGATCAAGCTCGTGAGTCATTTGTTGAAAACGATCGATTTTCGTTCCTTATAACTAACTACCTACTTCTCATATAATTGCTAGGTGAAAATAAAAAAGATAAATGAACAAATGTTACATAATTTAAGTAAACATTAATTAGACACATAATTCAAGTAAAAATAAACAAATCAGATGACGCACAAGGTAAGATTTTCAATGTAAATTCGTTTTTCTAATTCTATGAATAAAAAATTCCTTTTGAAAATATAAATGATTTTAAAAGTTACAATACTTAGGCAGCACAAACGGGAATGGATGGACAGACATTAAAGTCTACACAATCAGTAGTCGGTACGAGCACTCATTTCTCTCAGTAAAAAGACAGTTACTGAAAACACCCCTCTCCTTCTAAAATCTATACACAATTTCTACTGTGTATAAATTAGAAGATGAGTGAATGTTGCAGAGTTTTTCATTTTACTAACGGAAACAAGCATGCTTACAGTACCTTATACAATAAAAAAATATTTTTAAAAATGTATAAATAATACAGATATATCATCGTCCAGGAGTTTGCATCTGCTATTCAAAACATCATGTATGCACTACCCTGATTATTTCAATGAAAATCCTTTCTCCATGTAAACGTCTGCACTCTCCAGTTTATGTCGTCTGCTACTGAATCGAACGCCGGTGTGTACATGTTTCTAACACTCATTCGGAATATAATACAGAGTCTTGGCGTATTAATACACAAACCCGCGTTCAGTTGTAACCTCGAGACCTCCTAATATACAAAATCAATAACCAAGAACCAAACTAATGACTTCCGGTTAGTTCGAAGGTACTAACTTGGGGGTAACTAAATTTAGTTGACATCCAGTGTCTTCGGTTTGAACCCAGCTAACACACAACGTTTTCACAACGTTGCTATATGGTTGTGGTTTGGTTACGTGGGAAAATAACGTTTTGGCAACATTGCTTAAACGTTACACATGAAAATGAAATTAAATAGTCATCTGATATAAAAGATATAGTAAATTACAAATGGTATGTAATTGCATTGATCCTAATACTATGGACAAGAATTAACATAATTATTCCAAAGAAATTATATAACGTTTTTACAACGTTGTACCAATGCTGTGGTAAACTTTACATTATCAAAGAGAATACTCATAGTTTCGTAGTTCATCCATTTTTGTTTTCAAAACCAATAACTAAAAGAAGGTTGCAATTTTTGTATAAAAAAAAACATTTTACTCGTCAGCTTTTCTTTATTACAAACATGAGGTACTGCCATTGCCGTAACAATATTTTACGTATCTACGAATCAAAGACTAACTCGTCCTGTACCGTCGTACCGACCGAATTACACAATTAAGACCAGAGACGAATCTCCTGTTTCTCGCTATTTTGAACCACCAAGGTAAGAGCATTACATAGTTAACGTATATTCGTATATTTAGTTGCAGAAAATAATGGGGGTTTTTTTATTGGTCGATGTCTGCTGATGCAATCAAGCACTTGTAAACTGCTACGAGCTAGGCGCGAAAATGGGATACGTACCAGCATGTTGTGAAAATGACCTAACTACTTGGCATAATTCTGTGACTTTTATCCGACTCGTATTAATTAAATTATACTATTACATTTTTGGAACGAAAAATATCGAGGATAGGATATGTTACCATGATAAAATGCTGTCCGTTAGTCTAGTATTTCGAATTAGGGGCGTTGAGCTTAAGAGTGTAAGATTTATCGTTCTTGACCAAAATTTATATATATATATATATATATATATATATATATATATATATATATATATATATATATATATATACCAAGTAATTTAAATTGATTTCAATCACAAGTTAAATTCAAATAAATGTATGTTTAGACATATGTATAAATATGCCGATTTATATAGATGTGAAGAAAAAACAATTGATTATTACAGACTTGGGGAGTGGGGTAGATAAGATGTAGTGGTTAGCTATTAAATGTAATGGATGTAGGTCAAAATATGTACAGAGATGAACATTTACAGGTATTTTACTACATATACGCCAGTACATATTTTCTGGCAATTTTAATTACATCTTAGAGTAAATGTCATTTATGAAGTTAAATGATTCACATTGGTTAATTTGTTATATAATTGTTGTTAGTACATTGTGTTACATACTTGGTTAGCAAATTGTTTCAAGTTAGAGCAAACAAACTTGCATGCAAACTCATGACAAAAAACTATATTAAAGCATATTTTGTCACATTATTACTATTATTATTATTATTACTATTATTATTATTATTATTATTATTTTCAGATATACTACTTGAGCTCCTTAGGCAGGTGTAATATAAGGGATAGTGTATGCAGGATGATGCTACGAACAAAAAGACTCTGGTCAGAGTATAGTCTAACGGGATGTAAAGGGAAAAAAAGCATTTAAAGACCTTGTGATATGCAGAGTTTTGATCAGTAAGTATGACTTGATTTCAATTGTCTATTTTTTTTTAAATTACTCTCATGAGAATTTTCCATGAATGGATAAGGTACTACATGTCTCTTTACGCATACTGCAATTACGTCTATATGAAAGAACCTGGCACCACATTTCAAAGTACATATTTTATAAATACTGCATTGATTATTGTTGGCATTTAGAAAACTGCAATGCATTCTTTGTTGTGAAACTTATTTTAAAATGTTGTCTTTCTCTTGCAGAAGCTTGCTTGAAACATAATGGCAAAGCAAAAGAAATTGAAATTGAAGAGGCCATATCGGAGACCTTTAAATATGCACCCAACCAACGTGGAGGATAAAATACAAGGTTGGCCATTTGATTCTTATTTCATCAATATTGGATTCAGTTTTTTAAAGCATTGTGGATGCATCTCTAAATTGCAAACAAAATCAGCTTATCATAGTTTACAGGACTATTACTATTAAAGCTGGAGTACAGCTAACTACAATTTTCATCCATCTTGCATGATAGGACAGCTGATATCTGTCAGCGGTTATTTCAAGGTGGTTTTATGGATATTGGATTATATCGCGGTTTCATCGATGAATTAATGATGATTATCATAGTGACTAATATCAATATCACCAGTGATTTATCACCGATTAGATAGATAACATTTAAATAAAATGTATCGTAAAAAACCAACCAGAGTTTACGTCATGAATTCGAGATTACCCGTATATAAAGTATACCACAGAGATGGATTGGGTAATGTCGTCTCGGGATTGTTCACTAGAATTTCTCCAAAAATTTACCCCGTTGGTAAAGAACTAGCATCAAAAGCTATTGGTGCCATTGGTAGTAAGGTGGTCGGCACAGTTGGTGATCTAGCTGGTAGCGCGTTTAATACCATTAAGGAAAAACTTATGTCGTTATTTCTAAGAAAACGAAAAAATACCGTTTACGGAATTAATACCACCTCGAGAGAGTAAAGTGATAAATGAAATTGTAGCTCAAAAATTGGCCCCGTTGGTGCAATCAGATGATGATTCGCAAAAAAATATTGTTGCTAATATAATGTTGGGATGAATTTGCTCTATTGTAAGTGAAAGTCATGTAAAGAATTACATTTCTGATGTATACATATAACACCACTGTGTAACAATACAAAAGTCATTAAAATAATATTGCTATACTGAAATGCCTTTAAGTTAACAGAATGTGTGAATGTGTTAGATTGTATTCCAGAGGAGCTTTCCAGTATTGTTAGAATGAAAGCACTTAAAGAAGTTTCATTTTCATTTTTCTGACATTAAATTCACCACAACAACATCACATTGAAGGAAATTTAAAGATATGTGTATACTGCATTGGATTAAATTTCCACATATTTTAGCACAGAGTAGCACAATCTTAAGACCCACACCCAAATCCATACTGTTCTAAAAGTATTGTAGAGTTCCAGATAACGTGCTAAATAAAATTGCATTGGCAGCTTTAATCTAAATATAGGAGCATGCTACTTTTGTAAATTAATTTTTTTAAATTTATTCTTGGACTATTTAATAGATTGTTTTTCCCAAACCCTTCAAAATAAAGTAATTTGATTAAATACTATAATTACAATCATCACTTTCCGATTGCAGGAAATCTGTAACATGCTTGTTAAAAGTAATTCTAATTGATAACTTACCAGTCCAATATGATACATAGACATTGAGGAACTTGTATCGATAGCCATATTATTAATATATTGAAATAACCCAATTAGACTTTAATTAATATATTGAAATAACTCGATTAGACTTTCATTATTATATTGAAATAACTTGATTACACTTTCATTATTATATTGAAATAACCCGATTAGACTTTCATTATTATATTGAAATAAACTGATTAGACTTATATTATTATATTGAAATAACTCAATTAGACTTTCATTATTATATTGAAATAGCTCAGTTAGACTTTCATTATTATATTGAAATAACTCAATTAGACTTTCATTATTACATTGAAATATCCCGATTACACTTTCATTAGTATATTGAAATAGCTCAATTAGGCTTTCATTATTATATTGAAATAACCCGATTAGACTTTCATTATTATATTGAAATAACCCAAATACACTTTCATTAGTATATTGAAATAGCTCAATTAGGCTTTCATTATTATATTGAAATAACCCGATTAGACTTTCATTATTATATTGAAATAACCCAAATACACTTTCATTATTATATTGAAATAGCTCAATTACACTTTCATTATTGTATTGAAATAACCCGATTAGACTTTCATTATTATAATGAAATAACCCGATTTGACTTTCATTATTATAATGAAATAACTCTATTACACTTTTGTTATTATACTGACATAGCTCGATTTGACTTTTGTTATTATATTGAAATAACCTGATTAGACTTTCATGACGTTTTGGTAAGTTTCATCGGTTACACATTTGTAAACATTTGGGATCTGAAATCATTTGACACAAACCTTGTAAAGAAGAGTAAGCAAAAGTCACTTGAAGTAGAAATCAAAACTTAGTAGACATGTCTATAATAAATTGAGGATCAGGTTAGCATTCATGCCATTATAGCAGTGTGTCCCATTTTTCGAAACAAAACTTCATAACATGATATTTTGACTCGGTGCCTGTTTATATTAATTTAACCTTGTATTGACTTTTAATTCCCATGTGATTTTCCATGGTTTGTATAGAGTGCTGATTTATTGTAATGTGCTCCACCTTCCTTTGGAATATATTGTTGTTGTTGTAGGGTTTAACGCTATTTTTCAGCACATGATAGGCTATACATGGCGGTCAGTGTTATTGGTGGAGGAAGAACCCGGGGAAACCCCCTAGAAAGAACCATGACCCACGATAAGCTACTGGCAAGCTTTCTCACATAACTACATTCGCCAAATCTTAGACTCTAACCCACACAGACAGAGAGGAGATGGCAGTGATCCGTAAAAGAGCATGTTAGACCACTCAGCCACTCATGGCCCCCCTCCCAATGAAATACAATTGTACATATGTCTGTGTTTCCTAAAATCAAAGAGAGATTGACTTCTCATACCTCCATGACTGTTTAAACAGATTGCTGTTCCACTGTGGTATGCTTTACCCTTCACAGGGAATATAACTCTGTGACTGTGTTTTAATAGAGTCCTGTTACACATTAGTATGCACCCCCACACACACACACACACACAAACACACACTTCTCACAGATAATATAAATTTAACTGTTTGAATAGAGAACTGTTACACAGTATGATGCAACCACCACCCCTTCACAGGAATAAAACTATGTTTAAATAGAGCACTTTTACACTGTATTATCCTTCCCACATCATGGGTAATATAACTGCACCATCACTAGGGTCTACATTGTCATGCGCCATGCTTGAATATCTTTTCCAGTGTGTTAGAGAGCTATTGTCATTAGATAATTATCATATAATCATTTTATTTCCATCCATAACGCCATTTCTTGTGTCAAGTG
The DNA here is from genome assembly GCA_030141615.1 of Unio pictorum. NCBI lineage: Eukaryota > Metazoa > Mollusca > Bivalvia > Unionida > Unionidae > Unio > Unio pictorum. Next base: position 1,433,442 of record JARLTB010000070.1, read on the forward strand.
TTCCAGAGCTGCATGCCTTTTAAAACACATTCCCTTAGTAAAGCAATTAAAACATTGAACTGTGCAATAATACATTTAGAGTTATCATTTTTTTCCAATAAAATATTATATTTGATTTAAATCTGTACATAGAAAATTGCATAGCGTTGAACGCATCGGCCATTTTGTTTACATTAGTTACAGTATCCGTGACCGTTGTGAATTAGTGAAGGTCACGATTTCGTTTCGGTCGTACCAGTAATGTAAATGTACGACAGGGAACCATTCTGTGTTTTGGCTTCTTTATGACGTCATCGGTATATAGTGACGTATTAGCGTTCGACCTTATAACGTCTAAAGGCCTGTGTTATATCGCCGCAAGAAAAGAATTCATTACTTATTCAACTAACGTAGTTTTACAAACCTTCCATTTATTTCAAAAGACACCACGATATGCACCAAACGCGATTTAAAGTTCTAAACTGAGTGCAGCATATATCAAATGCAGATTTTGTCTAGCAGCATTTTACTGTTGCTGTTATTCTCAGTACACTCCAAGGCCAAGGTCACGAGGTTGTTGGGTGCAACTTAACAGTGACTGTTTATTCATCGGTTGGATTGTACATTTTAACAAAAACATTTTTTAAATTTGTTTTTAAAAATAAAATTTATGTGTGGGTACCGAAATAAAGGTTGGTATCCATTTAAATAAGTGGCATCATCAACGCCATTTTCATCATCATCAAGTTATTTATTAACATGACCGTAACAAGCGGTACGACATATTATCATTGCCACCGAATGATTACTATCATCATCATGGTTGTTATCACAGTCATTTACGATGATCGTTAGTTCTGTGTAGTCGTGATGATGATGTGGACGATATTTCCAGTTGTTTTTATTGCAGATGTTGTTGCTGTTAACGGTTAGTCGTATCCTTCCAGTCTTTCCTTTTTATTTTTGGGAAGGGAGAGGGCTTTTTCTATTGACTGAGATGGTATTTATTATGCAGTTGAAAAGTGTTTTAAGGTATGACTTGTGAACAGTCGGCATGATTCATGCTTTCATTGTTTTAAATATCCAAATATGCGTGAAAAGAAATGTTCCTCTTATTATTTTAAGCTTATTTGTTATTCTCTGGAAAATGATATTATGTAGCGAATTAAAGGTCAGTACACTTTCTGTTTACAAAACCATCGGCACGTATTGCTAAATACATGGTTTGGGTTCAGGGCCGGACCTGCTATAGAGGCCCAGCCCCCCCCCCCTTAAAAAAAAATTTAAAAAAATAACCTATTCACTGCTTATGATAAAAGATGCAAAGGGGGTTCCGAATTTTTGAATTTTTTTTTTTATTTATTAATTTTTTTAAAATATTTTTTTAGTGTTTTTAAAACATTGCAGTTTTTAGTCACTTTTGTTAGATCCCTTTTTCAAGGTTCAGATAGCACCAGATTGCACCATTTTGCATCCTTGAACAAAAAAAATTCCGGGGGAGGGGATGCCCCCGGACCCCCCTAGAAGGCTCGGCGCTTCGCGCCTTCGCTTAACCCAATAACAAGTTTGCCCCCCCCCCCCCCGAAAAAGTTAGGTCCGGCCCTGGGGTTGATTTGCTGTTTTATAGCTATAAGGCACATCAGATATAAGTAAACCAAACCATTGGATGCATTTTTATTATTGATCTTCGTCTCTACGTCAGCCGCTTGTTATTGAATCCTAAATTCATGTAATAGTTAAAGAGAGGATGGTGGTGGGAGTTCGGGTATATAATGTGAATTCCATATGCACATACCGATAGTGATTATTTAAGCCTAAAAAAAAATAATAAAAAATGTTCGGTGCTTATACTCATTTCCATAGTCTTCAGAAAGAAAGAGTAGCTTACAGAAATTCTTTTCTCAGACATACGAAATTTTCCCAGAGGTTATTGTCAATGGATTGCGAAAGGTTTTATTACGGTTTAAACTTGCCAACATTTTGTGCGTAAACTTTCGTTGATAGGTCAAATGTAGGACAATGGACTAATGTATGTGGCTACAGAACTCATTACGTCGTATCGTACAACACCTGGATACTTCATACGCGTTCCAAACATTCCATAACTGATGATTTTTCTGTCCAGTAGACTTTTTCCTATTTTGATTCTTTTGCAACAAAATGTAAGTTTTCTCTTTTTTTGCTTCTATCTTCACTTAAAAGCTAGAATCATCTTACTAATTGTTAAAACATATGGTGTCGTTGCAAATAATTGGAAAAGTTTTTTTTTTCTTCTCATTTCCTTGTGCTAATAGGTTTTCTGCCATTTACTTTCATTTACCAGTAATTACATATGCTTGTAATTTTTTTAATATAATTATATAAATATTTTGATAATATTATCACAAATTGAAACATATTAATGATTCCACAATTTAATTGGAAGTTTAATTTTTCTTACATTCAGCATTATTTTTTTTATAAAAAAATATTTTCACTAAGAATGGCATATGGAACTTTGATATTTATACCTAATTTATAAATTATAGCTACGCCGATTAAATTGCTAACATACGTAACCATAGTTGTTTTGTATGCAAAGAGCACATTGACAGTTCCATTGATTTAAATGTGCTAAACGACCCCATTTTTATTTGGATATTGAACGGATGGAATCTGGAATCTCTGTGAAGATTGCAATTCCAAAAATATATTCCTCTACATAGTTGTCGTCACCCAGAGTTCCACGGAATATTAAGTATGGAGTGGAAAGGAAAATGTAGAAAATTGATTGTTCGTTAAGATTTTTGAGTAATACGTGCTACTTTTTTTTTGTTTTGTTTTGTTTTGACACGAGATTTAAAAAATAGGTAAATTTAAAGTGCATTTATGTAGTGTCTAGAAATTCTCTACTCAAAATAGGCTCGAATCTTAGATCACTCCTTTGTTAAAGAAAAGACGCGATTTTCTAGAGAACAGTTTTTTAAAAGTCGTGGAAGTCCCGTTAGTATCATAGACATTTGTGAATCACATATTTTTTAAAAACAAGACAAAACAAGCCCATCAATCCATACCATGTCACGTCAACATAGCGACAATTCAGCATTGACCACTCATTTTTACCAAAAGACTCTAGTACCTAGATATAAAAAATAATCATTTTGCATTATGTAGATAATAACGTGAAATATCATGGACATTATAATAATGTATACAAACTATATTGTCATTTATATTCAAATCTAGCAATTGATACTGTGTATTTGCTTGCAGGTTTGGATGGGATAAGAGTTTGGTCAAAGCTACCTGTGTTACAAAAGTTTGGTGGGATACGAGTTTGGTCAAGGCCAGTTGTGTTACAACAGTTTGGATGGGACACTAGTTTGGTCAAAGCTACCTGTGTTACAACAGTTTGGATGGAATAATAGTTTGGTCAAGGCCAGTTGTGTTACAACGGTTTAGATGGGACACGAGTTTGATCAAGGCCAGTTGTGTTACAACAGTTTGGATGGGTTAAGAGTTTGGTCAAGGCCAGTTGTGTCACAAGAATTTGGATGGAATAAGAGTTTGGTCACGGCTAGCGGTGTTACAAGATTGGAATGGATAGGAAGGGATTGATTGAGAAACACATGCAAGACTTCCATCTCGATTTTAAGGGAGCTGCCCTGAAAGAAAGATTGCTAATATTGAAATAAACATCCTCCTCCCCGATATCAAGATTGTTGAGATTGTTTGTTTGTTTGTTTTTATGGCTTAACGCCATTTTTCAGCACAATATAGGCCATACATGGCGGCCAGTATTAATGGTGGAGGAAGAAAAAGGACAAACCCCGGAAAGAACCACCGACCCACGAGAAGCTACTGGCAAGTTTTCTCACATAACTACATTTGCCGAATCTTAGACTCGAACACACGCAGACAGAGGTGAGATGGCAGTGGTCCGTAACGGACAGCGCTTTAGACCACTCGGCCACTCGGGTCCCCTTTGTTGAGATTGAATTAAGCAGAGTCAACCCCGATATCAAGATTGCTAACACTGAAATATGCCGCGTCATCGCTGATAGCAAGATTGTTAAGATTGAAATAAACATCATCCTCCCCGGTATCAAGATTGTTAAGATTGAAATAAGCAGCGATAACCCCGATATCAAGATTGCTAAGATTGAAATAAGCAGCGTCAACACTGATAACAAGATTGTTGAGATGGCAATAAGCAGAGTCAACCCCGATATCAAGATTGATAACACTGAAATATTCAGCGTCAACTCTGATAACAAGATTTTAAGATTTGAAAAAAACAAGATCAGTTTTAATAGCAAGATTGCTAACACTGAAATATGTAGCGTCATCCTTGATAACAAGATAACGATACATTTCTTCCGGGTAAACTTGATGAAATAAAAAATATGAGATTCAAAGATATAACAGATATGGCTAATTTTTTCGTTTCGAGTTTCAATTACAGAAAAAAATCTATATAATCTGATTATATCTCCATGGATAAAAAAATATAGCGAAATGGATTAAATCGTGCGATGACCGGTGTAGCTAAAGTATTAGATAAATATGAAATTTATAATAATCTAATGGATGAAATACAAAAAGTTGAATCTCCTTCAACAAAACAATCAGATCCCGGATTTCTCCAATTACCAGAAAGATCAAAACTGTTAGATATTGAGAAACTTTCTTTGGGTGCAACGGGTACACCCGGTAAATGATATTCTACCGGTGGTGTTCCATGTTCGCGAAGTATCCTCCAACATATATCACGATTGGAGGTTCTCATCGGGGGGGGGGGGGGGACGAGCTGGAAATAATTTGCCGGAGATAATTAATGAAGCAGCTGATATCTGTCAGCGGTTATTTCAAGGTGGTTTTATGGATATTGGATTATATCGCGGTTTTATCGATGAATTAATGATGATTATCATAGTGACTAATATCAATATCACCAGTGATTTATCACCGATTAGATAGATAAAATTTAAATAAAATGTATCGTAATAAACCGACCAGAGTGTACGTCATGAACTCGAGATTACCCGTATATAAAGTATAGCACGGAGATGGATTGGGTAATGTCGTCTCGGGATTGTTCACTAGAAGTGCTCCAAAAATTAACCCCGTTGGTAAAGAACTAGCATCAAAAGCTATTGGTGCCATTTGTAGTAAGGTGGTCGGCACAGTTGGTGATCTAGCTGGTAGCGCGTTTAATACCATTAAGGAAAAACTTATGTCGTTATTTCGAAGAAAACGAAAAAATACCGTTTACGGAATTAATGCCACCTCGGGAGAGTAAAGTGATAAATGAAATAGTAGCTCAAAAATTGGCCCGTTGGTGCAATCAGATGATGATTCCCAAAGAAATATTGTTGCTAATTTGATCGCTGGTTCTGGTCTTAGAATATTATGATTTAGATCAGCGGGTATATAATAAAACTGTTCCAGTCTATTTCCGATGATGCTTTTGATATGGATGCACCCATACCGCGATATGATTCTCCACGCGATGTCAAAATTAGAAAAACAAGATTATAATAACAATAACATAGCAGGAATTACTTCAACTAATAGTGGATAACACCGCTCCGGTGAAAACAACAATGGTATCAAGGAAACCGGAATTCACGTTTGAATTTCCAACTCCGATTCCAGCAAAAGAGATCGCGTTAACACAAATTTGAATACATTATGCCTGGCCAAATGTTAGGTCGGAACCATTGGGGAAGAAGCTACCCAATAACAGTTTTGTGTTCTCGTATAAGAATAAATTCAACGGAACTCCTGATTGGCACACAATATATCTTCCAAGGGGAATTTATGATATCGAAAATATCAACGCGGAGGTTCAACGTAAAATGGGACTAATCACTGGGAAGAAAAGATAAAAGATGAAGAATACCCCATCGAGATAACCGCCCATGAACCACTGTTGTCCGCATCCATTGACATAAACTCACCGGAATACTCCGTTGATATCTGTCACAGCTCAATCAAAGATGTAATAGGATGGCAGGAGGATCCACCATCTCGCGTTGATATTAATAAACCGCGTTTACCTGAACCAAAAAGATCTAATTGGATCACCGATGACAAACCTGTACCCGAGCCTGACTTAGATTATGGGTATTATAATAATTATAATCTATTAAAAACCGAGCCAGACTTGAAATACCAATATGATGTTTACGATGTATCAGGGAGTTACGAAGAATTAACATACGGAAATATATTATGGCGTTTTGATCTTCCTCAGGGAGGATTTATTATCACATTAAATCAATTACACGGTATTTTTTTAGTAATATCAAACAATTATATCAAACAAAATTACATCAACTACGAGATCTTTTTCAACAATCTATTCGTGTTAACGCAATCCCTCCTCACGAGGAGGTAATTCAACGAAATCAAACACTAAATAAAATTACCGCCGATATGGATTATCTCAATGCGAGATTACTTAAGATAATAATTGATGATAATGTACACTCACGCGCAAGTCTTCGTCTGCGTTAAGGATAAACTCAATGATGCTATTAGAAAATCATTCTCTGAAACGATCGTAGGTAACTTTGAATTCTACGTGGATAGATTCGGCGATGAAGATTTTCTGCTGACGGATCATCAGATAAAACAATTTCAACGTGATCCCATAACGATGATTAGTTGTAGTCGCGATCATATAATGAATTATGTTCACTCGTGTATGACCGTTGATCGCCTTAAGGAAATATTGAACACGGAAAATTAAAATTGAAAAATCCAGTAAATTTTGCTTGTACGCGTGATTTCCGAGTATAATTTTCGATCATATTTTTTGTATTCCCGTAAAAATTGTTTATTATTTCCAATCATTGTTTTCGAGTATAATTTTTTTTGCAAAAAAAATCTACTATTGCTATATAAGAGCGCCAACTTATCTTACCGCCGACGATGAAAAAAAATAATGTTGTTGAGAGGAGTTAAACGTCCTCGTGAAGTATCCCACGAATACAAAATTGGATTATCGCGGTTGTATAAAATATGGTCAAAGGAACCAATGTCCGCTACAACGAATGGATCCGCCGAAGAGTATCGCGCTGCGATAAAACAACAGCGTGAAAAACAACGAGAAATACGCGAAGAGAATTCTAAACTACGAGAAAAGATCGCGAAGTTAACTATGGAATGGAGTCAACTTAGAGCTGTCAACGAAGATATCATGACCGAATAAACGAGGAAAAAAACAATACGGAATTTTCCGAGTTAAAAAAAAAACAAATGATACATACTCAGCTAAAATCAAAAAGCAGCTAGAAAATAATAAACGGCTAATGAAATGATAATGATATCACCGAGTATAATAAAAAAAAATCTCCACGAGAAGACAAAAAATAAATGTACGTTAGGGCGGAATTAGATAAAACTTTCCGCTACGGTAAATGTCATGATATTAAAGATATACCAATTAAAAGGACACCGAGAAATTTTCTTAAATGAAAATCGTTTTACAATGAAAGTTCTTTAGAATTTCTCCACAAATATTTATTTTCGAATTCTTTCCCCGTGGATTCTATCAACGACTCCTCGTTGAATATTTCACCGACGGTTTTTAAAATCTTTCTTAGCATCGCCGACACGGCAATGAATTCCTGTTCGGGAAAATTCTCCGCGTTAAAAATCTTCGATTTTCCTTTTTGATAAATGATACTATTTCGCTCCCGAAGGATTTTTGCTACGCGATATTCAGATTTGTACGTGGGAAAATTTAACCGTCGCGCTGAAGTTATTATTGAGTATTCAACGTCGACGTAATCACTGGTAAATAATTTACTATGATGATTCTGTCGTATACGATCGAGTTCGTTTTTCAATTCGGCGATGGATTCATTGTTCATTATATGATAATTGTTTCTCTAATTTTTTGTATCGTTGGAAAATCTCTTGTCGCGTAATCAATCGCAGGGGTTCATATCCGAGGTGATCTTCTTCAGCAGTCGATGTAACTTACGAATTTTATTCGTGTATGTATGTTCAACGATTGTATTTTCACACCCCGTTAATTTTTTTTTTTTAATTTTCCATTGTAGATACAATGAATCAAGAACAAAATATTGTTCTTGATCTTGATATTATTCTATTAATATTTCCGTGGTAATGACTTCCATCGTAAGAATTTCACCGATTGTTTCATATTGTTTTATTTCTGCTATGCGATCAGATAACTCTTTAATTTTTATTGAAATTCCTTCTCGGGTTTCCCAATATTTTTAAAAATCGTTATATTGTTGTTGTAATTGTTGTTTCTTCATTATATTAAAAAATGTTCCGGGGACGTGAATAGCATCAAGGTGTTCGGCGATCGTCGATACGACTTCGTCGTTCATTATATAATATACGAAACGTTTTTTTTAAAATCTAAATTGCAATTTTCGTATATTTAAGAAATAACGCAAACGCGAAAGAAACTCTATTATCGAATTTTTTCGAGTATACCGTCCAAACTGTCCCAGACGCATCTCGTTTTACTGATGCGTGATAACATCAAAATATTTAGCGGCTCACGTTGTTGACGGGAATTCGATAATTTAACTATCCATGAATGCTGTTACAGGTCTTGTTTTATAGTTTCTATGTTCTCGGGATTTCGTGTTGAGGGGCAGTTTTCATGTAGAGTAACTACTCATAAATTTTCTATACGATTATCAAGAAGATCTCGATTGATATGATCAAGAAAAATACCGTTACCGATTTCTCCGATAAAACATTCAACGATGAATCGATGTTTGTAATACGTTTTTATTTGTTTTCCTCCTACAACACTAATTATTATATATCCCATGTTACCAACATTACCGAGTGGCACTCTTCGTTTGCGATATCGGACGGTTCCATCTCGTGACGCCTCGTAGTTATCGTAGATATTATGAACGACGTACTCGTTGTGATTCATTTATTTTATAAGAGATTTTATTTATCTAAATTGTTATTTTGAGCATAGAGTGTTTTTCTGTTGAGATAATGAACGGGAGTCTTCATCGGAGAAGGTTTATTGTGATGGTCATAATACCATTTCAGCGCGGTATAATTTGTTAATCCGCATCGTACACACAATTTCGTCTTTCCTCGTACTCCAATACCGTAATTGATACATGGTTGCGGTCCTAAACTTCCTCGTCGGAGATTTCGCATATGATCCCCACAAAACTCTTTTCGACATAATTTACCGCATAGTACAGCTGATCCGATAGGCAACCAGTTACAATTGTTCATATATTAAATAAATATTTTTTTATTTAAATATACTTTATCTTAATAGTAACATTAGGTTTATGATTCCCGAGATTGAGATAAATATTCAACGGGTTAAGCGTTTTAACCTAAATGACAATATATTATTTCCTGAAGGATTATTAATGATTACAAAAATTATTCGACGTGCCAAATACGATTTTAGATATGACCGAGCCGTATACGTATTTTCGACGTTTATAGATCCTGTTCTTAAATACAGGATGACTGATTCTAGTGCCAGGGATATATTATCAAAAATAAATTTTGAGAACTATGTTAGATATTTCATTCAAGTCAAATATACAAAAATTTATGAAAGAAACACCGGTGAAAAATCTTGGCGAGTATACAATCATCGTGAACGCGTGTTAACCTCGACGAGAAAACAAGTCATGTTGACAAAGAAAACCCAACCAGGTATATTAATTGGAGTCGACAAGAGGTATTACAATCGTGCATATCTTATGACGGTGTTGATTTATGGATTATATCCGATAAATGTCCTTGTTGTGAAAAACCTCTCCGAGATGATAGTTTCCTCGTCGTTGAATTGCGTTGCGAAGTCATAGAGCATTTTCAAAACATTAAACGAGGAAACGGACTCGCCAAACTAAGAAAATCAAAAATATTAGCGTGGGCGGAATTAGTTAAGACCACAGTAGCAGCGATGAGCGATGTTGCCGAATTAGAAAAGAAGTTCAAATTCCCAATTATCGTAAAAACCATCACGGGATATATTTTACACGAGTCCGGTCACTATAAAAAAGAGGAACACCCATTGAAATCATCGATCACAACTCTCACGCGTGGAGTAGTTCCGTTAGAGTATTTTCTGTATCACGAACGGTAAAATATTATTCCGGGTATATATTCAATGCTATCCACGAAATAATTAAAATTGATCCCGTTGGTGTATGGTTGTTTAAGAGCGAGCAAGGAGGATATGATCAGTTTGTCAGGACATTTAACGAGATTTATACCGAACAGAAGAACTCCAAACTTTTATGAATAATCTCGCGTTGATGTACTCCGATGAAATTCAAGGAATTTCTCCCGATGAAATAACCAAAAAATGTTTTACAATACCAGCTGTCGCAGGTCACTTTGCCAGAGAGAAAAAATCTTGGAAACCAACCAGACATGATTTTCTCGAGGATGTACAAGCTAACTGCGTAGAATACGGTCAAGGTGGATTATGGAACACAAAATATAATATCCGCGACATGATCTCCGTTGACATGACAGCTTGTTACCCCGGAAGTTTTCTCGGTTACGGAGAATGTCATGAATATTTTATACGATTTGGTCATCCCACACACGAAATGACGAGAGTAGCAATTAATGGACAATTATCTGATTTTGATTTGATCGGGTTTGCCAGGCTGACATCGTTTAAATCCGCGGATGGTCTTCCTCCGATATTTTTTTTATGGTTCGGAAAACATCTCTGCGTGAAAAAGTATGCTCCGATAGTGTTATTAAGGTTCTTGGTAGATAAACAGATGTTGACTCGGTTAACTGTATCTACGGCGATAATCTCATACCGGAAACAAATGGATGTTTGCTTACCAACTCCTGAACAACAAGACGACTGGGGCATAGAAAGATATCCGGAAAAACAAGCGAAGGATCTTGGAAGAAGAATAATAGGGAAATTTACTCAAGGAGGAACAGACTATCATAAACGACCTTATACTCGAATAGTGATTGATGACGCTGAACTGGATTTTATTATCGCGGATACCATCAAGAAAAAAATATTTACGTGGAGGGAAATAGCTTATTTATCCAACAAGGAAAACTAGGGAAAATCGTTGAATATTTTGAAGGAGAAACATCACAATATACTCATTTGAGATCATATATGCTTGGCTATGTCTCGATAAGTTTACTCTCGATGTTAAAACGATTTTCTGACATCGCGGTTAGAGTCGCCACGGATTCATTTTACTTCGATGTAAAACATCGGGAATCCGTCGAAGAGTATACTACGTTGGAAGGCGATTGGGGAACTTGGAGAATAAAACAAGAGACGCTACACGAATACTGCGAATCAGCTGTTACTTCCATCGAAGATAATTACCGCGATAATACCTACGAATATATCATTGTTACCTTGTGTGTATGATCCGATAACCAGACATAACACAGTTTATTTGAACGGTCCAGGAGGATTTGGAAAAACAACTCGAGTAAATGATTTATTTGGGAAGAATTATGACATGATTGTACTATCTCCAACTCATCGTCTTACCCGCGATATGAAATCATGAGGAGTTAACGCGAGCACGTATCATAGTTTCTTTAGATACAACGGGACTACGTGGACTCCAGATCGAATGGGAACAAAATATATTCCTGAGATTATTATATGGGATGAAATCAATACTGTATCATTGGAGTTATTAAAAACATTTCTTACGTGGTTGTTAAAGAAAAACATCGCGGAGATCATGTGTGGAGATCATCGTCAACCACCTAAATTTGTCGGAGAATCTCCTCATGAATGGCTGAAAACCAACGTGGACTACCACAAAGAGATCAATACGGATTATCGTTCACTCGATACAGAATTGACCGCGTTAAAATCTGCGATAAGACTACAACTGGATTATATACAATGCGAAATAGCACTTAAGATGATCCCTGAAACCTCCATTGATGATTTTTCTGGCACGTGGAAACCAACAGATATTGTTGTCGCTAGCAGAAAAAAAATACGAGATAAACTTCAGGTAGATTTGTTTAAAATCCATGAACAGAAATTTCCGATGGAACAGGTTCCGTTATGTTACCGGCCTAAGGATACACGACAAAAAAATATAGAAGTTGATATTCCAGGAAAATCACAACCACAAGAACTCGTGTTAAATGATATTGTATACGTTGATATCGCCGTAGTTGAAAACGCGTTACGCGCTAATAAATTTCCGTCGGTGTTAGCATACGCGATGACGATACACTCATCACAAGGATTAACCATCACTGATACAATTAGGTGGATCGCAGATGACTTCATCGAGTGGTTAAATTTAGTATATCTCGCTGTGTTACGAGTACGAAGAATAAATCAACTTCGGAGAATTGCTATTATTTGAGATTAATCGGTGGTAATTGAGTGTCGTCTGGGATTACTTGTAACTGTTCACGGGTAAAACTCCGTTGTGGCGCAGTTGGATCAAGTTTGTAACGCGTAGGTCTATTTTTAGATGTTACCGTGGAAAACATGTTATGCGTGGTGACACTCAATATCGGATCAGTTGACATTTTTTTACCACCATCAAGTTCACCAGATTCATATAAGTATCTCACTGTGACATTGCTAGGTAAGATCTGCGATGGAAAATCTTTGTTGTTTTTACATAGTTTTTTGTTATCGCGATGGCCGGTTTCATATTTAACGTCCTAGTAACTTCATTGTTGATCGATGCAACTACTTCCGGTAATCATTTGACCCAGTCTCGAGATCGTTTATCATCGATGAATTATTTCGCTTACTGATACTGAAACAATTTATCCGCGAGAGTTCTGTTAAACAGCTCAACGATTGCTTGATCGCGATTGATTGCAGTGTGTCCTCGTCGTATCGTAGTGTTATGTTGTTTCATCGTTGATGATACTTCACATTAAAATTACTTGCCGGGATCAAGCTGAAGAAGATTTGGCCATCGCAGAGGTCCTCGATGATAACTCTTTTTAAACGCAGAGGCAACTTCGGATGCTGATTTTGATGATAACGGTTCAGCTGTTTTGTATCTACTCGTGACATCGACGACGGTTAACGCGTATTTGTAAACACGCTTTTTGATAGTATCATGCGGTAGAAATAACATATCAGCCTGATGAACATCATTTGGGATATTAACATCGAATGACGCGTATTGAATTTTTGTTGGACGACGTAGATAAATTTCCCAGATAGCTTGTTTGGCTAACCAATCAGCTGCTGTTTCATGTTTTACTTGCACAACACTAGCTAATTTATCGATAGCTGATTTTCCCATGTATTATCCGGTCGGAGAATAATAAATTGCTTCTATATCAAATACTGGAACCCAACATTAATTTACCTTTCATGGCAGTTTTTATTATCCAGCATGCTAATTTTTCTTTGAAGGTTTTATCCGGAATTGAATTCAACGCGTGAATCAATTGTACATCCGCGAGATGACGCTGTTCAAGATCGCCACTACGATACGCGACATCATGAACACGACAAGCTTCATCGATGGCGTTTATCGGATATTCAACCGGGCGAGGATTATTTTTGTTATCTAGTTTAATATCTAATCGTCTTCCGGGACCACAATAACTATATCTGGGAAGGTGTTTTTCTCCTGGATACTTCGCCCATGGCGCCCCTGGGAGTTTTGTTAACTTGGAGGTGATATCACGACTGCCTTTTTTACACACCTAAATTTTTTATACCGCACCGAGCACACTTGCCAGCGATAGCTGCTCTGTTATTTGTCGTTGTGGTATGCTTTGAGCAAATCGTTTGGGTGCTAGCTTTACACTTCACACAATATAAATCCATAATGCTAGTAAGTTATATTTAATGGAGATTACAGATTTTTCCGCGTTGAAACGACGAGTACTTGTCAAACATCAGCCGATGCTACCTAACTCCATTCGAATGATAATCATCCAACCATCAGGTAGCGGTAAAACACAAATGTTACTCAACTTGATTATGAAATGGTTAAAATGGGACAAACTATATTTAGTGGCACCGAGCTTTGACGATCAACAATGCTATCAGGTGTTAAAAGATTATAACTAGAGAGCCTAGGAGATCACCGGAGAAAACATCATTGAGTTTATCACAGATATCGACGAAGCACCTTTCGTAGAAGACATTGACGGACACATCAACAACCTTGTTGTGTACGATGATACCATGTTGGAACGACAAAAGAATCCCGCTAGGATATTTTCACCAGGCAGACACAAAAACACCGACGTGATTTACGTCATTCAACGATACACTCAAATTCCAAAAGTGATCAGAGATAACTGCAACGTGTTAGCGGTGTTTAACGGAGTTGATAATCAAACCCTAATTAATATCTGGCAAAATTGGTGCTCCGATTACGATTATAATAAATTAAAAAATTTCTTTAGTGGTGCTCAGACAACTCCACACGGATTTGCAACGATAAATTTATTCGACCCTGTAACACGATATCGGATAGGACCAGGTCGCATATACGGTTAATTTGGAGCATCGCTGGATTTTTTGAGCGTCTATGGGAACAACCTTGTACAGACCAATTTTTTAAAAAATTCCCAGGGTTTATTTCTCTGCGATGATTAGTCTGGAAAATCTGCGATTGGAAATCCTAGGGTTTCACAACGCAGCTTCTTTCGAGTATATGATATTTTATCGCGATGATTAATCACTGTCAAAAATTCAAAATAATGATCATTTTATCAAATAGAGGTCAATACGGAAGAGGTGGGCAAGCCCTTCCTGCTGCTCCTCCGTACGATAAATAGAACCAAACTAATGCAGAACAACTCGATGACTGCCTGCGTTCATTGCTTGAAAAGCAGGTCCCATCCACCAAATGCAGAGTATCAATAATAAAATAGTGTTCTTCGTGGTATAGCAGTGTTAGGGACCATCTTCGCACTGCTAAAAGGCATCGTCGTAAAGCAGAGAAGCTTTGGCTTACCACCTGACTCACTATTCATAAACAAATCTATGAAGTCGCTGAGAAGAACGTCACAAACATAGTCCATTTAGCCAAATGATCCCACTACAGTACTAAGATCACGGAGAGTTCCAGCTGCAAAGAGCTCTTCTTGATAACTAACAAACTAATGTCAGGGAATAAATATACACCACTTCCAACTACCTTCTCTCCAGTGGACCTTCCGGACCTATTTGCAAATTTCTTCCGTGACAAAGTACAACCCATTAGAGATACGCCTGGCATCACAATTTCAATTGACTAGTCATCAAACAGTTATGATGTAGAGTTACAGCGACAACCATTAGGAACATTTGAACCTGTCTCTATGGATTTAGTACGGAATGTCGTGATGAAGAGTGCACATAAATCATGTGAACTTGATCCAATTCCAACAACACTGCTGCTAGAGTGTTTAGACCCAATATTGCCTTCACTAACTGATGTTATTAATATCTCTCTCTCGTCCGGGGGATTCCCATCATTTTTCGAAATTGTCATCGTAATGCCTCAGCTGAAGAAACCAACACTTGACCAAAACGATTTAAAGAACTACCGCCCAGTTTTTAATCTCCCGTTCATATTAAACATTTTAGAAAACGTTGTTCTAACCCAACTTGTGTCTCATTTGAATTAAAACAGTCTTGTTAGCAATGTACAGTCTGTATATCGCCCTTACCACAGTACTGAAACTACTCTTCTGAAAGTATTTAATGACATTCTCTCTGCTTTGGACAGCGGAATGATTACAGTCCTAACCCATGATTTTTCTGCAGCATTTGACACAATAGACCATGATATATTACTTCTTCTTCTCTAGCATGTATTTGGCATTCAAAATACAGCATTAAAGTGGTCCAAGTCCTACTCAGTCAACAGGACACAAATTGTGAAAATGGAATACACTGCAGCCAAGTTGATATATGTTTTGTTCCTCAGGAATCTGTTCTTGGACCTGTTCACTTCATTGTATACACTCAGCGGCTCTCAAGTGTCATACATCATCACCCAGTGTCTCACCAATAGTACGCTGATGACACCCAATATACAAGTCTAGTCACACAACTGAGGTTGATGCTATCATCTAATCAGTAGTGATGTGGATGTCTGATGTGAAATCATGGATGACATGTAACATGCTGAAGATGAATGATGAAAAAACTGAGGACATCTGATCCCAACACAAATACTTTCTCATTCACATCCATTACCTCAAACATTAAATATTAGCAAAACCAACATTAACATTAAATTTCGTAGTCAGTACGAAACCTAGGTGGTACTCTAGACAGTACTTTCACATTGCACCAGCATGTCATGATTATATGCAAGGCTGCATATCTTGAGCTGTGATGCATCAGCTCCATTCGCTTTCAGTTGATGCCACTTACCCACTCGTGCATTCGTTATTACTTTCAATACGGGACTATTGTAACTCAGTTATGTCTGGCTCGTCACACTATCTACGCCAGAAACGTCAAATATTTCAACACCAAGCTGCTCGGATCATCTTTAGAGTACCTCAATCAGAGCATACATCATCACTGCTCTGTCCCCTATAATGTCTATCCATTTGATCCAGAATGAAACATAGCATTTGTTCTCTGTGCTGTGTTTCACTGTCTTACTCCAATCCAACATACCTATTCGGCCTCACCCTTGTCTATACATCAGCAATATTCTTACGCTCCTCTTCTGACAATCATATATTCATTGTTTCCAATATGAAAACGAAGTCATATGGAAAATCTACCTTTTTCAACTGCATGAACAAACTTAAAGACCTAATAATGTTTTTTACCTTAAATTTTTCCAGCATTGTTTACGTTGTCAAATTTCATGGGTTTTATTTTTTGCTTTTATGTAGTCATTTCATTATAGATGTTGTAAAGCGCTTAGAGCTTCTAAAGATTAGGCACTATACAAAGTTCTCATTATTATTATTATTATTATTATTATTATTATTATTATTATTATTATTATTATTATTATCCTTGATAACAAGGTTGCTAACATCGAAATAAGCGTCGTTAACGCTGATAGTAAGATTGCTAGCAGCGTCAACCCTGATAGCACTACTGTTAACATTGAAATAAATATCATCAACCCTGACACCAGGACTGTTAACATTAAAATAAATAGCCTCAACCGTGATAGCAAGACCCTTAACATTAAAATCAATAGCGTCAACCCTGATAGCAAGACTGTTAATATTAAAATCAATTGCATCAAACCTGATAGCAAGACTGTTAACATTAAAATAAACAGCATCAATCCCGAGAGCAAGATTATTTATATGGTGTGATATGATGAAAGAATACATTACGTGTTGATGCAGATTAGTAGACATACTTGTATCTGGCTTAATGAACTGTAAGATTTCAAGAGCTTATAATTTTACAAGATCAAGTTAGAAACGACTCGACAGGGAAAAGAAAACGTAATTCGTTAAAGTAAATCGCGGATATAAAAGATAGCATAATATGGAGCGTACCTAGTTTGTGATAAATAACGCTTTTTTACAATATCCTGCATCTCAGTTGAAATATAGTGCACAATGCTACTGCATCTCTGTTAAATGCTTTAGTATGCCATGCTATTACATCTCAGTTAACTGCGATAAGGTACCAGACTAGTGCATCTCAGTTAAATGCTATAATGTTCCTGACTAGTGCATCTCAGTTTAATGTTATACTGTACTATACTAGTGTATCTCAGTTGCATGCTATAATGTACCAGACTAGTGCGTCTCAGTTGAATGCTAGAGTGTATCATTCTATTGCATCTCAGTTAAATGCGATAAGGCCCCATACTAGAGCATGTGATTTAAATGCTATAATGTACCAGAATAGTTTATCTCAGTTGAATGTTAGTTTGCCATTCTATTGTACCTCAGTTAATTGCTATAATGTACCAGACTAGTGCATCTCAGTTAATTGTTATAATGTACCAGACTAGTACATCTCAGTTGAAGCTAGAGTGTGCCATTCCAATGCATTTCAGTTAAATGATATACTGTACCAGATTAGTACATTTCAGTTGAATGCTAAATTGTGCCATTCTATTGCATCTCAATTAAGTGCGATAAGGTACCAGACTAGTACATCTCAGTTAAATGTTATAATGTACCAGACTAGTACATCTCAGTTAAATGTTAGACATTCTATTGCATCTGAGTTAAATGCAATATTGTACCAGACTAGTACATGTCAGTTGAATGCTAAATTGTGCCATTCTATTGCATCTCAATTAAGTGCGATAAGGTACCAGGCTAGTACATCTCAGTTAAATGTTATAATGTACCAGACTAGTACATCTCAGTTAAATGTTAGACATTCTATTGCATCTGAGTTAAATGCAATACTGTACCAGACTAGTACATGTCAGTTGAATGCTAAATTGTGCCATTCTATTGCATCTCAATTAAGTGCGATAAGGTACCAGACTAGTACATCTCAGTTAAATGTTATAATGTACCAGACTAGTACATCTCAGTTAAATGTTAGACATTCTATTGCATCTGAGTTAAATGCAATACTGTACCAGACTAGTACATGTACGTTGAATGATAGAATGTGCCATCCTATTGCATCTCAGTTAAATGCTATAATGCACCAGAATAGTGTTGAATGCTATACTGTACCAGACTAGTGCATCTCAGTTGAACGCTATAATGTACCGGACTAGTGTATCTCAGTTGAATGCTATAATGTACCTGACTAGTGCATCTCAGTTTAATGCTATACTGTACTCTACTAGTGCATCTCAGCTGAACGCTATACTGTACCAGACTAGTGCATCTCAGTTGAACGCTATACTGTTCTCTACTAGTGCATCTCAGCTGAACGCTATACTGTACGAGACTAGTGCATCTCAGTTGAACGCTATACTGTACGAGACTAGTGCATCTCAATTTCATGATATGATGTACCTGACTATTGCATCTCAGTTGAATGATACAATGTACGAGACTAGTGCATCTCAGTTTAATGCTATACTGTACTCTACTAGTGCATCTCAGCTGAACGCTATACTGTACCAGACTAGTGCATCTCAGTTGAACGCTATACTGTTCTCTACTAGTGCATCTCAGCTGAACGCTATACTGTACGAGACTAGTGCATCTCAGTTGAACGCTATACTGTACGAGACTAGTGCATCTCAATTTCATGATATGATGTACCTGACTATTGCATCTCAAATGAATGATACAATGTACTAGACTAGTGCATCTCAGTTAAATGCTATATAATGTACCAGACTATTGCATCTAAGTTTAAAGCTGGAATATACCATTATATTGCACCTCAGTTAAATGCAATAATGTACCAGACTAGTGCATCTAAATTTAAAGCTGGAATACACCATTATATTGTATCTCAGTTAAATGCAATAATGTACCAGACTATTGCATCTAAGTTTAAAGCTGGAATACACCATTATATTGCATCTCAGTTAAATGCAATAATGTACCAGACTAGTGCATCTAAATTTAAAGCTGGAATACACCATTATATTGTATCTCAGTTAAATGCAATAATGTACCAGACTAGTGCATCTAAATTTAAAGCTGGAATATACCATTATATTGCATCTCAGTTAAAAGCTATAATGTACCAGACTATTGCATCTCAGTTTAAAGCTGGAATACACCATTATATTGTATCTCAGTTAAATGCAATAATGTACCAGACTAGTGCATCTAAATTTAAAGCTGGAATATACCATTATATTGCATCTCAGTTAAATGATATAATGTACCAGACTAGTGCATCTAAGTTTAAAGCTGGAATATACCATTATATTGCATCTCAGTTAAATGATATAATGTACCAGACTAGTGCATATCAGTTGAATGCTAGATTGTGTTATTCTATTGCAGAATGTATATTAAAATCAAGTTTAATATTCCTTCTCGATAACTACAGTTTGAATTGGCTGCGATTGCGGCCATACTGGATGTCGAATTGGCACCATGCTCATTTAGGACCAACACGATATCGTAAGATGTCTCTTGATAGAATGACAATCACAAAATGTTGCAGATGAGCATTGTGGTAGTCATATTATAAGTCTGTGGTCTCTTGTATTTGAATCTTGGTGGTCGGTATATTTTGTAGAAGAACACAAGAAGACCCAATGAAGAACAACCGATCATTGTGTTTAGGACCAGCAAGACCAGTAAGACAGTTAAATATTTCCTTAACTCAGATCAAGTGGTAGTAAAAAGACATATTGTTCATCAAATCCGATTTTATTAGTAAGAAATCCCGAAAAGACATTATAAGTCTTTTAGTGAAAACCCCTTGTTAATATGACCATCTTTTCAAGAGGAATACTTATACCAATAGTTTTAAAATGGCAGCTAGTGTGGCCACAGTGGATATCAGATTGCTATATTTTCACTTGAGACCAACTAGTCATCATAATAAATCTTTAAAATAAAACTATTTCAAGTGGGCTGCCTTTATGGCCCTAAGCTTGCATTTAAGAAACCAAGTAGACTATTTTGTATTCCTTACGTCTTCGTTTTTGTTGCTGACTGCTTAATGTTGACATGATAATTTTGTAATTCTTCAACTGGTTCACTTCAGAATAAGTTCCCAAAACCTAGAATATATCTGTCACAAAGCCTTCTTCTCATCCTGTAGTTAAAATATCTTATTTCTCGTGTGTGTGTGTGTGTGTGTGTGTGTGTGTGTGTGTGTGTGTGTGTGTGTGTGTTTGTGTATGTGTGCGTGCAAAACAGCTCGATCCACGTGCACTAAAACATAAGTGCACATCATTTTCGGGGTGGGGGATTTCTAATCACAATACATTAGTAATAATAACGTATCAAAGAGTTAATAACCTTTACTGTAACATGTATATAACCAAATATTAACTAGTGGTTATTATGGGATGGGGCGTTACCAATAAAACAAATATACTGACACATATTCATTAATATTTTACAATGCATCGATAGGAGCACTTATTCCTGCATACAATGCTATGGGAGGTAAAAAGCTTTCAGGTTCGGACAGCGTGACAGACTTTGGTATGTGGCAGACAAGTGCCTAAAGTCTATGGTACGTACACTGTATGCACAGTTCTACAGCCCATGTGATGGACACAGTATGCCCTATTCTAAACCCAATATCACGGACACTGTATGCTCTATTATAAACACAATATCACGGACACTGTATGCTCTATTCTAAACCCAAAATCACGGACACTGTATGCTCTATTCTAAACGTAATATCACTGCCACTGTGTTCTCTATTATAAACCCCGTGACACGGACACAGTATTCACAGTTTTTAAGCCCAATATCACAGACACTGTATGCACAATTCAAAATCTCGTGTCACGGACACTATATGCACAGTTCTAAAGCCCATGTCACGGACACTGTATGCACAATTCTAAGCTACATGTCACGGAAATTGAACAGTTCTAAACTACATGTCACGGACACTGCACCGTTCTAAACTACATGTCACGGACACTGCACAGTTTTAAACTATATGTCACGAACATCGTATGCATAACAAGGCATTTTTAAAATGCACTTGTAGAAAGTAAATATTTTAGTTATTTGAACAAATCTGTAGAGATATTATCTGATCACACTTAGAGCGTATGTAAGAAATTACCGATTTGGCATATTTTGTAATGTATCTAGTCTTTTTAAATGTCTAAGTAAGTCAAATACACAAAAATGTTCGAAAATATGTGCTACACAAGAAACTCTTTTACTCCACTCAAATTCACTTTGAACATATGCCAAAACCGCGTACAATGTAATTTTCTGTTGTTTTTAGAAACATGGTCTTGTAAAACCGGGCACACAGTAATTTTTACGTTTTAAGAAACATCATACAACAGGATCTTGCTGGTAGGACACATTATTTTCACTCATATTTAGAAACATCAGATAACATAGCATTTTAAAAAGGACACTAATTCTTGCTTATTTTTAAAACATTAGACTACAGTCTTGACACGGGACACAGTACTTTTCACTCATTTTTAGAATCATCAGATAACAGAGCATTTTAAAAAGGACACTAATTCTTGCTTATTTTTAAAGCATTAGACTACAGTCTTGACACGGGACACAGTACTTTTCACTCATTTTTAGAATCATCAGATAACAGAGCATTTTAAAAAGGACACTAATTCTTGCTTATTTTTAAAACATTAGACTACAGTCTTGACACGGGACACAGTACTTTTCACTCATTTTTAGAATCATCAGACAGCACAGTCTTTTGAACACGGATTTCGAGTGGATATGAAAAATATGGACAAAAATTTGGCTCATTATTCAAGCCCGATTTGGTGGAATGTAGACAGGGCTTTGATAATAGAGCTTTTGTACTTTATATTGGTGCTTTCAATATTTGGGATATTTTGGACAAGCTGAAAAAGGAGAACTCTCCAAAAAGGCGCATTGAATCAGATTGTTACATTTCGTAATAATAGTTAAATAGGAGTTGAATCATATTGTTACATTTCCTAAGTATAGTTAAAAAGGAATTGAATCCGATTTTTACATTTCGTAAGCATAGTTAAATAGGAATTGATACCGATTATGACATTTCGTAATAATAGTTAAATAGGAATTAAATCAGATTGTTTCATTCTGTAATTATAGTTAAATAATAATTGAATGATACTTATATTGTCAAAAAATAAATGATTGAATCAGAGGTTTACATGACGTCAGTACATTTAAATAGGAATTGAATGATACGTTACATTTTCAAATATAAGACATAATTTGATTCATTGAATATCTCGTTTCCAAAGTGTTAGAAACTTTGCAAATTGATTATCAAAGCGAGATACAGGTACTGTTCTATTTACTTCATTAACAAATTATACATTCGCGGTTGTTGTCTATAATTACTTTATCACAGTATAAACAACATGTGTATATTTTTGAGTGAGGGAGAGTATGATTTTTAATGTAGCTCTAACAATTTTTCAGACATATCGCTACGATGTCCGCAGTGAGGCACTTAATAGTGATGTCTAACACTGTGGCATCATACCGCAGACATGTAGCATGATGTCCCGCCCAGTCACACTATCCTGACACCAGACCGACCAGTCCTAACACTAGCCTCTTAATGCTGAGCACCAAGCAATGCAGCTGCTAGTACCATGTTTGTAAGACGTTGGCATGACTTGGCCGGGGATCGAACCCACGACCTCTCGCTTCCGCGGCGGAAGTTCTAACCACTAGGCCACCGTAACGGTTTTATATTTTTGAACAAGTCTTAGATTGTTATAAGTTTCAATATGTACCTATCTTGTTGCTATTTAATAGCTAGTTTGACAAATTAACTTAATTTTAAAATTTACTTTTAACCTGTTGTAGGGGCCACGAGTGGCCGAGTGGTCTAAAGCGATCTCCGTTACGGATCACTGCCATCTCACCTCTGTCTGCCTGGGTTCGAGTCTCGGATTCGGCCAATATGGGTATGTGAGAAAGCTTGCCAGTAGCTTCTCGTGGGTCGGTGGTTCTTTCCGGGATTTTCCGGGTTCTTCCTGCACTATTAATACTGGCCGCTATGTATAGCCTATTTTGTGCTAAAAAATGGCGTTAAACCATAAAAGCAAAAGAAACTTTCCCTGTTGTATCTTCTATAGTGGATGCAGACAGGGACGTCATTTCAATTGTTTTCACGTGGGGGGAGGGGGGATTTGACTTGCTCGTTAATTTTCGTATATAGGCTACATGCTTTTTACAAAACATACAAATTACCCACCCACCTACCCACCCGCCCTCCTTAAATAACGTCCCTGGATTGTGAAGACACGTGAGCATATTTGTATTTGTTATGGTAATTATGAGTTTTATAGCAACGATGCCATGTGACCTACTCGACACATAGTGTTAAAAACACAGCCGCGACAATGAATGATCAATTTGTTGGTGAAATCGTTTCCGCGATAGATTTCACCGATCACGAACGGTATTTCATGCAAATAACATTTGCTAGATTTAGCGCGCGAACGTGGCAAATTTTAAAAAAAAGCACGAGATCTTTTAAGGACTATGCAAGGTGAGTATGTGATTATCAGCGTTTAAACTAAACCATAAATGATGGTTGGGATTGACAAGTATTATTATAGTCGATGATATCCGGAAAACGCTCTCATTTACGAAATTTATCCAATAAGTAAACTTGAAATTAACAGACTAGCATGAATGAGGTTTTCATCGTTGACTTCATCAAGGCTGAATTGTCTAGCTGAGTGAGTAATTGAACATTTTGCAAATGCGATGCTGAGTAACGGGTTAACGGAGGATCGACGACGTGAAAAAAATAGCCAATTGGGCTGAATCTGTCAAAAACACCGGAGCTACAATAAATGATATTTCCAGATCGGAGGAAAAGATAATATCGTAACAACGATAACCGGAGATGTTTCTGTATGATTCAAAACATTACGGAGAAAATAGAAGAGCTCCAATAAAAACATAGTTGATCATAATGCACACGTGTGGACTAGCGCGGTGACTATATTTCCATGGAATCGAATTTTAAGACTTTACCCAGACTCGGTAGTTATATTTGATGTTATTGACCAAATCAGTAAAAACGATCATGTGTCTGTATGGCTGCTTTAGAGTTCCAATGATGGAAAAATAATCAATTTGTTCGACCCGACGGCAAATTATATCCTAGTCATTCTCGTGATGAAACGTAGATTTTCATCTGACAACGTTGACGAATTACTGAGTAATTGTTTTACAGTCGCAGCTCATTTCGCACGAAAAAGAAAGAAATGGAAGCCAACACATGCTCAATTTCTCAGCGATGTTAAGTTAAGCTGCTGTGAATACGGAGATGCTGGTTTGTGGAATACCCGGTATGACCGCAAAGACGTCATTTCGGTTGATATTTCCGCGTGTTATCCAGGGATATTTTATTTAGGAAAAGACGAATGCGCCGGGAATTTGTCGCGGTTTGGACATCACACGCATGAGATGACCCGAGTGGCGATTAGTGGACCATAACCTGATTTTGACCTGACCGGGTTTGTCCGTATAGTGTCTTTCGTGTTTGCTAAGGCTCTTCATCCGATTTGTTATGTCTGGTTTGATAGAAATTTTTCAGAAGCGCGCTGAGTTCTCATAGTGCTGTTACAATTCATGCTTGATATTGTAATATTAACAATGTTGACGGTCAATGTAGCAATTATATCATATCACGCGCATACCAAAGTTTGGTTATCTACGCCTGAGTGTATTCGTCATGACAAGGTCATCAGCGATTTATCGATAATTCTCCAGATACTCCCATTGATCAGTCAATGGAGCTCCTACAATTCTCGAGATGAAACTCAAACACAGTGGGAATAAACCGCAAAGGATCTTGGTAGAAACATAATCTGTAAGTTTACTCAGGGTGGATTCCGCCGAATATGAAATCGTGGTCGCTGATACGGCGACGAAAGAAATACTATCATTCAAGGAAAACGTCTACTTGTCTGACGGAACGCAAGTAGGTGTTACTGGTTATATCCATGGCGAATCACCTCAATACACACATCGAAGAGCTTCGTTGCTCCCATATGTATCGATAAATTTATTAACGATGATAAACAGATTTCCTATTATCACAGTCAGAATTGCCACGGATTTCGTTTTATATCGATACCAAAATACTTGTTATCTCAGTTTATCAGCGAGGATGCATCGTGGAGATCATGGAGAATAAAACAGGAAGAGCTGTGCAATTATAACCCAACTGCCATTGTTACGATATTGGATTGCTATCAATGTGATCAGATATCACAACTATTTTTTGCAGCGTCCGTGCATGCTCCGGTATCCAGGCACAAAACTGTGTATTTAAATGGACCTGGCTGTTGTGGCAAGGCAACGTGGAGGATCGAATTAACACCAACACATAGGCTTGCCAGAGAGACGAGAACCTGAGCAGTTATTTCGTGTACTTATCATAACCTTTTCAGATTCAACGGTGGTGTGTGGACGCCTGACACAATGGGTAATAAATATATTCCCGGGGATATTATTTGGGTTGAGATATGCAGAGTCGCTGGACACATTACAACTGTTTCTTGACTGGCTGTTTTCGGGAAACACACCTGTAATTATGTGTGGCGATCACGACAACATGATTGGCTTAAACGTTTTGTTGATTATTACGAAGAAATCGATGTCGACCACAAATCATTTGATAATAAATTATAAAACAACTTAAAAAATTTAATCAGGCTGTAGCCAAATAAAAATCAGTGTAGGGCATTAGCCACATTAATAAGAGAAACTTCCATGGATGATTTCTTGCAAACGTGGACTCCAAACGATTTAATAGTAGCAAGTAAAAAATTAACTTGTGGTACATTTCAGCAGAAATTTCTTCAGTTGCATAAGAAAATGTTCCCGACTCTACCAACTTCGTTGTGTTATAGACCAGCTGAAACGCGACGGCAAAACATCAACGTTGATATACCAGGACGAATGGAGAAGCAAAATCTAGTATTAAACGATATTGTCTTGGTTGATATTAGTATTGTTGATGATGCTTTGCGTGCGGACAAATCTCCATGGATGTTAGGTTACGCGATGACGATTCACTGATCTCAGGGATTAACTATTTCTGATACTGATACAATTAGCCAATTATAAGCAAAGTGATAAAAATAATCGAGATTCTGATAACGATTTCGAATTTATCATGACACTGAAGCAGAAACAGAATAATTACTGTTTGAGATGTAATTGTTTATTGTTATGGCGATATCTAAAAAACGATTTAAAACAATTTGCCATGGATAGAACTGTTAACAGTTGTGGTCATACACGCAAAAATACGATGTTAATTTCTCTTGAGTGTAATTGACGTTAAACGTCTTGAGTGTAATTGACGTCAATTGACGTCTAGTTAAGCGATCGGGACGACAATTGCTTGTCTTCGGAAATTACTTACAATTGTTCACGCGTAAATCCACGTTGAAGAGCAGTCGAATCTAATCTGTAGATTGCAGGTCCACCCGTGGATGTAACCACGCTGTAAATTGTGTGTGTTGTGATACTCCAGACTGGATCAGTCGCTCTGCTTTTTACCACCTTCAAGTTCACCAGGTTCATATAAATACCTCACGGTGACATTACCCAGTACTGGATATGCTGAAAAATCATGTTCCACAGGTATATGCGCGCGCGTTATTGCGCTAACGGGTGTCATGTTCATTGTTCGAGTAATTTCATTATTTAGCACAGCTATCACACTTGGTAATCTTAAAAACCCATTCTCGAGATATTTTGTTTTGAATTAACTGCTTCCCATATTGATATCCAAATAACCTCTCAGCAAGTATTTGATTAAAATTGCACAACAATGGTCTGATCCCGATGAATTGCAGTATGTCCTGTATTTTGACGTTGCATTGTTTCATCAACGATGATATTGCGCCTTGAAATTCTTTGACAGAATCAACTTGTAACAGCTGTGGCCATCGTAGAGCACCTCGTTGATAAATTGTTTAAACGTAGAAGCTACTTCACTATCTGTTTATGTCATAACGGTTCTGCTTCTTTGTATCTACTTGCAAAATAAACAACAGTTAATGCGTATTTGTATGTTTTACGACGTCTAGCATAACGTGGTAAAATAAAATATCAGCCTGATGAAATTCATTAGGGACGAAAACATCAAAATGTGCGCATTGCATTCGTGTAGGCGGTGGTATATACATTTGCCATATCAGTTTTCGGGCTAACCATGCCGCTGAGGTGGCTTTGTCAATACCTACAGCTTCGGCAATTTTAGCAATCGTGGCGCTACCTCTCCAATATCTGCTCGGAGAATAACAAACTGAATCCATTATAAATTGATAGCCCCTAATACTAGTTTACCATTCATCGCGGTTTTTAATAAGCAGTTAGCCAATGATTCCTCGAAATGGAATTTAACGCGTGAATCAATTTCACATATGTGATGTATTGCCGCTAAAGATCATTTGATCGATAAGCTACATCATGAGCGCGACGAGCTTGTTTGATAGCATTTATTGGATCTTCACCTGGCTTTGGTTGGTCTTGGTTGTCAAGTCAGA
Organism: Unio pictorum; assembly: GCA_030141615.1. NCBI lineage: Eukaryota > Metazoa > Mollusca > Bivalvia > Unionida > Unionidae > Unio > Unio pictorum. The sequence continues at coordinate 1,461,464 of JARLTB010000070.1, forward strand.
TATCAAGTCTGGTTCCATTGCCACAGTATATCATGAAAGGTGTTCTTTTTTCTCATGGGTATTTGGCCCTTGGAATTCCCGGTAATTTGGCTAACTTGGCTGCAACATCACCTCCGTGTTGTATTTGTTTGAAACCCGACTTATCAGCAGGGCTAAATGTAAGTTTTTGTACCACAGCATACACACCTAGCAGTAAGCGCTAGTCTATTTTTTTCATTCTGTCATTAATTCACCTGTACAAGTACATCTCTTGTATTTACACAATTTAAATCCATATTTATTTATGATGGATGATATTGATGGGAGAAGTAATAATTTAATAGTATATAATGATGTTACGCTGGATAAACAATCTAATCCAGCCCTGATATTTTCTCGAGAAAGAAATAAAACACGGACGTGAGTTCATGTTACCCAATGGCATACAGCAATACCTAAAGTAATCTTGCTGTGTTTAATACAATACGCTAATAAATATTTATCAGACTTGGTGCAACGGAGACATGGATTATAATCGTTTCCGATATTTCTTTAGTCATGCTCGGGCGACTCCGCATTGATTTATAACAATAAATTTGCATGATCATCGAACACGTTATTGAATCGGTCTTGGTCAATATTTTAATTGATAGCAGCAAGAAGGGCACAACCACAAGGGCACACGCTAACAAATCTATCATCGCGGTAAAAATACATATCTTTGGTATTATGGAAGGGTCGGTGAAGCGATTGAAGCCTTCTAAAAGTGGTCCGTTCACCCTACAAGCTACTGAATCTAACCATTGGGATGGATGCTACTATCTGTGTGTCTGAATATAACCATTAAAAGGGATGATATTATACGTGTGTCTGAATCTAACCATGATGGTGGATGCTATTATCTGAATCTAACCATTAGGATGGATGCTATTATCTGAATCTAACCATGATGATGGATGCTATATCTGAATCTAACCATTAGGATGGATGCTATTATCTGAATCTAACCATGATGATGGATGCTATTATCTGAATCTAACCATTAGGATGGATGCTATTATCTGAATCTAACCATGATGATGGATGCTATTATCTGAATCTAACCATTAGGATGGATGATATTATCTGTGTATCTTAGTCTAACCATTAGGATGGATGATATTATCTGAATCTAACCATTAGGATGGATGATATTATATGTGTGCCTGAATCTAACCATGATGGTGGATGCTATAATCTGAATCTGACCATGAGGATGGATTATACTATCTGTGTATCTTAGTCTAACCATTAGGATTTGAATTAGGATGGATGCTATCATCTGTGTGTCTGAATCTAACAATCACGATGGATGCTATCATCTGTGTGTCTAAATCTAACCATTATGATGGATGCTATTATCTTTGTCTGAATTGAACCATTATTATTGATGCTATTTATTGTGTGTCTGAATCTAACCATTTGGATGGGTACTATTGTCTGTGTGTCTGAATCCAACCATTAGGATTGACGCTATTATCAGTGAGTCTGAATCTAACAATTAGGATGGTTTATATCATCTGTGCCTGAATCTATGAGTATGGAATCTATTAACTGTATATGAATATAACCATTTGGATGGATGCTATTATCTTTGTATCTGAAGCTAACTATTAAAATGGCTGCTATTATCTGTATTGTCTGAATCTAATTAGATGGTTTCTATCATCTGTGTCTGAATCCTTGAGTATGGAAGCCATTAACTGTATCTGAATCTAACCATTTGGATGGATGCTATTATATGTGTGTCTGAATCTAAACATTAGGATTGAGGCCAGAATCAGTGAGTCTGAATCTAACCATTAGGATGGTTTCCCTCATCTGTGCCTGAATCCATTAGGATGGATGCTATTATCTGCGTTTCTGAATCTAAGCATTAAGATATATTCTTTAATCTGTGTCTGAATCTGACCATTAGGATTTGTACTGTTATATGTGTATCTCAATATAACCGTTAGGATTGATGTTATAACCTATGTGTCTGAAACTATCCATTAGGATGAATCATATTATCTGTGTGTCTGATTGTAAAAATTAGGATGGAAGCTATGATTTGTGTGTCTGAATCTATTAATTAGTATGGCTGTTCTTATAAGTGTGTCTGAATCTAACCATTAGGACGGATGCTATAATCTGTGTGCCTGAATCTGACCATTAAGATGAATGTTATTATCTCTGTGTGCCTGAATCTAACCATTAGGATGGTTGATATTATTAATATGTGTCTAAATCTAACCATTATGATGGATGCTATTACCTGTGTGTCTGAATCAATCAATTAGGATGGATGCTATTAGCTGTGTCTGTATATTACCAGTAGGATGGATGCAATTGTCAATGTTTGTCTAAATCTAACCATTACGATGGATGCTATTACCTGTGAGTCTGAATCAAACAATTAGGATGGATGCTGTTATATGTGTGTCTGAATCTAACCATCTGGATGGATGATATTATCTGTATGTCTGAATCTAACCATTAGGATGGATGATATTATATGTGCGTCTGAATAAAATTATTAGGATCGATCATATTATCTGTATGTCTGAATCTAACCGTTAGGATGGATGATATTATATGTGTGTATGAATCTAACCATTGTGATGGATGCTATTCTATATATATGTCTGTATGAAAACATTATGATGGATGCTAATCTCTGTGTCTAACCATTATGACGGATACTATAACATGTATCTACTAATTAAGGAAGATCATATTATATTTGTATAACCAATAGGATGTATCATGTTATATATGCCTAACCATTAGGATGCTTGGTTTATCTGTGTTTATCCATTAGGATGAATGATGTTATCCTATAACAGCTATGCATTATAAGTGAATTTATAGAAGGGTACATACGTTCCCCATTACAACATGTAACAATAGACCAATAGACCAATGCCATATAACGTCACGTCAATAAACCTCATTGACGCGTTGCGTTATTGAACAGAAAAGGACGCTATGGAACTAAAACACCTGTATTCGGCTTTTGAGAGGTGAAATAAGGAAAATATTGGCCCGGTTTAAACTTTGTATTTCTGGTCATGCTAACAAATGAAAGCAAATGTCCGACACAAATACAATCGTGTTCATGCCGCGTTTACTTGTGCAAATGGAACTCGGCCATTGACTTGTGTTACCTTCATCTGATTTAATATAAATTTATTTTAATTTAATTGTTTGTTTGTCGGATTTGAATAATTTTCATTTTTCATTACATGCTATTGTAATGTACTTTTATTGATGATGGTTTTCTCTTCAGACAATCGGTTGACATAATTATTTTTTGGTAAGCAAGTAATCTTGACCTAGATGCTGACCTTTAATCAGGGTTAACCGCAACCACGTACACAGGTTTTATTTTAAATTGTAAAATGATTGATTGTTGTCAAGGTCAAGATCAAACTGGTGAATTAAAACGTAAACAACTTTTTGTTCTTAAAGTAAAATATTTATTTCTGGTCATGGTCATGCCAGGAGTACGTGATATAAACACGATCATGTGACCCCTCCCTTTTTTCTCTCGACTTCGCAAGTTGATGATGTTTTCAAATCTGAGCATTAGAATACGATATAATTAATTTTTATTAAAATATAGTTAGTATCTGAATTAAGTCATTTTCTTTTGTTGTAGCCAGTGTTTGAATCCATGTTAATTTTCTTAAGTTCATTTGGGTTTTAAAATGATTAATACGTATCTCGATAAATATTTGATGTGTTCATATATAATTCTTTGAAAGAGACAGTTTATCAAAATTGTATTCGGATTTCCATCACCGGAGTGTTAATTCTTGTGAATTTACCAGGAACCGTAGATACACAAAGTACAGACTACAGCATACGTCATCATCTTCCGTCCTGGATTTTCCAAAAGGACTTGAACTTGAATTTATTGGAACATTTCATTACTATGATTTTTGTAATTTAATTCGTGGTCTATTCTTTGATTACTTTGGGATTTGATTCTTAAAACTGTAATAATATTTCCATTTTTACAATCTATTCCCAGAGAAATAAATTATTTTGTTAAACTTTAACCAGGCTTGTTGGTTTCACGTTTTCTATGTTACTGTTTATTAGAGCCTAAACACGTAACACTTGATCGACAATGTAGAATCTGTCGCAAGTTTTCCCGTACGAAATGTATCATCACTGAAATGCATCTTATGTTTCATAACTAATGTAGTAGATTAAAAGGCAATACTATATCGTAACTTTACCATTAGAGGGGAAAACTGAAAATATACTGATGATGAAAATCCTACATAGTCAATCAAAGGGAATGTTGTTTTTTTCACTTGTTTATTGCCAGATGATTTTAAGCTACGCATAGCGCCTTCCCATAATGATATTTGATATAAGACAGCTAAAACAATAATAAGATATATACGGTCGTTATGCTGAATATAATTAACACTTTACATCCATTCACACAGTTGGAGAACTGTTGTGAATGGTCGTGTCTCTCCCACGCACTCCTTGAGTTTATGTCGGTAATGGGCTTAGTGGAAATTTGCTGAAAGATTTCATTACTTATATTAAACCTTAAGTAAGAAAGCTAATGTAACTATGTAATCTTGATTTAGGTTTTTGAAATTTTGATTACGGCATATAATTTTGTGTTTAGTACATTATGAAATACCATGTTTACGTATCGACGTGTTAAACAATCCCATAATGGATGTTATACATGACTTATCTAGTACATACCTTTCCTTTCCAGTTCCAAACTGCCAGCTTTGACTATACTGCAAAAAGCCTGTTTTGAAGCTGCAGTAGCCATCGTGCCTTTTCAAGGAATTGTGGATACACAAGTGTGAACTCTAAGACGAAGTGAGTTGTCAACCTAAGACAGTGGCGACGTTAAGGCCTGGGCTGCAAAAGATAGAGCAAACGTGCAGCCGAAATCCGTATATATATACACATATATATATATATATATATATATATATATATATATATATATATATATATATATATATATATATATATATATATATATATATATATATATATAACTATTTTTAAATTTAGCAATTATTCAAGGAATATCCGCTTGTGTGCTAAAGATCAATGTAGGATACATATGTACTTGTATAAAATTCCAAAATTGTTTTAGATCCAAGTGGCCGAGTAGTCAAAAGCACTAGACATTACAGATCACTATCATCTCACCTATGCCTGCGTGGCTTCCAGACTTTAACGGTCCAATGTGTGAAAGCTGACAATAACCTCCAACCGACCCGGTAGTTCTTACCGCGGGTTCCCCGGTTTATTTCGCAACACGTCCGAAAGTCTGACTATTCCGCCACCAGATATACTTGCCACCAGGTTTAGCCTATATAGTCCTAAGCAATGACGTTAAACCCCAAACCATCAACATTCAAAATATGTCTACAATATATGCATGGCTCATCTATTAATATAAACACACATTTGCATACAAAGTGGTAAAAAGTATTTGCGCACTTGTTCTAGTTTACCAGATCGAAGCCCGGTAAGTTATTGGTATGCCGTCCTACGTCAGTCGTCAATTGTCATCAGTGTTGTTTGGCAATCAGTATAGAGGGTTCAGTTATATCATTACGTGCTCGACCTTGGTGCATATTCTTATTTCATTCAGAGGTATGATGAATTTGATTATGGAAGTTGGTTGAAACATACTTGCGTGTAATTGGCTGAACGTACAAACATGAGAGGTTTTATTTTCAGACTGGTAATTTTAAGGGGTCCCTAACCCTGTTACTCCTTGTTCCCCTCCAAAAGAAAACGTTAACCTTAAGTATATTTGCCTTTCTGAACATTGGTGCAACAGAGTTTTTATTGGAGTCAAGATCATTCTACAGTCAAGATGTTACTAAAACAATTGGTAGTTTCCACATCTGTATCAAGCCTGAATTCAAACATGCTATGCATCTGTATTATACCGGAAAATAAATGCCTTCGACAGTTAATGTAATTCCAATAGTATGTCGTAAACGGACTATATACGAATCCCCGTAAGTGTGAACATAGGTGAAATGAATGTGTGTTTAGTGAAACTGACCAGTAACAGATATTTACTAGAATTATAAAACTGACCAGTAACAGATATTTACTAGAATTATAAAATTGCAAAATACACATTTATATTACCTGTGTTGACAGTAGTACCCTACTGTCAACACAGGTAATATAAATGTGTATTTTGCAATTTTATAATGATATAAAGAAGACTGGTGCTTACAAAATGTATACAAATCCCTAAAACTCTAATATTGGTGGGTTTACAGTGTCTTTCTTCAATGCTTCTGTGCAAAACCCCATTCCTATACACAAACAAACCAAACACTACAGATAATATAATAAGTATACAGCAACGAGCTAGGTCATGAATGTTTCCTTAAGCGACTAATTTATTTTTCTATTGCAACAAATGTATATAATGTACAAAAATCAAACAACTGGTACAAATATATATATAGGTTCATTTATATCCGCAATACTCCGTATTGTGCATACATGCCGTTTAGTCTTTTATTTTATACCAGTAAAGCCAGAACTTGCATCTATCCTTTCTTGCTCTCTTTTTGCCATTCCAGCAGATACAACTGTTTCAAGCTGAAGTCATCCTTCTGCCATTTCTTTTTTTGTCTCCCATCCCCAACAATGGCTACTGCTTCTGCTGTTGCTACATCTGTAATCGAATCACCTCACAACATATCGCTAAACAGTGCAATCAACACTATTAATGCAACTGTGTCTTAACGTACCATAACAGCGTTGTCGACTTCTATGTGGTGATGACCATAGAGATGATTATGACAACAACCAAATTAATAAGGTATTACCACTCCGCTTTTTCTACCATTTTCTGTATATGAAGTTAATCTAATACCTATTAATATTTTAAAATCTACATAAACGTATAACCTAAAACTCAAAACCTGTCCGCTGTATACTTTATACATCAGTACATATCACGAATTCCCTTATGTGAGGGCTTTGTCCTCTATATACTTTATACACCAGTGCATATCACCAATTCTCATATACAAAGACCTTATCGGTACATATCACGAATTCCCTTATGTGAGGGCTTTGTCCGCTATCTGCATTATAGATCAGTACATATCAGAAATTCCCATATGTGAGGGCTTTGACGATACAAATTTGGCATTGATCTTCGTACATGTTCAACCATATAAATCATTCGTGCGAATGCTCCCAGAATGTACAGTACTATGTGTTTTACGATATATATATATATATATATCAGGGCCGGACCTAAGTTTTTCAGGGGGGGGGGGCCAAACTTGTTATTTGGTTAAGCGAAGGCGCGAAGCGCCAAGCCTTCTAGGGGGGTCCGGGGGCATGCCCTCCCCCCTGAAATTTTTTTTTCTCAAGGATGCAAAATGGTGCAATCTGGTGCTATCTGAACCTTGAAAAAGGGATCTAACAAAAGTGACTAAAAACTGCAATGTTTTAAAAACACAAAAAAATATTTAAAAAAAATAAATAAATTTTAAAAAAGATAAAAAAATTCGGAACCCCCTTTGCATCTTTTATCAAAAGCAGTGAATAGTTTTTTCCTATGGAATCCGCAATTCCGCTTCCTCTACTCCACACAGCAGACTGTTCGCTAGTATCAACGGTATTTTAGAATGTGATGTGTGTCTATATCTTGCAGAGAGAAGGGGAACTATGCGCGATTGGTAAAAACACGCTTAAGCAGCCACAAATGATGAACTGGGGGAACATCAGACATACGACTTACATTAAAAGTCCAATGCTCGACCAACTGAACTACGGTGGATCCACAGTAGAAGCGCACCACTTACACGACAAGTGCTGCTAGAAAGGTGAATGAAAATACTTCCTTTGTCTAGTGTAGTAGAAAGTTAATGAAAATATATAAATAAAGCTATACAGATATAACCATTTCAATGTACCCCAAATTCCAAACTTATGATTGTAGACAAGTCTACAACAAATACACATTTACACAACACCTACAGACAGCAATAATGTATTTCTCATGTTTTTTGTTCCTTGAAAAATACAATGTAAAGCAAATTTAAAACAAATACTCAGGATCCTATTGGTATGAACATGTATTTGAATCGATGAAACATACAATGTACACAAGGAAGCCCATAACGGGTACTATCAACAAGGAAACATACACATTAATGGGTATTTCCATCAAGGAAACATGCAATGTACACACGGAAGCTCATAACGGGTACTCGCAGAAGGGAACTTTCAATGGAACGGGTACTCCCATAAAAACACCAAACACTACACGTTCGAAATACGTTCTTTTTCATAACTTCTATGCATTACGTATACAAATAAGTATGCGTGTTTGCATGTGACGATGTCAACATTTTACTTCTGTTAATAACGACCGTCTTAGCATGGTCTTAGAAGCATTTTTCAGCAATTTGTAGGCTATACGTGACAGCAAGGATACATTGTGGAAGAAGAGCACGGCAAGACCCCGATAAGAACCACCGAGCCACTGAATGCTACTGGCAATCTTTCTCATATACTCTTATTGGCTGATAAAACGACTTGAAACAGCTAAGAACCACTGAGCCAATGCATTCTACTGGCAAACCTTCTCACATAACAAAGTTAACCGATTACGAAACTCGAACTCACGCATGTTGAAATGGCAGTGATCGGTAAAGGCGATCGCTTTAGACCACTAGGTCGCCCATAGCCCTGTTGTGATTTAATAGATCACACACAAAATAAATCCAACATTCCTTCCTGTCACCTATGATTTTCAATGTCATCAACATCTTCATCTTTTATCACCGGAGTCAGATTATCGTATCAAAGATAAAGTAGACGTCAGCGGCATAATGAACAAGTGCTAGCTATCAATATAAACTGCCACGGTGCAGACATCGTAGCGATACTGAATAACTGTTAAAGCTACGTCAAAAATCCAAACGACACACGCACACACACACACACACACACACACACACACACACACACTTAGCACACTCATGTTTGACATACAAGTTAACTCACCAATATTTCATCAACGGAAAAATTTGGTTACATCGTTGGGGTGTAAGTGCTGTTCAAAATTGAAATGATTATATTTCCAAAATAACTTTTCTTCCTCGAGATCGATGATTAGTACATGTGCTTCCTTAACCTATTCCTTTATGCATTTATATATTGTAGCTTTATTCAGATAAGAAAAAATATTTACTTACTTTGTCGAGATCAGGTGGCTCTTGCTTAATAGTTTTGACAATCTTTACAGCAAATATTTAAAGTCCAAAAAGTTCTTTAATACAATGCGCAAAGAAGCAAATAATAAATAGACTCTGCTTAAGCTTGTTAACAATGTTTTATTTCCTTTAGAATGTACTAATTCGAGTTTTAAAATATGTAACCTAAATATAAAAATAAATTATGAATGTTTTCACCGGAGACTATAATAAGGTCATCTACGCATGCATACGAAAATGCTAGCAAAATTGCGTTTCATACATTACATGGTCCCTTCTCACTGTTGCTAACAACCTCCTCCAGACCGACAGACTTAAAGTAGTAAAGAAGCACGTATTGGCTGGAGTATAATACATACTCAGTATATAGCAAGTATACACCATGAATATAATACACATTCAGGGGGCCCCGAGTCGCCGAGTGGTCTAAAGCGCTATCCGTTCCGGATCACTGCCATCTCACCTCTGTCTGCGTAGGTTCGAGTCTAAGATTCGGCTAATGTAGTTATGTGAGAAAGTTTGCCAGTAGCTTCTCGTGGGTCGGTGGTTCTTTCCTGGGGTTTCTCGGGTTCTTCCTCCACCATTAATACTGGCCGCCATGTATAGCCTATATTGTGCTTAAAAATGGCGTTAAACCATAAAAAACAAAACAAATAATACACATTCAATACAAAATCAACATACGTCATGAATATAATAATCACTGAGTGCATGGCAAGCATACACCATGAATATAATATACATTCAGTACATAACCAACATACGTTTCAATATATTCGGTAATTTTTACTTAAAAAAAATAAATGATGAAAACGTACTTGTATGTATATAGAAAGATTTTTTTTGAAACTAGATCTTACCTTACAGACGACATCGCAACAGAAGACAATGACTTATTTTGCAGATTGCAAGATATGAAGTGTACTTAGCTGGAAAAACGGGCGAGACGAATGACGAGAGAGTCAGATGTATTGACGTATATCTACTTTAAATAGATGGGATATCACTATTCAGATAACGGTGTAGGGCATATATCTGGGTCCAAGGGTACAGAGCTTTACTTGCATATTACTTGCTGTCTGTTTGCGAGGTCAATCATTCTAATATATTCCTGCTCTTTATGCCCAAATATGTTGTATATAGTAGAAATATACATAAAGTATGGTGGCTTAGTGGTTATAGCGTTTGCCTTGAATGCGAAAGGGCGTGGGCTAATTCCCCGACCGAGTCATACCAAAGACTTAAAAAAATAGTACTAACAGCTATTTTCTTTATACATGTCCATTCTTACATATTTACTGTATATACGTACATTGGTACGTATTTACGTTATATACATACATTTTTACGTATATCATTGATATACGTACATTCGTACGTATTTACTTTATATACTTACGTTCTGTAATAGAATCATTGAAACCATTATATCATATAAAGGGCCTTATAAAGTCAAGTGGTTCTTTTTGTTTCTTTTTTCTTGAGGGAGGGGAGAGTTTCCAAAATTTCAAATAACTCAAAAGTCTATGTTTTTGTCTCTATCTACTCAAAGTCTTCATGATACCCAACAAGCGCTCTCAAAAATAAACCACGATCAAATTTCAAGTGGCAAGTGACTGTACATTTATGTCTACATTTTTTATGAATACATTATTTTTACTGTGAAATGTCTACCCAAACAATCGATACAAATTGACGGATCCATTCATTTAACTGTCCTAAGGCTATTCGCACAGTCCATAAAACTGATGCATACTTTAAATTCACTGTTATAATTCTACATACACGAAATTAATGCAGCCATGTAAACTAATAAATGTTAAGTTAGTCACTTGTCTAAATCGGTTATCGTAGCTCAAATGGATAGGTCGTGTGTACAGAGACGAGATTGCAGGTCGTAACATGATAGGACAGATACTAGAGTTATCATATGACTGTTATGTGGGTTTAATAAACCTTGGTGTATGAGCTCTCGAGGACTACATAGAGTAGATTTTGTTTTCCAACGCGAATTCCGGATATATGTATGTCATCGCATGTTACCATAAACATGACCTTTTAACGAGTTTAGAAGAAACAATTTGAAAAATATAGTCTGTGGTACCACACGATGAAATATATCAGTTATTAACGTAGAAAAATTAACATTTTCCTTTTATTATTTAATAAACTTGCTCCAGAATCGAGGTTTAGAAGATTACAATCACTCTTCGGCACACACGCTAACCCGCATTTCTGTAAATTCTCATCACTTTCATAGCCTGCTCATATAAACATACGTGACTTCAGAAGGCGTTAGAATTGGGTTGACCTAAAATATCGCAGTAAACTACATTAAGTCATTTTGTATACTTTTTGACCCTATCTGAAAACAATGCAAGTTTGATTCAGTAATGCAAAATAGCGGGTTGGTCGTTGTGAATGATGTAACGTAAAATAACTTCAAAAATTTGCGAAGGGAGTCTCCTTAAATTACTTTACCAAAGATTACTTTCTGTGAATATGTGATGGCAATGTGTGATCTCTACCTGCTCCTTATTGTTTTTTTTTTTGGTTATTGTTCTCTGAGAGACGATCGACCACGGTGTTATTGGCCCAGATCGAGCTAAGAATAAAATAAAATGTGATATCACTCCGTAGAAAACAGATACCTATACAGAGATATAGAATAACACGAGTCCCTGCATGTAAAACATATAAGTTTTTAGAATTGCTTAAACAATATAAAATCCAAAATTACATTTGAATGATTCAATTTCGCTCAGAAACAGAGTTACAAAATTCCAGTAGCCGTTATGTTATACAGATAGAACAAATTTAATCATGGGACCGAGTGACTGATCCATATCAGATTGCCTGAATGATCGCATCACCTGGTGCTTCCGGTCCTCTTCATATCTCTGTGATAGGTCCGCGTTTCGATATTTATTTCCTTCTCTCTCTCTCTCTCTCTCTCTCTCTCTCTCTCTCTCTCTCTCTCTCTCTCTCTCAGCCTCTTCAAGTCATCAATCTCTTTGGTTGCAGAGTTTGCTTTTTTTAAACTGTGCAATAAAGATATATAGGCATTCTTTCTCCTTTAAAAACTATAGTACCCTTGATAAATACGTCATGATTTTCTTCTCCTTTGGTCCACCAATATTCCCATTTTTCTCCTTCAGTCATTGACTATCCATACAATTCAATGACATGCATTTCCAGACGTAAGAAAAATCAATTATTAGCATAATTTAAAACAGCCAACGTACATATTCACACAGTTCGTATCATAGGCAATTCATGATTTCCATAAAGACAAAACAACTGAATCCGAACTCATTCTTATAACTAAATCTTGCATACCTTTCCTATAATACATGAATCACATAACATGCAAGACTATCTCCGAACTAACGGAAAATAGAAGTATGAATTTAAGATGAATATATTCAACAACTTATAACAGCTAACAAATCGTATGTAACCGAGACTAACCTTTCCTTTCAGGGCCCTCACTCGCTTCCCAACAGAGACTTAATTCTGCTTCTACTCTGCTTTTAGGTCAAAAACATTTTCAGACCCCATCGTCCCTTGGACAACAGTTTAACTGGAAGAGTATTCTGTATTGTTATCAGAGCACCTCAGACTTTCTCCATTGACAGAAACACTTGGACTGACTAATATTGCGAGATTATTTTGAATCCTAAATTTCGTATTGAAACACACTTCATTTTGCTTGGCCAATCAGGATCAATATTCAACGCACGTAATGTCAGGGAAACTAACAACATTTATATCACTCCCATACAATTCTCTCTAGTCCACCTTTATGAATAACTATTCTGGAAAATAGTCGTAGACCTAATACATATTTCCCTGGTTTGCCTTACACTTTGTCATTTTACCCCAATTCACCTTGGTAACATTAAATTCATGATCCAGGCTGAAAATATTAATGTGTACGTGCCATGTTGACCTCGACAAAATGCGCTGTGCATTTATTCTACAGGAATCATTCACCATTGTAATTTTCAGCTAAAAAAGTCTCGTTTGTTTGTTGCAGGTTCACATTTTGTAGGCTCACACAGTCAGGTGTTACGCGGCATGATGGCAAATCTAATATTTTGGCATGTGAAAATATATGAATATATATATTTCACATGTGCAAAAATAGGAATGATACATTATGAAACTTATTTTGCCAATACGGCTCCTTATTTTACATTGAAGTATTTACTACATGTGATTATATGTATGAGGTTAGTTTTGTGATTGGCTGACGCCATATATCACAATGGTGCTACTAATTCCGTACGAATTCCGTAAAATAATGCAACCCGTTATAGATGTGCGGATCATTTGTCACGCTCAAATTTGTAAAAGAGTTTCCATGTGTAATATGAAAATCTGCCCTTCTTTGCATTGCGGACGATTGATTGGTTTGTTTAAACGTAAATATGAGCACGTGATGTAAAACTGTTTATTGCCGATGCAATGTGATACAACTGCCTTTTTCATAAACACACCAAAACAGTCACCTAGGTTCGCCTAGGCAACCATCAGACTTACTTTACGAATTGATGTAAGATGGCACCCCATTGGAAGATCGTCGTTTACTTAATAAATGCTGTCTATCTGATTACAAGAATGCGACTTTATTTAACTTGATGTTTCCGGTATAGTTCGAAGTTAAGTAAATCTGGAAATGAGATTGTTCGAATATAACCATTACAATGAAATCAAGCTTCCAAGCTTAAGCTTTAGGACAATTCTATAATTATTGGATATTTATATAACACATTGTAAAGTCGATAATGACTTACTCATGTCGGTTCTTTGTAAAATGCACTAAGATGTAACTATAGATAAAATCAAATTCACATGATCAGACTAGCAAATACGGGTACACGCGTGTTTGAGAATAAACTAAGTGAAGATCGTATCCTGTATATCGTTTGCTATATCAGCGCACGTAACGCACACGTGGAAGCCCATATCATGTTAGTTAAGTTCATGTTATCAGTGGACCTGGTATGACCGTTGTCTGCGTTATCATTCATCCAACAATATTTATGTCGAGTCGATCGGTACAATGACGAATAAGGTACAAACCCCAGGCAGATAAAGATAACATAATAATACTTTACTCAGAGACGTGGTGTAGATGAAGAACAAACCGTATATGGTTGCAAAAGTACAAAATAAATAATACTTTAATTTTCAAACAGTTTTTACTTAAACAATATATCTTCAATTTGAAATATTAAATATATCCGATAGTATTAACGTAGTTTAAACTGAATACGTATACTCTGAAACAGTGAAATAAACATTACCATAGCTTAAACTGAATACGTATACGCTGCAGTAGTTTTTGAGTGATTATCCTCGATTCCAACAGAATATCATTTACTGATTGTACTGGAACTGCTTTGGTAAGTCGTAAGAACGTATGGATGTATATGTACTCGAGAATTCAGTTGTGAATAAATTAACTAGCACCGACCACGACATCGTTTACTATTGTTACATCTCCGACAACAAATCCAACTGGAGTGCTTACGATTGTTGTTGTGTATAACATTCAGTAACATCTGGGTAAACAATGGTCTCGTCGACACTTTAGCAAATAACATCTTCAGCCGAAGTCACACACACACACACACACACACACACACACACACACACCCATCCATCCATCCATCCATCCATCCATCCATCCATCCATCCATACATACATACATACATACATACATACATACATACATACATACATACATACATACATACATACATACATACATACATACATACATATATATATATATATATATATAAGACTCACCTGTTTCGACTGCAGGGACAAACTTAGCGACCTAATCTTGTTTTGTATCCTATATCTTTTCAGCATGTTTTTATGTTTTCCAATTTCATTGTTTTTATCATTTGTTTTTCTGTAGTGTAGTCATATCATTATTGATGGTGTAAAGCGTTTAGAGCTTCGAAAGATTAGGTGCTATGCAAAGTTCTCATTATTATTATTATTATTATTATTATTATTATAGATAACCAAACATAGCAATCGTTGAATGTCTGCACCAGTCGCATCATATAACCATTTACTGTCCTTATTTATGTCCAACAAAATAAGAATTCTTTCGAGTCTGCTAAATTAAAGGACGAGTACTCTTCGAATTTCATGACCATCCCCTAGTACTAATAGAAAACCCCCATGAAAAACCCAGTAAGAACGGCCGAACCATGGAAAGATACTGGCAGAAGTGTCACTTAACTATAATGGCTGAGCCCGATACTCCAAGCCACGAGACAGAGGATAGCTGGCAGTGATCATGAACGTTGAGTACTTCAGACCACTCAGCTACGCAAGGCCTCTAGAAGGGAAACAAAGGATATAACATATCTCCTACATTGTCTAATAAGTCATGTGTCACCTTTTATTGTTCGACATACTCGCTATCTTTTCAAATAACTGTTAAATTATGTAATATGTAAATTGGTAAAGAAAAATAATTATCGTTATATATTATTCTGATAAAAAAGCATGAGAAAATATTGAATATATCTGTCCTTAATTTCTTTCTACTTTTGAATATTGTTTGTTGGTGTGAAAATGAGAAATCACGCCATACGTAAGCCTTATTTTTATAATTATTATTAAAATTTGTTAACACATACGCAAACGTCCATTTATCTGTTGTATGCAATAGTATATGCCTAACAGATTCAAGTCAGGTAGACCAGACTACACTAAATATATTCTGAACACATCAAAACTAAATTATCAAAGCCATTATATAACAATAAATGAAAACTCGCCAAAATTAATAAGCTTTGAAACATTTTCACACCAGATATCCCTTTCAAACAAATTAACAGCACGAATTATAAACCGTCACTAGATATAGATAAATGAAGAAAAAATAAACTTTAAAGACGCCCATTAAAATAAAATAACAAAACTAAACATAAACTAATTTATAAATAATTGCTCACAGAAATAAAGTAACAGAAACACGAACAAAAATTATTGACAAAAAGACTCATTGAAATAAATTAACAAACTAAAATACAAGAGATAATAAGAGCTAACTCTCTCAAGCAAATGGTCAGATTAAGAAAGTTAATTAGCAAAACAAAGTTGTACGATAAATGCTAACACAATATTAGCAATAAGTAACTTTATCATCCAAATAATCCTTCTAATTAAATATTAATAACATGGAACCGATACAAGCAAAATCAGTACATCAAATGTAAAAACAGTTACCAAAAGACAATCATTTACAATATTGTGCAAATAACATAATCCTTGACTGAAATATTTCTAACAAATATAAGAATGAATAATAAAACATACTGTAAACATCTTGCAGACTCGACGAAAATGACAACGGAATCGCACTCTCAATTCCACACCCGCTATCGAGCGTTATTTGAGAAGAGGATGATGATGGCCGATGTCAAACGATCGTACGACGGGCTACGCATGGTCATACTTAAGAAGCGTGTCCTGAGTGAGTACTAACCGTCGCAAGTTGACTGTCTTTCTAACAAAAAGAGAACACCGATCGCTCGAAGATATCTCTAGCATGTCGGAGAGGTTCAAGTATACATACTCAATCTCTAGCATGTCGGAGAGGTTCAAGTATACATACTCAAAGAGTGGTGGTTCCGGGCGCGCGGAATGACCCCGATACACTGTGTCGCGCCGTGATGGGGACGGAGAGCCGGCTTTCCGTAACCGTCAGGGCGACCGGAAGGTTGGAGTGTTATCCTCAGGTAAGGATGCCACCCATAAACCCGGACAGGCCTCGCCCACGAAACCGTACTTGCATGTCGGCGAGGGACACCGACGTGTTTCAACTGCAAGCTACCATGGCATTTTGCCAGGAAACGTCCCAAGGGCAGGCAGACCGAGGTGAATGCCGTTGCTAGAAAGGAGTACGAGCCGGAGGCAAGATGTAAACCAGCAAAGCTTGCGTCCGCAACTGTCAACGGAGAAGGTGCCACCATCTTGTACGACACTGAATGTAGCGTCCCAGCCCTTGTCGACAAAAAAAAAAAAACGTGAAACCGAGATCTACACAGGGGAGGTAATGTAAGTCCAGTACGCGAACAGGACGCGTGACTCGCAGCCAGTGGCTGTCATTGACCTCAATGTACCGTACGTGAAGGGGAACACTGAAGCTGCGTGCTTGGCTGCATTGTCACCTGACGTCATACTAAGCTGTCGTTATGTGTTCCCAACAACCGAACCCCAAAACTGCATACCGATGCCGGTGAGTCCTTTGGAAACCAGGTCCAAGAGTCGACAGACGAAGCCAACTCCGATGGAAGTTAAATTGACACCGGTCCGTAATGTACTTCTGGCCGAATTGAGGAAACTTCAGCAGGAGGGTGCGACTCAGGCGCAGTTTCACAAATACGCTGAAGAGGAAACGGAGAAGGAAACTATGAATGACGTGCTGAAGTTCGCGTACAAGAAGTTGGTCTTTCACCGCCACGCTAGGAAAGCCGGCAAACACTTTAAGCAAGTCATTAAATTATAATCCTGATCAACTCGGGTATTTCGACGTCGGCTTCCTAACATTAATTGGCACTACAAAGCCTGTATTGTACTAACATGTCATATATATCCTATACATAGATACATACCTTTAACAACATTATGTGGTCACTTTCGCACTACTCCTCCTGTTACATTGCTTTAGCACATCTATAGCATTGTTTTTAGCCATATCTTCATTAGAGATTGAAACGAATTTCCCAAAACTTCACACATTTCTCTAATAGCAGCCTGGTACAATATTTGGAACCATAATTGAATCCATTAATCACGTATATCTCTCTCTCCAAGGGCAAAAAATTGCTTGCGTTAACAATAAACGTCTGTTCGCTCTGAATGACACATGAATTGACAGCCGTAACCGGGGATATTACCTTTAGCGAGGTTATGACGTCAGATGTTTATGACGTTCATCTTGCGCATCGTAACGTAATGTTTATAGTTATCCTTCTCTCTATCACTCGTTCCAGCAAAGGCATTTCTCACATTTTCTCTTGTTTTTGTTTTAATTTCCGTATAATGAGGATTAGTGTTTATTATATCACTCGTACTTAATTATTTGAGAATTTTACTCCCAATGATTATGGCAGAAATAAATAAGAAATTCAGCTGAAAGGATTTTAATATCCCTTGAACCAGGAAGAAGGATACAAATAATAATGTCTTTATAATACAAAGACCTAAACAAAGAAAACATACAACCAGTAATTAATATTAATCATACTGTTAGTACCACTGCAAATAACGTTATCATCTTTGGCAGCTTCAGTACCACCAGTACTACACGATAATAATAATAATAATAATAATGATAATAATAATAATAATAATAATAATAATAATAACAATAATAATAATTATTATTATTATTATCATTATTATTATTATTATTATTATTATTATTATTATTATTATTATTATTATTGTTATTACTATTATTATTATTATTTGGATAAATAGAAGACAATCTTTTTCACAGTAATTGCATAACGAGAAAAGGGGATTCTCCTTTGATCAGCATTCGTTATGGCACAACACAGCTGAACTAGAATATTTGAAAAACCAGCCACGCCATCCTTCTCTCTCTCTCTCTCTCTCTCTCTCTCTCTCTCTCTCTCTCTCTCTCTCTCTCTCTCTCTCTCTCTCGTTCGATATATCCATATATTGTTTTGATTTCACAACGTAAAGCGCAATTTCTTGTTCACTGATAGATTTATGGTCATACAATTTCATATGTTTATTCACATTTATTATACCACCTGCACCAGGTAAAATGTTTTTCTAATGACTCGCCTTTATCGTTGTATCGAGCATGCTGAGTTGGTTGGAGTTTGTTATCTAAATGCCAAGTAAGTGTGACATATCATTCAACAAAACTTCAGGTTAATTAATTCATACCTTCAAATTTGTATTCAATTATAAGCTTAATAGAAGAAATGAGAAACATGTCACTGCACTCGTCAATTTTGTTATTGTATCAGGCTGATTCAAACGTGTGTCGGACTTTTGTGGGGTAAAAAATCTTATTTCTTCACTTTAAATTTATAGAGGATGTTAGGTACGGTTTGCAAACACATGTTTCAAATTAGATGTTAAATAAATAAGGTGTATTTAAAAGAAGGGTTTGTCGTTGAGATGACATCATAGCGATGAAATGCGAAATATATATATATATATATATATATATATATATATATATATATATATATATATATATATATATATATATATCTTAAAAATATTTTAGAAAAAAAAGGTTGGAACACGAGAACTATTCGATCGAATAACCAATCCCTGAGTAGTATTAGTAGTAGTAATGATTGTAGTTTGTGTAATAATGATTAGGATGAAGACGATGATGATGGAAATAATGTACTTATGACAATTGGTTGAAATAGCTACTCCAGAAACTTCAAAACGTTCAAAACACAGCTGTTCGGATCATCTTTAGAGTACCTTGATCTGAGCACACCTCATCACTGCTCTGTACCCTACACTTGCTATCCATTCGATACAGAATCAAACACAAAATTTGTTCTCTGTGCTACGTTTCACTGACAGACTCCATTCCAACATATCTGTCCGGCCTTACTAATGTGTATACACCAGCAAGATATTTACGCTCCTCTTCTGACACTCTTTGTTCCCATCATGAAAACGAAGTCATATGGACAACATTCTTTTGCATACCAGGGCCCGGCGATGTGGAACGAATTGCCCATTGAAATTAGACACAAAGACACAGTGGTCCCTTTTAAGAGTGCTCTTAAAACCTTTTACGACTGCAGGAACAAACTTAGAGACCTAATAATGTTTTGTACCTTATATGTTTTCAGCATGTTTTATGTTTTCCAATTTCATGGTTTTTGTTTATTATTATTATTATTATTATTATTATTATTATTATTATTATTATTATTATTATTATTATTATTGCTTTGCTTGACCTGAATGTTGCTTCAGTCTCTACAATAACATTGCATAAGGAGACAGATTGAGCTGTTATGAATTTTTTTTTATCAAAACTTGTTATGAATGACTTTCACCCCCCAATTCGGCATTATAATACATTAATACATTGATGGCAGATAAATATAATTTGTAACATAATTTAAACTTTTAATACATAATACGAAATGTTTCAAATACTTCGAGCTATAATTGATTGGTTCCCAAAATACATCGACCGTAAACATTCAGAGCTGACAATTATATCGTATAGAAACTCTTACAAATACAGACCTTAGTATCATACATTTAAGAAAGGTGAACTCTCATTATGAAGTCTAACGGAATCGAACTAGCACGGCACAGCCAGAGCGTTACAATATAGTCGGGAGTTCAACGAATGTCTATGAATTCATTAGTTTCCAAATATTCTGATAAAAACCCTTAAAATGAACATAAGTTGTTGCATGGAGGTGTGTTTCATGGTAAGTTATATATTGGTTTGTTTGCGACAGTGTGATTGAGATAAGTAAAATAAATAAATAATAAAACTCAAGATTAAAATAAAAACAAGAGTGCAAGGCAAGGACAAACAAAATCTCAAGACTGTAAAGTAAGCAAATTTTCTAATCTTTTATTTAGAACTAATCTTAAGAAGTCACCTGAAATTAATAGACTTTATTAGCTGTTGACATAAGAATAAATGAAGGGTTGCACAAATGACGTCATGCTAAGAAAGGTTTCTTTACAAAACTTTGCTGAAACTCGACTGCATTTTGTTCCCAGTGTAGGAGTGCTCTATTTCAAATCGTTAAATTTTTATTTTCCTCCTAAGTAAATAGTTTACCTTTACTAAATTAATGACCAGAGCACACTAACACTGTTTCTAAATTGTGCAAATTGCCGATCTGACGTCAAATACGTTACACTAATTAAAACCACATCCCATAAATTCTTTTCAAATCCTCTCCATCAATTATGAACAATTCGGACAAAAATTATAATATAATGAATCTTCAGAGTTTAAACAAATGATGCCGTAACATCTTAAGTGAGGCCGCAGTTACACAGATGAAAAGCCGCTGCTATCACAAATAGAAGAAAAAAAAACTGTTTCAGCTTCTTTAGGGTTGGGTGACGTCATTGGTGACGTTATCTCGCCCCCTCTTTCTTATTAATGTGTATATGTGATCATTAGATGAGTCTATGTTTTGGTTTCTCAAGTAACGATTTTATTAATATTAATTTTGTGTGGTCAATGAACCGGTCAATTATCATTTCACAAACCACGTTTGTACTAATACAAATCGTGTGGTCATTGGATGAGAATATTTCTTTCCTTATAGTACAACTATTTCATTCATGAATATATGTGTCTGCACTTAATAAACATATTTCTCTTCACATATAAATCTCTCTTATATTATGAACTTAGTGTGTTCGTCGGGCGATCATGATTTCTCCAGATACCCATTTCGACTTAAAGAGGTAATCGCAATATGTTCAAGGGACACAACTCTAGAAGTAATTGCGGTACAGGATGTCTCCCTTTATATATATATATATATATATATATATATATATATATATATATATATAATAAACAACGCCAACGTTTTTTATATATATATATATATATATATATATATATATATATATATATATATATATATATATATATATATATCACAGTAACTCTAAGTTGCAAGAATTTAAAGTACTAATGTCTTCATCGACTTAAGACTCTTCCAATCATACTGGCCATCATGAATAACATCTCTTACACCGTTAAGATTTTAAACGCAGAACATCAACACATACACCTATGAAGGAATGATAAACTAAGTATTACACAAGTCGCACAGATATAAACATTGGGGTTACTTTTAATATCAACCACTGCAGGCAAGTATAAAAGATTATATATATATATATATATATATATATATATATATATATATATATATGTGTGTGTGTGTGTGTGTGTGTGTGTGTGTGTGTGTGTGTGTGTGTGTGTTCTTTGTCCTACGTAGGAAAACCACATATAACTGTGTTAAGTATGAGTAACATAGAATAGTCGCTGTAAATATCACCGTCCAGAATAAAATACAACAGTTGATTATCTCAAATGTTTTCCCAAGTACGAGTGATAGCAACAACAGTAAGACTGTGTTTGTGTGTGAATGTGTATGTGTATATGTGTGATTTGGAACTTTATCGTAGCTTTAACAATTTGGCAGTCATATCACCACGATATGTGCAGTGTGACCGTTCATAGTTATAGTTATGTCTAGCACTGGGGCATCATGCGCAGACATGCAGTGTGATGACCCACCTAGTCGCAATATTCTGACACCAGGTCGACCAGTCATGGCATTAACTTCAAGCGATCAACTAGCGAGGCAATTTGAAAAGTCGTTTGCACGACTCTGCTGGTGTTCAAACCCGCGACCTCCCGCATCTGAGGAGGACTCTCTAACCATTAGGCCACCAGAGCGGTCAACAGTAACACTAAAAAATACGTTACGATGTGAATGAATAACGTCACAAATATCAAACGTCACGATGTAGCTAAAGGCAACGTCTCTGGTTACACTTGTAACTTCGTATGTGACATTCACAGCAGGGAACAGGCATATATTTTAAGCTCTGATGAATTTTGTTGATTTTCTTTGAACATCACAAATGGATACATTTCTGTTACCGAATATTGCACCAGTCTGCCATGAGATAATTAGGTATGGTTGTATTAAGTTCGTTTAAATATCTACTGAAAATATTGAGAACGAAACACGTTATAGATATATTAACGTATCGTAATAGGGGTTGTGTGTGGATGTCAAGCATAGCTAAAGGTATATATGCAGGTAAATGGTACATTTATCACGATATAATGAAATAATTTCATGAATATGTCTGATTTGACATATTTGACATTTGGATATTTATTAACAAAATATTTGTGATATATTATTTCATTATCTCTTAGTAAGAATGGAATGATTGCCATCTTTTCCTTTATGTGCTGACACAAAATACCAAAAATCGTCAACAAAATAGACCTATTATTCCTAAGAGAACGTATCTTTGACCAGACCATTGATTAATAAAGCATATGTCTGAGGTAAGATTTATATTTAGATATTGTGTTAATGATATGTCAAGTGTTAAGAGAATACCCGTCAGAGATAGCACGTAGATTTGTAGATTAAGAGAATGCCTGTAAGAGATATGCCTATTTGATTAAATAATTTGGTCTCATAAAGGGTAGTGGACTGGAAGAGAGACACGTTTAGCTACTGTGCAAGTCCATCTCTTAGTCTACGCGAAGTATATTGTACAAGACTGTCTCTAAGTCTGCACGTAGTCTTCGATAAATAATATAGGCGTATTCTGCCATACAATAACATAGCAACGATTAACGTAGTCCGCCCTAAAAAATGTAGTTACGACTACACGTATTATGCGATCCAATAACATAGCAACGACTACACGTACTCTGCCACAAAAATAATGTAGCTACGATTACACGTAATGTACCATCAATAATGTAGCTACGAGTACACGTATTCTGCCATACAATAACGTAGCTACGATTACACGTAATCTACCATCAATAATGTAGCTACGATTATGCGTAGTCTGCCGTACAATAACGTAGCAACGAATACACGTACTCTGCCACAAGATAATGTATTATACGTAATGTACCATCAATAATGTAGCTACGAGTACACGTATTCTGCCATACAATAACGTAGCTACGATTACACGTAATCTACCATCAATAATGTAGCAACGACTACACGTACTCTGCCACAAAAATAATGTAGCTACGATTACACGTAATGTACCATCAATAATGTAGCTACGAGTACACGTATTCTGCCATACAATAACGTAGCTACGATTACACGTAATCTACCATCAATAATGTAGCTACGATTATGCGTAGTCTGCCGTACAATAACGTAGCAACGAATACACGTACTCTGCCACAAGATAATGTATTATACGTAATGTACCATCAATAATGTAGCTACGAGTACACGTATTCTGCCATACAATAACGTAGCTACGATTACACGTAATCTACCATCAATAATGTAGCAACGACTACACGTACTCTGCCACAAAAATAATGTAGCTACGATTACACGTAATGTACCATCAATAATGTAGCTACGAGTACACGTATTCTGCCATACAATAACGTAGCTACGATTACACGTAATCTACCATCAATAATGTAGCTACGATTATGCGTAGTCTGCCGTACAATAACGTAGCAACGAATACACGTACTCTGCCACAAGATAATGTATTATACGTAATGTACCATCAATAATGTAGCTACGAGTACACGTATTCTGCCATACAATAACGTAGCTACGATTACACGTAATCTACCATCAATAATGTAGCAACGACTACACGTAGTCTGCCATACAATAACGTAGCTACAACTACATGTATTTGATGGAAAACATGTCATGAATACATATAATCATGTATCACTGTTTTAAAACGTCGTCATTGTTTATAAGAATCAGTTATCATTGATTTGAGTGAAATCATAGTGTTTGAGTTATTAATCATTTTTTTATTACAGCGTTTAATATGTTTGTTTAATATCATTTCATATTGTTGACAATTCGTTTTAAGTTGCAATTATAATTCGTTCCATATAGGATCCGTATTATTCATATCAGTTATTTAACTCAGCGCGTATCATTGTGATAAATATTCAATATTCGATTTAATAAGCAAGAGTTTGGTGAAGGGTATGTATATTTTTAATTATCTAAATATTCAAATATTGTAATTTTGTTATGATACCTAGTGTTTTCACTGTAACCTGACCCAACCTGTTTCATCCTGTTACAGTGGTAAATCAATGAATATGATGGATAAATGGGCATAGAAGATGAATGAGCATGGTTGAGGAACCGAACATGGTAGATGGGCTGAGTATGGCGGATGTATGGATATGGCAGATGTATGGGTATGACAGATGTATGGGTATGGGAGATGAATGGGTATGACAGATGTATGGGTATGGGAGATGAATGGGTATGACAGATGTATGAATATGGCAAATGTATGGATATGTAAGATGAATGAATGTCAGATATAAGGGTGTGTCAGATGAATGAATATGGCATATGTATGAATATGGCAGATGTATGGGTAGGGCAGACGTATGGGTATGGCATATGTATGGGTATGGCAGATGTATGCGTATGACAGATGTATGGGTATGGGAGATGAATGGGTATGACAGATGTATGGGTATGGGAGATGAATGGGTATGACAGATGTATGTATATGGCAAATGTATGGATATGTAAGATGAATGAATATGTCAGATATAAGGGTGTGTCAGATGAATGAATTTGGCAGATGTATGGGTATGGCATATGTATGGATATGGAAGACGTATGGATAGGGCAGATGTATGAGTATGGCAGATGTATTGGTATGGCAGATGTATGGGTAGGGCAGATGTATGAATATGGCAGATACGGGTATGATACATGAAGGTGTATGGTATATGATACACGAGTATGGTAGTTGAATGGTTATGATAGTTGAATGGTAATGGTAGCTGCTTGAGCAGGTTAGGTGAATGACTATGATACATGAATGAGCGCGGTAAAATAGATTTATATGAGTGGTACTTGAGTATGATTGATGAAAGAGTATGATACATGGATAAGTACGGTAAATGAATGTGTATGGTAAGTACTTGAGTATGGTAGATGAATGAGCACGACACAAGAATGAGCACGATACAAGAAAGAGTACGGGGAGATCAATGAGTGTGATACGTGAATGGGTATGATACATGAGTGGATACATGAATAAGTATGATACATGAGTGAGTACGTCAAATGAATTAGTATGATAGGTAGAGACTTTAGCATTGTAGATGAATAAGGATGATACATGAGTGAGTACGTCAAATGAATTAGTATGATAGATAAACTTGTATCGTAGAGACTTTAGCATTGTAGATGAATAAGGATGATACATGAATGAGTAGGGTTAGTGAAAATATTTAATCTTGTACCTTATTTCATGCTTACTTTACTTGTGCTCTTGCACCACATCGTTCACGTCCAATTTTTCCGATGGTTCATTTGGGCTGGAATTTAATGTTTTCAAATGATTTACTGCAAACGATTGTTATGTGGACATTCATAATGCATGCAAACAATATTCTTGGAAACAGATTTGAATTAATATGGAAACCTTAAATATAGAGATATATTCTTTGACTGTATTATTGTGATCCAGCAAAAGACTGCTGGCACATCAATATTTCAGGAACCACCACTAGCACATCAACGCTTTAAGCATTAGATTTTATTTGGATTTTTTCTAAAGTTTATTCAGAACTTTAATCAAGAGGTCTTATGTTTATAATGTTAGGCTTATCTGGGATTTACTTCTCAATACCGTAACTTCTTTTTAAGCATGTTCACTCTTGTATTCTAAGGAAATAAAATACTTGTTGAATTGGACAAAGGTGTGTTGCATCTTGTTCTTGTGTATAATTATTTTAAGACCACAGAGTCGCAATGTATGAAAAATCACTTTAAATCTGCCATTGAAGTCCGTGTGGACATTACATCGTTTGAATTATTATCTGGGTGTGGATATCTTATATAAGCAACATCAGTGTTAAACGTTTGATATCATGTATTCAAATGATAAATAAATGTCAGAGTGTTTTCATCTCGGGATATTTTCAATAATTATCATATGCTTCACCGTTTACTCTAAATTGGGCTATTTTACGTGGAATACGCGTTAAACCCATATCTAACAATTTATCTTCAACATGTCGAAAACGAAACATATTTTATTAAAGTTATGAAATTGAATAAGCAAGTAACTGTTTTCGCCACAAGAGCATTATATCCCGTTCGTTTCGTATTTTTTTCCTTTCGGTAATTTGTGACTTTTGTTTATTAATCGCTTTTTTCAATTACGTTCTGGGAATGCGGACAATTTTCAGGATTTGCATATGTACGTAACGTCTTTTGGACCACCCATGAACAAGCGGATCAATGATCAATACACAATGGATTGAGTGCCTGGGAACATTACAATTTTAAAGGCGCACTACTTAGATACAGAAAACAGTTTTTAATGTCAGCTGCGAACCTCTCTCCTCCCCCCCCCCCAGATCTAAAATTGAAGTTTTTAAACAACTGCCTCCTTTACAATAAGATTTAAGTGAAATTTGATAAAACGGTCAACAGCAAGATTAGCGTTTCAGTCGCCTGGTGACTAGAGTAATTGCTTCATGCCACCCACCCCCTTCGCGTAGCCACTGGAGACATGGGTTCTACAATTATGATTTTATGCAAAATAGTATTAACTTAGCAAAAAGCAATGTGCGTAACCACGTCTTAACTTTATAGAGTAAACAAATACCGCATGAATCTATTTTATTTATTACATTTCGACTATAGACAATGTTTTTTGGGCACAAAAGTAAGTACACGTTATATTTTCTTTTCTGAACAGGTATATTACGAAAATACACATCAATTAATATACATGTAAAGTTCTGCACGCATGCACCCAAGTGTGTCACCTACGCCGGTATCTGGAAATAGATATAACCCATCTATATATCGATAGGTACATGTGACGCTTTCACAGTTCGCCTCGCCTGCTTTTGCAGTTAAGGACGCTTTCACATAACATATTCAGCAAAATATGTTTTCTTCTTTTCTGGAGACTTTGTAAGGTAAGAATTTTTATATTGACATTAACCATTCCTTTAAACATTAAAAAAAGTTTTGATCATTTATAATTTTAAAAAAAATAATATGCCAAATCCATTGAAATCATTATAGTATCTGCATTTAGTCTTAGAGACAGTCTTTCATAATGACAGGCCACTTGTAGTCATAGCTACGTTACTGTTGGCATGACTATTTGTTAATCGTACTTACCTTATTGTATAGCAGACTACGTGTAGTCGTAGCTACATTATTGTACGGCAGACTATGTGAAGTCGTAGCTGCATGATGGATGGCAGACTACGTGTAACGTAGCTACGTTATTGTATGGCAGACTACCTGTTATTCGTAGCTACATTATTGATGGTATACTACGTGTGATCGTAGCTACGTTACTGTATGGCAGACTATGTATATTGGTAGATACGTTAATGATTTGCAGAATACGCGTAATCGTAGCTACATTAATGATGGCAGGCTACGTGCAGTCGTTACTGTTATTCTATGGCAGACTACGTGTAGTTGTAGCTACTTTATTGATGGAAGACTACATGTAGTTGTAGCTACGTTATTGTATGGCAGATTACATGTAGTAGTTGCTACATATTTGATGTCAGACTACTTGCAGTCTTCGAGACAGTCTTGAACAATATTCGTCGCATAGAATAAGAGATGGACTTGCATAGGAGCTTGATTTGTCTCTCTTCCAGTCCACTACCATTTATGAGACCAAATTGTTTAAGCAAATACTACGAAAACGTTTATTTCTCATCATTTTGGCTATTTATTTGAAAGGTCTGAATAATGATGGTCGTATTGATCATAATGATAACAAATTTACTGTCAATTATATCGTCCTTGCATATCTTTGCTACACTTTCCCATACAATTATAACACCCTATATCCAAACTCCAGGACCGTTTCTGTGAGATAAAACTCAATCTACTGATTTAAATCTCAAAATTACAATTACGTTAAACATTTATTCACACCCGTTTAGCAATGAAAGTACAGGCAAACATTCATATACACCTTTCAAGCGTACGCGTTCATACGTTCAGATTACCTTACATTCTTTTTCTCTACAATTTACTTTTATTGATAACACTCAAATAGCTAGAACAAAACAGGTTCAGAATCACTAACTCGGTTTTTTCCATTTTAAACAGATTAACGTCTTTTTTTTCCAGTTTAAACCGCTCATTCATTTTTATTGAACCAGTCTGTGACAATCATTTTCTATTCTGTAAAAAACATCTAATCTATCACGTCCCTATCGTCCGTAGAGTTAAAGAAAACTATTGGTCAAAAGATTTCAGAATCATATGCTGAAAAACGGGTCACTAAGGACAATGACCAGAAACTCCATACCTATTTTTCAAATCTTAGGCGAGAAACCTTTTATAAAAAAGAAACACTTGACCCACCTAGGCATGTAGGCTACAAAATAGTATGAAAAATTATCCAGGGCCAGCAATATTGAAACTTTCATGTAACAATATTGGCCTATGGTCCTAAAATCTATTGAAATAAAATACCTCGTTATCTCACTTGTTTAGATTTTATGAAAAACCATATGATAAAAAAACTGTTATTATAAAAAAAACTCTCCACCCCCACCAAAAAACTGTTATTATAAAAAGCACACAGCTCCTCGATATGTTATGATATAATCTCATGTAGGAAGAAGTTCAGTTTTTCCAGTGTTTGAACAACCATCTCCAAAAGAGCAGGAATATGAAATAAAAAAAACTAAAGTAAAATATCTCAACATTGAAAGGATTTTTTTTTATACTTAAGCCAAGTTCTGTGTGATCGTATTTCTCCGTCTAAAAAGGATATACTGCCATTATGCCCCACACCCTTCATCGGGTAAATATTAATTTCTTCCATAAATCTCTAGTATTTTAACAACTTGAATACTATACACTTATAACATCTTGTGCATATATGTTTGTTTATTTGGTGTGTGTGTGTGTGTGTGTGTGTGTGTGTGTGTGAGAGAGAGAGAGAGAGAGAGAGAGAGAGAGAGAGAGAGAGAGAGAGAGAGAGAGAGAGAGAGAGAGAGAGATGGTAGCGAGTCAAACGAGTAACGATCGAGAAAAATAAAGTTATAATCTAAGCCAAAAATGCATATATTTGTTGAATTTCCACTTGTCAACAAGAATCGAGAATTCCAGTTATATGTGCATTTCTTCGTTGAATTTTCACATATAAACAAGAATCGAGAATCCAAGTTATACGTCAGCGGTGCACAACCGCCGTCTTGAAGGGTAGAGAATTCATCAAAGAATCGAGAATTAACTATTTGTATAATATTCTAAAATGCAGAAATTATACGAAGTTGGAAAGCTTAGAAGGAAAGTGTAATGTTATATGCATTTCATGTATTTTGATAATAAAGTTTATAGATGTGTTTCTAGAATGTAGTAATATATGTGTGTTGATTTTTTAAATAAATTCCTCATACTTAGAGGCTAGCAAGAGTTGTATTTTTCATTACAGATGTAGCTGTATTCCATCATCATGGCGATACTCTTTTAAGAGAGCCTGAACTCTCTCTCTCTCTCTCTCTCTCTCTCTCTCTCTCTCTCTCTCTCTCTCTCTCTCTCTCTCTCTCTCTCTCTCTCACACACACACACATACACCATGGACAATGACGTTTCTTAACTTACCAGTAATTTCTTCTCATTGGCCTATGGTCCTAAAATCTATTGAAATAAAATACCTCGTTATCTCACTTGTTTAGATTTTATGAAAAACCATATGATAAAAAAACTGAGTTGTATTTTGTCGCGAATTTTGAAACTTGGGACAAGTGCGTGCTGATGTGACAAGCTACATGTACGATGTTTGCGACTACGATGCGTCCCTTCTTTATTTAAAGTAGAGTGGCAGATGTAAAAGTAAGTTTGTACTTACCATTAATTCGATTCAACTTTAGGAATTCTGTTCAATGGAAGAAATATACATTGTCTTCTTATTACACATGCATTCCAAACAAAGAGACTCTCATTTTCAAAACATGTTCACTACGTGGCACACACGTCAACTGCGAAATATGATTGACTCAAATGAGAAGAAGGTTATGAAAAGCTATTTACTTACCAAAACTTTCATAACACATATACTCTATGTAGCACACACGTCAATGGCGAAATATGATTGGCTCAAACGGTTATACTTAAATAACATCCATTCATGCGAGAACCGTTTCACGACGTAGACTATTTGTACCCAGACAAAATTAGGTAATAACATGATCGCATCATGTTAGAAAATCATTTGAATGACTGTGTTAAATTAACGAGATTTTACATTAAAGTACAACCGTTTGAGTCAATCATATTTCGCAGTTGACGTGTGTGCCACGTAGTGAACATGTTTTGAAAATGAGAGTCTCTTTGTTTGGAATGCATGTGTAATAAGAAGACAATGTATATTTCTTCCATTGAACAGAATTCCTAAAGTTGAATCGAATTAATGGTAAGTACAAACTTACTTTTACATCTGCCACTCTACTTTAAATAAAGAAGGGACGCATCGTAGTCGCAAACATAGTACATGTAGCTTGTCACATCAGCACGCACTTGTCCCAAGTTTCAAAATTCGTGACAATCGCACGTTCCGAATCAAGTAACTTCAGTTTAGTACAACGTAGAAAGGTCAACGATGGCTTGATAAATAGACAAATATCTCTGGAGTAAAACAAGCCATATCGTATGGTCGTGTGTTTTTAAACACAGATATAGGAGAAAGAAAACGATGACTATAGGTGGAACCAACTAATTAGAAGTTACGTACCTTCTACTTCTTATAGTATGATAGAGAGAGTCCTATGTCCGAATAGGTCATGGGCGTAATCTAATGTATTTGTGTCCCTCTGTATGATTTTCTTTCCTTTCAGATTATTGTGGGATATTTTACATCAAGCTTGCGTCGAGTACCTGTGATTTTATCCCATAGCAGTAAGCACATGGGTTCGGGGCAATTAGAATATCTCAGAAATGGCTTGGATGACAACTATTTTCAATTGCATCAGCCTATTTTAAACATAGTTTTGCAGAACTGTCATCCAGGAAAAGGACATGTGTTTGCACTGTGAGCATCACATGGTGTCAAAAATGACATTCCGAATGAACATTGCAAGCATAAATTTGGGGTTGGGGTGCATAAACTTCTGTTAAAAACTGCCATTGATTTCTCTGGTCAAGTGGAAAATACGCTTTTGCTTTGTTTTAATATATGTATCTAAAATATGGAGCTTTTTGAACTCTCTTGTGTATTTGATTGTGATTGTGATTTGGAATGTTATAGTAGCTTTAACAAGTTTTCAATCATATTGCGACGTTGTCAAAATCATTACTTATACGAAATATACCTCATTAATATATACATATACCTGTACAGTCAAGAAATTATTTCAAACATGCATGCGAATTATTGCGATTAATCAAAACAGTTCGGGTCCCCGAGTGGACGACTGGTCTAAAGAGCTCATCGTTACAGATCACTGCCATCTCACCTATGTCTATGTCGGTTCGAGTATCGTGATCGGCCAAAGAAGGTACGTGAGAAAGCTTGCCAGTAGCTTCTCTTGGTCGATGGTTCCTTCCCAGGCTTTTCCCGGTTCATCCTCCACCATTTATACTGACCTCAATGTATAGTCTGTCTTGCGCTGAGAAATGGCGTTAAACCCTAAAACAAGAACATAACAGTTCTTTTGATATAGAAAACAACTTATTAATACATGCACGTTCCTAGAGAATATTAACCTTTATTCCGACCAAGACCGTATTTCCATTTCATACATGTTGTTTCAATAGATCACAATGGTTTTATTTATATTTGACTTATTTATAGAACGTGTGTGCGTGTGTGTGTGTGTGTGCGTGTGTGTGCGTATGCGTTTGTGATTTTGATTTTTAACGTAGCTTTTAACAATATATTTATGGTACAAACTACATGACTAATAGTGCCAATGTGGTTTATGCCGTCCAAATATAAATGTATTTCTTTTCTTAAACATTTGACAAATATTAAATAAACAGGCCTCATACATTTATAATGAGTTCATTTTGTTTTTACTAGGTACTAATTTCAACTTTAAAGTACATATTATATACTGGGCTTGGAAAATTCCAGATTTATCGTGTTAAGCTAAAATTTCAAACTGATTAAGCATAATGGATGAAAAATAATTTTTAAATATTTTTTACATTATTGTTTATAAATCCCACTCATACTGACCACGTGAAAAGCATGTTATATCTTTTTATGAAATATAATTCATTGCTTCGTATAAAGTCTGGCGTGTGTTCCTGCACGACTCCCAACTTGGTAAAATGTCATAATAGTGTTATAAGCACGTGCAAATATGGTAATGGCTGAAAACAGAGAATCACACTTTTGATTTGACTGATATTCAAGACGCAATTCGTGACGATTCTTTGTGGCCAGTTCAGATATTTATTCTGGAATCGACGACGTAACCCATTTCCAAAGTATTTTGATTTCTAACTTTGCCTACCTGAACTAAATTATGTTGTAGAGTTTAACGCCATTTTGCAGCACACGATAGGCTATACATGGCGGCCAGTATTATTGGTGGAGGATGAACCCGGGAAAACCCCAGGAAAGAACCACCGACCCACGAACTAAATTCTGTAGTATTATATGAGTGAACCCGGTTGCTAACTCTAGGAGGTGATGTAGTTGAATATCTTCATGTTGATGGTAATTTTGTTTTTGGACAAGAAATTAAACATTAAATGCCTGGAACGTTACCCAAACCACAAAGGCTCGTTACAAAGAGAATTAGTAGCATCCGTTCATGAATCAAGAGAACAGCAGCTGCATACATTATTCCAGAAGCAAATTTTAAAATAGGACAATGATGACATGACTACTGCTCCATCTTCACCACCAGTCCGTACTTCATGTAAAACCTACAGGTGGAAATTACCAACAACCATGAGCCATGGAACAATTTTTGACCTATAATTAATACCGCCATCACTATATATGGAAATAAAAACGAACACAAACACCATCTAAATACAGTTATAATAGTAGAGATAAACAGTAAACAAAACAACTTTTTTTAAGATATATGCTGATGGCTCCAAAATAACGGAATCACCTAGAACAGCAGCTGCATACGTTATTCCAGAAGCAAATTTTAAAATAGGACAATGATGACATGAGCGGAATTCTGTGTAATTATAGATGCCCTCAAATGGATTGAGGAAAACAGCATACCCATGGCGGTGAATAAATGACTCGCTTAGCGTCATATCTTCAATAATCTACAATTTAACCAATTCAAGAGAAAATTTCCTTAAACACACCAACCTGATACTAAAACAATTAAATCATAAGAATCAACGGATAGAGTTCACGTGGATACCATTCCACATTAACATACCAGGAAACGATTTAGTCGACGTAACAGACAAAGAAAAACTTAACGAACCAAATTATATACAACTCAATACAATCAGCGAACTCTATAGCTTAACAACAACACTAATAAATAATAAACGATAATATAGCTGTAACGAAAACAATAAAGGCAGGAAATTATTCACCATCATCAATGCAGTTAACAGAAGTAGCAAACCACCCAAAGTCAAAAGTATAGACCAAATAAACCTTCCTAAACAGAATTCATGCAGGCAAAACCTAGTTGGCCAACAGCTTTGGACAATGCATACGACTTTTTGTTTATCACAACCCTAGTTTATGTCACTCCCGGGTCCCAGAAGACCTACCACACATCTTTAAAGAATGCCACCGAATTAATAAAGAAATGGAAACACATCAATAAAAGCAAAATAAAATTGGATCCCAAGCCACATACCCAGAAATCATAATGAAATCAAATCCGAACTTAAATACTACATATAAAGTATTACATCTTTCGTAAACAAGCAGGACTATATTATAAAAAAACAAACAAAATAAGGAATCAAGCAGAGTTATAACAACCACCCTCATATAACACCCACAAACCACAATAGGAAACAACAAAGTTACCCCCAACTTAACAGTACGCATATCTTTCCATCCTCCAGAAGCAAATAAAGGAGCATACAGCCGTAAAATATGCTCAATACGTGCACATATCACGTTAATCCAATAAATCAATCAATCAACCAGTCCGCAACCCGCGGTATTTCCAGCCCTACTTGTTTATTCTAGTTGCGACTTCCAATTTCCAACTTAAAAAAAGTTGTATTCATGGATAGTTCAATTTTCAAACAGCTCGAGACTTTGTGACACATTGAAGAAAATTCAATAATTCTTGGCCAATTTTGACATCTGGACAAGTACAAATTTTAGCTCAAAGAATGTAAATAATATTCCATTTATATATTTTTCAAATTAAACTGATTATTTTTTATATACTCAGAGCAACTTGTGTTCTTGAAAATTGATTTTATTTATCATTTTTCTTATTTTACGCAGGTAAGGTACGACTCGCTTGGCATTTAACGGGTTAACACGGATTCTGGTTATGAAACCATTCATGGATTCTGACCAAAAGGCAGTCACTGTTGTTTCTTTGATTTCGCTTGTGAATTTTGAAACCATGCTGATGTCACACGCTTCCTCACTCTCAAGAACTGCACCATATTCTCCACATCTTGGCCATCAGAGTTGCTATTTAAACTTGAATAACCCTGAACTTTAATTTGTCCTATCTGAAAGATCGCACTTTCATTAACTTCTGAATAGTTCAATAATAATAATAATAATAATAATAATAATAATAATAATAATAATAATAGTCTTGAAATATAAGATCGGGCATGTACTTTTATTTTTATTTCCTTATCCTCTTTCGGCACAGAAATAAGATTGCAAAAAAACATGTAAAAGGATACAAATTAAATTTATATTAAAAGGATAAGTCGACTTTCCAAGAATGCGTAGATATTTACATTTTAATTGTTATATATATATATATTCACGGTCCAACCCTTTGGCGACATCATGTATACTACGCATATATTTGTTGATAGCGAGCTTGTCGGTTTGTATCCAAAAAGATACAGACATAACCTGGTTCCGGGGTAAGCTAAAGTGTACACTCACCAATTGAGTGTATATCATTACACACACTTTTAATCCACTGCATTAAATCCTCTTTTAACACTTGGATTTGTACAGCATACAATATTCGTTGGAAAAAGAGCATTCCAAGCATGGAGATGGACTAATAATTGAGCTGACTATATATATATATATATATATATATATATATATATATATATATATATATATATATATATATATATAGTATTTGGCTATTATTTTGTGATGTACATACAATCTGAATCATTTACTGTATAACATGAAGTTACATAATTCAATTAGAAATTAGCATTTCCGATTTCATTTTTTTTCTCCTATTCCATCTTTCTGACGGTTTAAAAGTTTAATAAGAAAACTAGTTCTGACGGAGGGGATTATGTCCAATCCTTTCTTTCTTTGTGGGGATTTTGACATACACGCGAGTAACATGAGCAATTAGATATAATTTGTCGTTAAATTGTAAGCAACGAATATGGGTGTATGTCATGTCAAAAATGATAAGGTTTCTCACATGTCGGAAACATGGCAGTAAAAGTTTAGTTAAAAGTAGTGGCAATTTTGTACACCGAATTCCAGTAATACAGTGCAATGTGTCTACTCTGATATTGATGTTGTATGGGTCTTTGCACCCTGATATTGATGTTGTATGGGTCTTTACACCCTGATATTGATGTTGTATGGGTCTTTCCTACAAAATAAAGTGTTGAGTAGCATGTTCTCTAGTTGACTGACAGTGTAACTGATGCTAAATTTTCATGACTATCTAGCACACTTAGCAGCCACTTATCCATAGGTTAAAACACTTGCTATGCCTACACTGAGGTCTGTTTTTTGGATGGATACATCTTCGGCTGCTTAACTGTTTAGAGTATCTGCCTTCACGTCTTCTAGGGGCCCTGCCACAACGGATGCAAATAATATTGATTTGATTTTGAAAGAAAATAACAATCAATTTTTCTTAAATTGTTTCCAAAAAATATTAAAAAAATTAAATAAGAAAAACTTAAACTTTGCATTAAAGACTCCCAAAAAAAAATACTATATTAACGTAATGTACCTTTTAACAACATACAGTACATAAACCATATACATCATGTTCACATTATAGTTTTCATCTTAAAAGCTCTGTTAGCTTTAAGTTTGTATAAAGAATTCAATGCAACCTACGTACGTTCAATATACAGTTGTGATCATCATCTCCATCTACCGGCCCACGTGCACACTACTTACTTCAATGTTATCCTACGAAACAAACATTAAAAACGAAGGTTTCTGTGAGTTAGTGTGTCGCTAGTTCCCGTCGACACCAAATCCTCATATAATTTTCGCGACTTGAAGCTTCGACGACACCTAGGCGTGTGTGTGTATATATATATATATATATATATATATATATATATATATATATATATATATATATATACCCGGCTTGTTTTATATAATAAAACTGGTTTATTAAAATCGTTGATTGGTAGATTTTAACAATATTAGTAGATAATTGTCGAGGGGGCCCCCAAGATTTCAACGACCTAAAGCCCTCCACATGGTTTAATCTGGCACTTCTTTTTTGCGTGGACGAGTTCGAGTTTGTGTTGATGAAAATGGACAACCACCGGCAACTCGGTGCACATGTACGAAACCAAAGTTTAAAATAAAATGAAGTGTATAAATACCAAAACAAAACAAACGCTGTGCATTGTATTTATCACAACCTTAAATACGTGGTTTTCGAGTAGAGTGGTAAGCGCGGTATTTTGTCGGTTACCAATTTAATTTCTTTCTTTTACCCTGCATAACTATTCTCTTGCATGAATGCCTTTTGTTACCTCTTGTTTGGATGCCTTTTGGTACCTTTCATGGATTATAATCCCCAGTTCACATGGAATTTCATGTGATATGAGGACTAAGTCATCTTGGGTAAGGGGTAGTCCTACAATGTAAGATATAGTACATATTGGTTTGGATGTAGTGTTATCATCACCACCACCACCTAAACACAACTATCGGCTGTTGTGTCTTGTGTTGTAGGGCAAAGTAGAGGGTTGTCATCTGTATAAGTAACTGTTACAACAATATGGTCATAAACATTGTTACAGAAAGAAGAAAAACTACCAAGTTTTGAAAAACTTAAGAAATAATTTAATTATCAATGTACTAAAACATCCAAGAGTAGCATATAATTATGAAATGAATCCAAAATAATCCGGAAAAGGTCATATTGAGGACAAAAGGAATGAAATATTCCGAATAAATCTCAGATCCAGGAATATAATAATCTAGCAACAAGCCTGATGTATCAAGCTGGTTGAATAATTTACAATAGTTCCAAAATCAAATTATAGCAATGAGTACTTTCTACTTCCACTAAATACTCCAAACATTTCCAAAGTCATTGTCTTAATAACTGTATAAGGACAGTCAAGAGAGACAGAACTTTATCTTTCCTTTATGTCGAAGAGTGAACGTCATTTGCCAGTATTATTGGAATGAGTAGTAGTAATAGGTGTTGTTGATGTTGTTGTTGTTGTGTTTAACGCCATTTTTCATTACCCGATATACTATACATGGCGGCCAGTATTAATGGTGGAGGAATAACCCGGGATAACCACCGGAAAGAACCACCGAGCCACGACAAGCTACTGGCAAGATTTCTCACATATCCACATGGGCCGAATCTGACTAGAACCCACGCAGACAGAAGTGAGACGGCTATTATCCGTTACGTAGAGCGCTTTAGACCACTCGCCCACTCGGGGCCCTGAATGAGTAGTTAAAAGATGATCACATTTCATTGATCAGTAACAGTAGCAAAGGTGACTACATCGAATGTCTAACCAACGCACGTGTCAGCAAAAGGAATGATTTCCTGAAACGCATCTTTCTCTAGAGCACATTTTGCCATAACGTTAGTAACTGCATAATCAGGGTATACATAAGGATGTTCAGTTTGAATTTGGTAAACGTTTTTACCCAAATTAACGTTATGGAGTTGAATTTGAAAACACGAACACTTTCATCATCAGAAGACTTCTTAGACTACCTAAAAATAAAATATTCAGAGAAGCTCATGCTTTCCATAATATGTATATAGGGATTTGATTGACCAGATCACCAATAAGTGACAAAACCTTTTGACATGAATGGCGTATAATTCTCTATAAACTCTTACGGGTTTGTTTGACCCAGCAAATCTATTGTTTACAATACATGACTATGACCGTGACCTCCTAGAGAGGAACACTTCTAATAGCTGTCGTTATTCTTTAGCAATAATAAATAACATACCCTTTCTTTTTCAACTGAGTAATCCAAACAACTGTTTTTGTTCTCAAATAATATCTATATACAACATAAAATTCATTTGCATAGTCATTTTAACATATACAGTTAGAATCCAAATAAAGAAAGAATATGATGGCTCGGTTCTATATTTTATGAACCTTCAAGACTGTATTACAACTATTTGTTGCAACATACCCCGAGGTACGAATCAAACTACTTAATCTAATATTTAGAAAAAAACTGTTCATATGATCTAACCAAATAGGAAAACATCTTTCTTCAAAGAACCCACCGAACCGATCTTGGAAAAACCCAAACTTGTCAATGGATTTACTAATTTTATTATTACTGACAGTAAACACGCCTATCAATATATATACGGTATATATATATATATATATATATATATATATATATATATATATATATATATATATATATATATATATATATATATAATACTTCAGCATAAACTATATGAACGTATGAATTTTCAAATAAAGATAATCGCTACAATTTTCAGTCGTGAATTTACACAAATTAAAATATTACAGATCTACCCTCCTGTATTACTCTACTGTGTGCTTTTATACAAGTATAGCACGAAAGCCCCGAGTGGCAGAGTGGTCTAAAGCGCTCATTGTTCCGGTTCACTGCAAGCTCACCTCTGCGTTGCTTCGAGTGCTATGCTCGGCTAACGTGGGAACGTACGAAAGCCTGCCTGTAGCTTTTCGTGGGTCAGTTGTTGTTCCCATAGTTTATCAGGGTTCATCCTCCGTCAGTTATACTGGACACCATGTGTAGCCCATCCTCTGCTGAAAAATGGTGATGAACCGTACAACAGCAGGAAAGAACGTGTGCATAAACATTACGACACTTTTCGCTGGATAGCAGGATTGTGTGTTTGAACAGGAATGAAAAAGAGGTTGCTGCATTGTCAATCCGTTTAAATTAAATCTCGGCTGTTGTACTGTATATCTGACAGCGACCATTTAGGGGTCATGTTCTGGTAGCATGTTATTACTATAATCGCTTAATGTATGAGCCATGCAGTCAGACGAAGTCATATCTTTTCGTGTGAATACTGATCAGTGTGGATGAAGATCATCAATGTGTTGCGAGTGATTGATTCACTGTCATATTTTTGAAAGCTACAATTATATTGGCTAATGCAAAGGTCACCAGCACATGACCCCTAAACGGTCATATCTTCACGGTGGACAGCATATATCAGGTTTTAATCAGATTGCTAGATTGTAGGATGTGTATTTGGATAGTGATCAAAGGTACCAAAATGAGCAGCGGATGATAAAATCAAAAAGTACTTAAGGCACTATCTTTTGAGTTGGCACATATACTTACACACCTTTTAACAAACACTTTACACTTCATCCCAAGGTCTGATATCAGGCAAATAAATGGCTTGGACACAACTGAAAATGGTAATCACGCAATGACCAGTACTTACAGCCCAATGTCACTCAAACATCTTAAACATTTTGTCTGTTCTAACATCATAAAGCACATAGTTAATAATAGTATAAACAGCGTACCTTACGGAAATTGCACAGTTCAAAAACATATTTCTCAGTTATTGATGATCGGGCAAACAATTTTGATCTAGGAGACCAAGTAGGCATTTTGTATTTTTTACTTTGAAAAACCTTCTGATATGTTCCCCATGAATGTTTAAAGAGTCAACTTTTCATTGTGGAATTGAAAGGTAAGGGCAACGCTGAATAGGTGCTGTTTATGTTTCCGAGAATAATATGTAGTGACAAAGGGTCCCAAGTTCGGCTGGTGGTACGAGTCTATCCTCTTAAAATAAGTAACAGAAAAGGTGAAAACCAACAAGTTTTTAAACATTCAACAAATAATGTATTTGCCTTGCATACAAAGTAAACATTGAAAACAGACTTACGATAATACACATTAAATCCCAAAATTATTATAGAATGAGAGATAAAAGTTATAATAATTTGAAATTGTAAATAAACATTAGAATAAATCCAACTGAAGTCCAATGTTGAATGTGCTGATATGTCTATGATGACCTGTGTAATGCTGATATGCAAACAGTCTTTTGTTGAAAGATAGGTATATAATTCCGGGGTTGAATTCAGTGTAAATCCTAATGATTGTCTCTATCCAAGAATATTATATTTTTATGAGAAATAGAGAAAATAATCATTGAATTAAATAATTTGAAGGAACAAATATCAAATGAATAATGGAAACAACAATCCTACAAATTGATTGTTTAGCACGAGTCAATGATCTTTTCAGCGATAGGATTGTATGGTCCATTACTTCACCGTAGTTGACAAAATTGAAACAAAAATATAAAGCAACAAACAAAAAAAAAACCTTACTTAATGGAAAATAACGTTCTATACAGATTTAAATAAATGCTGTTTATTATTAGAAAATGTGTGATTAAAATTATGAAATTATAAACAGGATATTACACGTAGGGAAATCCGAATAACATATGTCCATAACTAAATAACATTGGATAATAATCATAACACAACACAACCTTCAATTTCTGCCACACATCGTTTGAACTAATCCAAACAGCACTCGCACTGACACAATGGTCAATCCTTTATTTCTGCCTCTGTAGCCATCCTCCTAGTAGAAAAAAAGCAGACTGAATCTCTCTTTTTGGAGCAGTTTCCGAATCTCCTGGAATATGGAAAGTTGATAGGTGGCAATCTCAGTATTCTTGGAGATTTTAACTTTCACTTTGTCCTGGAAACCCGTAAACATCAAAACTCCTAGATTTCATTCATGTTTTGAACCTTAAACAGTCAGTTAACCTACCGACCTATAAACATATTTACATTTGGACTGGATTCTTCTTCAACATGATGATAATATTTTACCACCCATCCTTGTATCCCACAAACTTGCATCAGATCACTTCTGCATTATATGCCATCTCGACGTTGTCACAGAATTAGGCGAAAATTGAACTAATTTTTGTTCTACTTGAATTGCAAACGAAACTCACCATTTTCTTGATTTCGTCGTACACGCATTACCTGGGGTGATTAAGTGGCGTGTAACGATTTGCATGTGCCAATTTGTAATTTACATGAAATCCGAAATACTCGTTGTACGTGGTGCACGTCAAGCTCGATGTGATTTATGTTCACCTGTTGAGAGTATATAAGGCGATGGATTTCTCATTATTATTGACGGGAACCCAAATATCTAATCGAAGGATAGATAACCTCGTCTTGCAAATCTCCAGCCAAAGGGTTGATTCCGGAGATCTAATAACATCGTTGATTCCGTAGATCTGATAACATCTGACAATCACTGATTCAGTCTGATTCAGTCTGATTCCGTCGTTGATAACATCTGATTCCGTCGTTGATACCGTAGAAGTACATCACTGATAGCGCATATAATAACATCGTTGATACCGTCTCTGATACCGTAGCTGCTAACGTAGTTGTTACATTGTTTCTGATACCGTAGCTGCTAATAACATCGTTGATACCGTAGCTGCTAATAACATCGTTGATACCGTAGCTGCTAATAACATCGTTGATACCGTAGCTGTTAACACATCTGATACCATCTTTTGATAAACGTCTTTGATATCGTTTGATTTGTTGTGGGACATCTATTGTTTGTTCTGGAACATCTCTGTATAAATATCTGAATGTGCTTGTGCCGTTAATTTGTGCAAACGGAATTGAAGTATCTGTCTGTGTGTCGAACTGTCTGTTCGTCAACATCTGTGTAACGTGTAAATATCCGGAAAGCTAGAAGTCCGAGTGTCGGAGCTGTCTTAGAGTTGTAAAACGTCCGGGTAGACATCTAGGGGAGTGAGGAACCGTTGGTTCTGGTAGATGTTGTATGCTGTCTGAACGTATAACTGTGGTGGATCCGTGTAGGGAAACGTCCGATAATAGTATTGGTCAACCCTCGGTTCTCGGGGAAACTGGGAGACGATTCAACTGTTGCTGAATCGTGCGGTTATACAGGGGAGACACATAGGTGTATTGAAATTGTAATATAATTTAATACATTGTTGTATTTGCATGCTTATGTCAGATCGCAATAATATTTCAAGTGATCACATAGATATCAATAAAAGCTAGCAACTTGATTGAATACAAGT
This sequence comes from Unio pictorum, assembly GCA_030141615.1. Lineage (NCBI taxonomy): Eukaryota > Metazoa > Mollusca > Bivalvia > Unionida > Unionidae > Unio > Unio pictorum. The sequence continues at coordinate 1,505,019 of JARLTB010000070.1, forward strand.
ATATGATCGTGCTAGTTATCGCAATCCATCGTGCGATAGATAGTTTGTCGTTTGTGTTTATTTTTTTTTTTCGTAAATCATTCTTGCATTTATTTAACTTTCGTAAAGGATTCTTGGATCTGTGTATAATCCAAGAGATCCCTTTACATCTGAGATTCCTTTTGTATTGTTATTTAATTTGTTCATGTATTGTGAATGGTTGTGAGTGTAATTGTGGGTTGAGTGCATGAATTATTGTGTTGTTACATCTGTATTTTTTTCATTTATAATTTATTACATAAATTTATATTTTCTTTCACAAATTGTGTTTGTATTGTTCATTTAATCCACCCTCCTCTCGGTAACAATTATGTTACAATGGTGTCAGATGTGGGGTCGTTGGATTAAGTGAACTGTCAATCATTTTTGTGAAGGTATACATTTAATGTTTATATTCGAGCGTGACCTTCTGTTAAGATAATACTCTAGTTGGAGTTTATTTTTGTTTAGTTTACCTAGGTCCGTGTGTCCAGTATAAACGTGTTTAAAACATTGGTTTGGTTACCTATCTATATTCGTATTACATTTGTCATGTCATCCCTTAAGGACTTGGTTGCCTTAGGCAAAGAATTCGGATATGAAGGTGAAAGTTTGAGGAAATTCATTCAAGAAGAACAAGCCCGGGAAAGGGAAGAAAGGGCAAGGTCAAGGGAATTAGAAAGGGAATCCGAAGAGAGGAAACGGGCATTAGAAAGGGAATCCGAAGATAGGAAATGGGCCTTTGAGAGGGAAAAGATGGAATTTGAGAAGGAAAAGATAGGATTAGAGAAGGAAAAGATAGAATTAGAGAAGCAGGCCGAAAAAGACAGGATAGAATGGGAAAGGGAAGCGGAGGGAAGGCGAATAGAGTTAGATAAACTAGCTAAAGTAGAAATGTTAGAGTTAGAAAAACGAGCAAAACTAGAAATGTTCGAGTTAGAAGAATCAGCAAAGCAACGGGATCATGAGCGTAAGGTAGAATTAGCGACATCTGGAAGAGAACACGATTCTGCCTTTAGCAAATTAAGGGGCCCAAAATTACCTCCCTTTGACGATGAAAAAGATAACATGGATAGTTATCTTCATCGGTTTGAGCGGTATGCTGAAAACCAGAAGTGGAGTCAAAATGACTGGGCATTGCATCTTAGTGCGCTTTTAAAAGGTAAAGCGCTGGATGTATACTCTCGACTTCCTAGGGACGATGTGTTTAAGTACGACGTCCTAAAGGAAGCACTTCTCAAAAGGTACGAGCTTACTGAACAGGGTTTCCGTAAAAAGTTCAGGTATAGCAAGCCCGATAAGGGAGAAACCTTTGGTCAGTTCACCGTCAGAATTGCGAACTATTTTGAGCGGTGGATTGAATGCAGCAAAGCGGTGAAGACGTTTGAAGGGTTGACTGATTTCTTGCTCAGAGATCAATTATTTAATACAGTTGGGCGAGAATTAGATCAATTTCTGAAGGAGAAAGTCTTCACGAACGTAAAAGATATGGCTAAGCAAGCCGATTTATTTGCCGAAGCTCATGGGGGAACCCAGAACGTGGTTTTGAAAGATTTTAAGTCTGGAAACCAGTCTGTAAGACCTATGCCTAGGGAGCCTGTAAAATCAGCTGAGGTAAAAAGGTCAGTTGGGAATCCAGTTTTTCAGCGTGTGCGGTGTTTCTTGTGTAATGCATTGGGTCATGTTCAAAAAGACTGTCCTAAAAGAAAGGCACTTATACATAAGGTAGCAGTGGCTATACAAAGTAAAGGTATAACTGATAACATCGTACAGGTAGAACCTTGTATTCATTCGCTTGGCACGTGTTTATTTCCTGAAGCGCGTGTACCAACCGCGAGAGGGTTTTTCAACGGTCGAGAAGTCGTGGTATTGCGTGACACTGGTTGTACGGGCGTAGTGATCAAACGTAGTCTCGTGCAGGATAACCAAATGCTCGGGTGGGAATCCCCATGTATGTTACTTGATCAGACGATCGGTCGCATTCCCGTAGCAAGGATCACAGTAAAAACACCTTTCTTAACGGGAACTGTTGATGCCCTTTGTATGGACAATCCTATTTACGATCTGACGATCGGTAATGTTGAAGGTTCCCGTCTTCCAACCATGGCCGATTTTAAAATACCTTTGGCCCAGGCAGTCGAAACGCGAGCGCAAACACGGCGAGAGAAAACCGCGTTTCGTAAATTAATAGTCCCTGAATCGATCTCCGGAATTTCGCGTGATGATTTCAAACAAGAGCAAGAACGTGATGAATCCATCAGAATAATTGTTGAGAAAATCACGTCCGGCGCGATTAAACATTGCAAGCGTGGGGGTAGCTCGAGATTCGTACTCAAGAACGGATTAATTCATAGGGAGTTTAGCGCTCGGGAGGGTAAGAAGTATTGGCAAGTGGTCGTACCCCAGAGATATAGATCTCAAGTACTTAGGGTGGCGCATGAGTCAAGCATGGCAGGACACCTAGGTAAGGCTAAGACCACTAGCAGGGTAGTCGCTGAATTCTACTGGCCAGGTGTTAATGGCGATGTCACACGGTTCTGTAGGTCGTGCGACGTATGTCAGAAAACCGTCTGTAAGGGAAGGGTCACATGGGTGCCCTTGGGACAGATGCCATTAATAGATACACCGTTTAAAAGAGTGGCAGTAGATATTGTAGGACCAATACACCCGGTTACCGAAAGAAAGAATCGGTACATACTTACTCTGGTTGATTACGCAACCAGATACCCCGAAGCCGTAGCGTTACCAACTATTGAAACGGAAAGGGTAGCTGAAGCATTAGTTGATATCTTCAGTAGGGTAGGGGTGCCAGAGGAAATCCTCACTGATTGTGGTGCCCAATTCACCTCTGACCTCATGGGTGAAATAAGTAGACTGTTATCCATCAAACAGCTAAACACTATCCCATACCATCCGATGTGCAATGGACTGGTAGAAAAGTTTAATGGTACCCTGAAAAGCATGCTGCGAAAGATGTGCGCGGAACGTCCGCAAGACTGGGACCGTTATTTAAACGCTGTTCTGTTCGCGTACCGGGAAGTACCGCAGGAAAGTTTAGGGTTCTCACCCTTTGAACTGTTGTATGGTAGAACAGTTCGAGGCCCGATGCGGATACTACGCGAACTATGGACTGGTGATGTCGCGAACGAGGAAATAAAAACGACTTACCAGTACGTGTTAGATCTAAGAAACAAACTTGAGAGTACATGCCAGATGGCACGTGACGAATTGATTAAATCCGGGCGCAGATATGCCAAGTATTACAACCGCAGAGCGCGTGATAGGAAATTTCTTGTGGGAGATCAGGTTCTATTGCTTCTTCCAACGAGTTCGAATAAGTTATTAGTCCAGTGGAAAGGTCCATATGAAGTTAAAGAAGTAAAAGGTGACATGGACTATAAAATTGACATGGACGGTAATGTAAAAACATTTCATGCGAACATGCTCAAGTTATACATCAAGAGACAGAGCGACAATGTCAATAAGGGGAGTTGAAAATATAGGCGCAGACTACTTGAGTAGGGCATGATGGGAAATTTGTATGAATTTGCCCAGTAATAAAATCCAGTTTGTAGTATAACCAGTGTAAATGTTGTAAGATATCATCAGTAGTTATTTTTCTTCTATTCTGTGTTAGTTTTAAAAATGTGTACATTTTTATTCTTAGGGGGGAGGTATTGTCACAGAATTAGGCGAAAATTGAACTAATTTTTGTTCTACTTGAATTGCAAACGAAACTCACCATTTTCTTGATTTCGTCGTACACGCATTACCTGGGGTGATTAAGTGGCGTGTAACGATTTGCATGTGCCAATTTGTAATTTACATGAAATCCGAAATACTCGTTGTACGTGGTGCACGTCAAGCTCGATGTGATTTATGTTCACCTGTTGAGAGTATATAAGGCGATGGATTTCTCATTATTATTGACGGGAACCCAAATATCTAATCGAAGGATAGATAACCTCGTCTTGCAAATCTCCAGCCAAAGGGTTGATTCCGGAGATCTAATAACATCGTTGATTCCGTAGATCTGATAACATCTGACAATCACTGATTCAGTCTGATTCAGTCTGATTCCGTAGTTGATAACATCTGATTCCGTCGTTGATACCGTAGAAGTACATCACTGATAGCGCATATAATAACATCGTTGATACCGTCTCTGATACCGTAGCTGCTAACGTAGTTGTTACATTGTTTCTGATACCGTAGCTGCTAATAACATCGTTGATACCGTAGCTGCTAATAACATCGTTGATACCGTAGCTGCTAATAACATCGTTGATACCGTAGCTGTTAACACATCTGATACCATCTTTTGATAAACGTCTTTGATATCGTTTGATTTGTTGTGGGACATCTATTGTTTGTTCTGGAACATCTCTGTATAAATATCTGAATGTGCTTGTGCCGTTAATTTGTGCAAACGGAATTGAAGTATCTGTCTGTGTGTCGAACTGTCTGTTCGTCAACATCTGTGTAACGTGTAAATATCCGGAAAGCTAGAAGTCCGAGTGTCGGAGCTGTCTTAGAGTTGTAAAACGTCCGGGTAGACATCTAGGGGAGTGAGGAACCGTTGGTTCTGGTAGATGTTGTATGCTGTCTGAACGTATAACTGTGGTGGATCCGTGTAGGGAAACGCCCGATAATAGTATTGGTCAACCCTCGGTTCTCGGGGAAACTGGGAGACGATTCAACTGTTGCTGAATCGTGCGGTTATACAGGGGAGACACATAGGTGTATTGAAATTGTAATATAATTTAATACATTGTTGTATTTGCATGCTTATGTCAGATCGCAATAATATTTCAAGTGATCACATAGATATCAATAAAAGCTAGCAACTTGATTGAATACAAGTATATGATCGTGCTAGTTATCGCAATCCATCGTGCGATAGATAGTTTGTCGTTTGTGTTTATTTTTTTTTTCGTAAATCATTCTTGCATTTATTTAACTTTCGTAAAGGATTCTTGGATCTGTGTATAATCCAAGAGATCCCTTTACATCTGAGATTCCTTTTGTATTGTTATTTAATTTGTTCATGTATTGTGAATGGTTGTGAGTGTAATTGTGGGTTGAGTGCATGAATTATTGTGTTGTTACATCTGTATTTTTTTCATTTATAATTTATTACATAAATTTATATTTTCTTTCACAAATTGTGTTTGTATTGTTCATTTAATCCACCCTCCTCTCGGTAACAATTCTGTTACAGACGTAGCAGTCCATAACCTTCCACCTCTATTTACTACTAAGAGAAACCTACGTACGATTAATAGAACCAAACTATTGCATGACATCCAAGCAAACCTAACAACTTTCTTACGCACTATAGCAGAACAACTCGATAACTGCATGCGTTCATTGCTTGAGAAACATGCCCCAGTCACCAAGTCCAGAGACTTATGAAATAAAACGTGTTGTCCATTGTATAGCAGTGTTAGGGGCCAACTTTGCACTGCTAAAAGAAACCGCCTTAAAGCGGAGAGGCTTTGACCTTCCACCAGACTCAATATTCATAAAGAAATCTATGAAGCCGCTAAGAATAACGTCACAAACATAGTCTTCTTAGCCAAATTATCCCACTACAGTACTAAGATCACGGAGAGGTTAGGTGCAAATACCTCTTTGATATTACTACAAACTAATGTCAAGGAACAAATGTACACAACTTGCAGCTGCATGCTCTCAGTAAACCTTCCATACCTGTTTACAAATTTCTTCCGTGACATGGTACAGATCATAAGAGATAAGCTTGACAACACAATTTCAATTGATTCGTCGTCAACATACCGTTGCGATCCAGAATTTGAGCGACAACTGTTAGCACCATTTCAACCTGGTCTCTATGGACTATTATGGACAATCGTAATGAAGAGTGCACCAAATTCACGTCAACCTGATCCAATTTCAACATCACTGCTATGCAATAGATTAGATCCAATATTGCTTTTCACTAACTGATGTTATTAATACCTCTCTCTCATCGGGGATTTCCCATCGCTTTTCAAACTTGTGGTTATAAAGCCTCTGCTGAAGAAACCAACACTTGACCATAACGACTGAAAGAACTAATTTCTAATATCCCGTTTATATAACAATATTTTAGCAATGTACAGTGCGCATATTGTCCGTGTCACAACACTGAAACTACTCTTCTGAAAGTAGTTAATGACATTCTCTCTGCTTTGGAGAGCGTAAAGATCACAAATGTCACCTTCCTTGATTTGTATGCAGCATATGACACAAACAGACTATGATACATTTTTTTCACCGTCTTCAACATGTATTTGCCATTCACAATACAGCTTTACTGTGGTTCATGTCCAATATAGGCAACATGACACCAATTGTATCTGCAAAATGAATACACTCCGCCCAGTTAATATACGTTGTGGTGTTCCGCAGGGGTCTGGTCAGGTTGTTCTTGTTGTTATTGTTATATAGTTTAACGCCATTTTTCAGCACACGATAGACTATACAGAGCGGCCAGTATTAATGGTGAATGAAGAACCCTGTGAAAACCTTCGGAAAGAAGTACCGATCCATTAGAAGCTACTGGCAAGCTTTCTCACGTACCCACACTGGCCGTATCTGAGACTCGAACCCACGCAGAGAGCGGTTGAGATGGGCAGTGATTCGTAATGTTAAGCGCTTTAGATCACTCGGCCGCTCGGGACCCCTGTCTGGTCTTTGACCTGTTCTCTTTTATACACTCAGCCGCTCTCAAATGTCATAGACGTCTTGTTGTCGGTGTCCATCAATTGTACGCTGATAACACCCAAATATACAAATCTAGCAACCCATCAGAAGATGATGATAACATCCAATGGGTAGAAGGGTGCATTTCTGATGTAAGATCATGGATTACATTGAACAATCTGTAGATGAATGGTCATTACACCGAAGTCATTCTGATCGCAACAGAAAGACTTTCTCATTTAAATATTTTATCTCCAACAATAAATATCAGCAACAGCAACATTAAATTCACACAGTCAGTACGAAACCTATGTGTTACTCTGGGCAGCCTTATCACATTGCACTAACATGTCATGAACTACATTTATGGAACTGAGACGCATCAGCTCCATTCGCAACTATCTTTCAGTTTATGCCACTAAAACGCTTGTATGTTCATTAGAACTTTCAAAAATGGACTACTGTAACTCATATCTGGCTGATTCGTCTCAATATCTACTCCAGAACCTTCTTCAAATTTCAAAACACAGCTGCTCAGATTATGCCTAGAGTACAACGATCAGAGCACACCTCCCCGCTGTCATGTACCCAACATTGGCTATACATTACATCCGCAATCATGTCAAAATCATGCAGAAGCAAATGTGCTTCCCAAAGTACAATGGGTTGAAAGCCATTGAATCTATGACAGGAAGGGCGGAAGATTGTTACTGTTAGTGTTGTTGTTATTGGTGTAATGAAATGTTTCCTCACATAATAAGCTATACATGGCAGCAAGTATTATTTGTTGGATGAAGAGCCTAGGAAATCTATAGGAAGAATCACTAACCCACCGGAAGCGTTTTATCACAGACACATGCTGGTAGAGTGAGATACATCAATATACACAGATAAGCATGAGATGTCAGTGATCTGTAAGGTGAGCAACGTTTACCTCTCAGCTACCTGGGGCCCCGTAAAGAATGCAATTGTAAGGACTTAATGATCGTGGCTTTACATTTAATGAAGTGTAACTTATACATAATTGCTCCCAAAATGTGATTCTTTTTTGTTTACTTTGGAGATAATTGGTACAATTTATAAATACCAAACCATACTCAATCAATCCCAAAAACACCACTATAAGAGGGTTGCATTGACTTTGATATCCAGGTCATGAGAGCTCATTATCGAAGTCATGATACACACTGAGATATATCAAGGTAACAAGTTGGGTTAAAATATATTCCAGTTTCATTAAGTAATTGTGTTCATAAGGGTTTACAATAAAAATTCTCAATCATGATTATTAACCTTATTGTAAAGGTCACAATGCTGGTTATCTTAAAAGACCACTGTTAACATGAATCATGATTGTCGATCTTATTGGTGGTCACTATAATAATGATGATTTAAAAGGAACGCAGACAAAAAATGGAATGGAAAAAAGAGATAATAAGCGAATCTCTAATGGTTTGTACGTTTCACGGAAGCAATTTGCAAATTGGTTCGGAAGGTTTATTGGAGATAAGGTAGTTGGAAGTGGTGTACGTGTGTTCCTTGACATTATTTTGTTAGTTATCTCGAAGAGCTCTTTGCAGCTGGAACTCTCCGTGAGGTCATGGAGATGTACAGCAGGAGAACTGAACACTTATTAATGATACAATAATTATTACTGTTCTTATGTTATTTTCAGTCTGCACAAGTATTTCAGACTGTGTTTATTTATTTAAATTTTTATTTTTATTAATAAAAAGTTCATATGATTTGGGCTAGACCTTATGATGGTATTATTGTAAATTCAGTCAAAGACTTTCTAGACATTGGTTGTGGATAAAGCATGAGTGTTCAATGCTATGAGGACATCATCACATTCAAGGCCTAGTATTCATCGAGAACACTGAATTCATGTTGGGATTTTGATAGAACGTTTGCGACTATTTGGATATAATTGACAATACTGTTACTCTTCAGGTTTCATTTTATAACGTAGACAATTCAATATTTTACATTTTACAAATCTTGTTGGCATTGCTTCTTTCTGTTAGAGTACTCCGTTTAAAAACATAGAGTCATAACAATTACATCCTACTGTTCAAGCTCATTTCAGAAAATAACTACACTCGACTTAATTGGCTCCCATTTTGTATAACGTTCTTGCTCAATCTAAGCAATACGGCAATATAATCTTTTCCTTACTATTACATGCAGTGTTCTTCGTTAATAGAACTGTATTTTAGGTAATTGCTCCACATGATGTGCACTGTTATTGCTCATTTTAATCAAGGGGCCCATGGTGACAGAGTTTCCTAAGGCACACAAGTTTGCAAATCACTCACACGTATAAAAAAATCATCTCTGTCTGAATAGATTTAAGTCTTGGCTCAGTCTAAATGGGTATGTGAGAAAGCTTGCCAGTAAAGACAAACTTTGTAAGATTTAACAAATAATTTATTTACCTTGAAGAAAAAGTGAGAAAATGAGAAAGAATGAACTTACGGTTTTACGAATTAAATTCAAATATAATCCAAGAATTAAAACACAATTCCTATCAATTAAAAGTACTATGCGAATTCCATGTCAAATCCCGATGAAATCCAAGATGGACGGCGATGACGTCTGTAATAGTCAGCGTTGAACCCATGTGTCAATAGTCTCTTGTTGAATCACATACAATATTATTCGATTTTTTAAATTTTAAATAAATTTTATTAAATGGCTTTACCCAATAATGATTAAAGCGATTTTGAATTCCTGGGAAAATAATTACTTGAGATTCATTAATTTGAAGAAAATAACAACTCAGTCCTAACTTGACACAACATAACACAACTTGACATCGCACGTGTTTAGTCATGATGGATATAATTCTTATCAGTCATAACTAAAACGCAAGCCAGGTTCTCTGATGGGGGTCAAGAATTCATTTTTGTTGGAACAAATAAGTCGTTTGTTACATGAAACGTATTACGTAGTCCAGATATATTATGTATGGCACTTAATGATTCTTGCTCTGAGTATGAATTAAAAAAACACTAATAAGGTTGTTTACTAAAACCCTAACATGCTGTATCACACGAAAAAAAAACATTTTGCCAACACCTTCCCGGACACGGTCATATGTCAAAGGCAAAATCCCAGTTTTCAGAAATAGTAGCCGTAAAGGATTGTCATCAACAAAGAATAAATATGATTTTACCAACACCTTCCCGGACATGGTCATATTTCGAAGACAACAACCCACAGTTTTTCGGAATTGTAGCCATAATAGGATCTCATCAACACAGAATTAAGAAAAAATAATATTTGTTGATGAACGTGATATAATTTTGCCTGTAAAAATCGTGTACAACAGTAAAATGTCCTTCTCAAAGTTTAGCTAAACATATCCTTGGGGCATAGAACTTTAGTTTTGATAGATACAATTGAAATGTTTCTTTGAAGTCGGAGTTTTACCCCAGATATGAAAAGCAAGACAAACTTATTTCGGTTGTCTGAATAGTGTACAAGTGTGCAATTAAGGAATAAATGTGCTATCCGTAAGCAAAGCCAAACAAAAAGCCCAATTAAAACGTAAGGTTGACGGAGTTTTGCTTTATCAAACACAACAGGAATGATGAGCATTGCATTCCCAACACATACTGCAAACATATATTCATTAATCATACTAATATATGCGACTTTAGTCGAAATAGGAACACCATATGTATGTTTCATATTCGACATGCTAAACGAAACATTCAGATTAGATCTCTTTATTCGCAATTCGTTGTCTTAATCTTGTTAAAACTCTACTTATTAATTTACTGATAGTGTTCACGATGAATGTTAACTTTAAATTAATTGAAAGACAATAATAAGCACACGATCATGTTTGCAACTGTTATGTGTTGATAAAGTGTTGACCCATACGGAGACATCTATTACTGATTTAGTTTAAGAAAGATCCTATCAAACTTAATAATATAACGCCCCCTTTCTATCCCAATCAAATATTCAGACCCAAATGCAATGTATTTGTTTATCTTTAGAAAGAAGCACATCTCCTAATCAAATTGCATCAGTGGTCAGTATGTATCCAATATAGTTCTGATAATTGTAAGAATTTTCTTTCAATTTGACCAATGATTTGCCTATATTTTAAGCAGTAATGCAAGTCGCACGTTCATTTGCTAATGATTGTTCTGAAACCAATGGTATCAAAACCAGCACAGCAGAAGGTAAACTGTACTCATAAATTACGTGGCCTATCCCTATTTAAGGCCACGTCTGACTCATACTCGTTGGATTAAAAGTCGTCGATAAGGTCAGTACATGTTATTTTATATTCCTCTATTTTATACCTAGTGGGTGGGTGAATTTCTTTTGATCATGTTAGCTGTTTATTTCTTTATTATCAAGATAATTATTTTTAAAACATAGCATGTGTACAATTTGTTTCTTCTATATACCAGTCGGAGCAATATTATTTGTCAAACTATTTTCAACTTTAAATTCATATGGTTTTTGGCTGAAACCAGACTAAAGAACGCGGACATTTTGATACCATCCTGATTAGGATTGGTATTTTTGTAGTAGATTGGTTCTTGCCCCGCTCTATTCATGGAAATCAATCTCTATTGTAAGCGAGCATAGATTACAAGCAGCACAAATTCCCCTGATCGTACAACCAGTCTCTCTTGAGACCATTAGTCGTGCAGTAGACTCAAATCTTAAACAGTATACGATTCGAAAATAACTTGCGCATCATAAATATTTCAGTCCCCTCTTAGGAGTTTTACGCACATGCTGTGGACACTACCTTTTTTCAAAGCAAATTGTGGATCTGATGTGCCTGTGGATAAATTCTACCAGGCTCATATTATTGAATCAATTCATAAAGTGAATTTTGTGCCATATAGTACACGAGTTATTTCTGCAGGAGAAAAAAATGAAAATGTAACCTTCATTACTGAAGATTTAATCAAGACTCTGTATAACCAATTAAGAAAACTTGAGAACACATAATGGAATTTATTATGTCTGGACAAGAGATGGGAATATCTCACTCAGGGAAACAGAAGGTGAGATTACTGTACGTAAGCAGATAATTCTAGTATAATTCTAATCTAATCATAATTCACAATAATTTAAATCTTTAATCTCCGATTCATAAAATGTGTGACTGCTCTGGGATGTCGTGGGTTCGATTCCCCGAAAGACTTACAAAAATATTACTAACAGCTGCCTCGCTTAGCGCTCAATATTAAGAGGTGAGTGTTGTATGCCTGGTGTCAAGATAATGTAACTGGGTGGGATATAATGAGAAATGTCTGATGCCTCTAATTCACACACACACACACACACACACACACTTGTACCCATGTTAAATAGTTTCAATAATTATGTACCTTTTGCAAACGTGGATAACTTTTTACTCAGTTTGTTTCGCGATTTGCCAAAGCTGCATGTGCGGATAATTATGTTTAACTAGTATCATTCATTTTGATCGGCTCTAAGTATTGCTCACACAGTGAGTATAACATCAAAGTCTCGTGCAGTTTGAGTAACGCTCTATTTTAACTGACAAAATCTGCATTCAACTCCAATACTATTATATGCATATTTAAGACCAACAAGTATATGTGTAAAAGTACATGTGAAAGTCTATATGTACGTATTTAATTTGAAAATTCTTTATTTCTGACCATATAGTCCATGCATAATCCATGTATCAAAATTATGTGTGTGTATATATATATATATATATATATATATATATATATATATATATATATATATATATATATATATATATAGTATACAGGCACATCTTTAAAAAAAAAAGAGTGCCTCGCATTCTTAAGAATGAAATATTGAAGCACATACTAATACGAGAATTTAAATGAATATCATAGTTCCAGAGAGTTCAATGTACAATTCTTACTATTAGATATTATTTTCATCATTGAGAATACATACATTGTCATTACTTCATGAAAACTGGATAAATTATAATTTACAATGATGCTTGCGGCAATGTTCCATGTAGGAAGGCCTAATAAAAAACGAAGACTATTATTATAACCAATACATAGTTCTCTATACTTTCATCGACTAACGTTTGTCCACAGATGACAACAGTACATTGCGCGGCATTAAAATTTAAATTTGAATGATCTAATTGTAATATTTAATAAATAATTCTTAAATATACGTAGAAGCACGTTTGCTTGAGTACACTGAATTCTGCGATGTATCGTCACATCTTCATTATCTGACCAATTGTATTTTAATATATGACCCAAATACATATAACTGTTGACATATGTAACAGCATTGCCGTTAAGACGTGCAGGGCGAGGAGATAAGATGAGGTAATTTGAACGATGACCATGCATAGCACGCATTTAAGCATATACGTGTATGTTCATACGTGTAAGTGTTTATGTGCAAGCATTTATACAAGCTGGTATCACTAATTATTTGAATCTTACCGTTCTCATCACTGAAATGCAATGCGAAGTCCTGTCTAAAGTGTTTATATTTTGACTTAGACTAAATTTAGTTGATCCGTATTGAATTTATCTAGTATATACCTTTAACACTGTATCAAGCATTCGTTACATATTTAATATAATTACAACACTAGCTCAGTGCCAAATTTAAGAAACAAATTACCTCGGTAAACTTTCATGCATGATCTCATCTATTTTCATTCGTTTTCACTCTTCGTCTTTGCATGATGTCACTAACAGTGTTTGACAATCACTCATATACGAAGCTATGAAAATTAACATTAGAACTACGTGTCAAAGCACGTTTTACAAGCAGTTACTTATAACTGTTGCAATATTATTCTTCATTAATCCATTCATTTTAATAATTTCAATATTAATAACTTTGTGGTGACACTGAAACAAGCACGAGACCTATCGAAGGTATTACATTTCTTTTCTTCATTTAAACATTAGACGCATCATTGTAGTTACAGTCAGCTCGTCGCGATGCATCATCATACCAAATTTGACAGTCGCATGGCTATTTGTATTTATACAGGTAAATGCAAAAACATTTTCCAGGAAGTACAATTAATGTACATGTACAAACTTAGTTCTTAGTTCTACCCCTACCAATGTGGTCAATGCTATGATACTCACTCCAAACTATTCCCACGGACCTACATGTAGGAATAATGAATGTTTGAAATGCAGTGGGAATGTACATGATTATGTTTAATGCTTATGTATAAGCGTAGACATCAACGTCATCGCTGTAGTAGCACAAAGAACAAACTGGATGCATCATTTTGTAACACACACTTTTCCTATTTTTCTCTTAATCGCAAAAGTCCCTAAAATGTATACATTATACATTTACAGGAAAGTTTCACAATGCCTTTACAAAATATGTAGAATAATATATATATATATGTATTGTCCATTTAAATATAAAATGCAATTCTAGGTAATTATCAAGACATACTTATCATTTTTCCGATATTGACATAGATGCCAATGTGAAGATTTAGATGCGTTCGGATTTTCTTTCAGTTTTCATGCTTTTTGCAGTGGTCTGGTTGAAAGTGATTTAGTGTCGATTATTGTGCTATTTTTATCAAATGGTGCTAATGAACATTACTCATTCTGAAATTCATGAGATAGTTTTTCATTGGATGGCACATCGATGTAATACGCGGTCTATCCTATCATATGGCCATACACGACAATTAATTTTACTATATGTTCTCTACATATATTTCTCAGCACTGACCTTTCCACAGTGTGACAATCAATACAAATCATATGTTAGTCTAAAATACCTCCAAAGATGACTTCACGGTGAAATTCTTGTCAAGGGATGACCGGCATTTTTTTGAGTGGCTGCACTGCAAACAGAGCAGCATGTACACAGAATACTGATTTCACTTCCGGATCATCACTAAGGCCTACTTACACAGTGTGCACTGTCGCCAAAATACATACAGACAACCACTCTCAGAGCTCCTATTCTCACGAATAAACAATTAAATTTAAATCCATACCAAAGATGCATCAATATATCTCTTCTATCACCAAAAAAATGAGAGGAAAAACTGTTCTAAAAATAGACTGGAACTAGATTCGTGGGTACTGAACTGGAAGTATTAATCGTGATGTGATTCTATATTGCTATTCTCATTGATCGATGTCATAAGCGGTCTTTCCCATCACATTGCTATTCTCATTGATCGATGTCATAAGCGGTATTTCGTATCACATTGCTACATGTTCTTTACATTATGCAGTCAAAATATTATTTGTGCAATTCTAAGGCAAATGTTGTTGTTTTTTTTTCTCAAAATTATTGAATAAAACACTTGCAGACCTTTCATGTTATGAATATTAAGCTTTATGAACCCATTAAACTTGTGATATAGATTTTCATAACTAACATGCATGTTTTTTTATCTTCTAAAGACTATTCGAACAGTTCTTATTGTATTATTACCATTCTTCTATTCAGTATTCTTACTCAGTGCTTGAAATCTTCCCTTGGTGCTTGCCATATCTCAGTGCTTTTAAACGTTTTATGATAAAAGTTCAAGCAAGTCCCATTCAGATTTATTAATCATTTCCAATCGCCAAAGTGGGTGGTTGGGGGGATTCCATTTATTTGATAACCCAAGCTAGACCAGGATTGTGTGCAAATATGTCTGGGACATGTATGCGTATTGGTACAGTTTTTCATCTCCAGCAAATACTTTGAAAAAAACTTCAGAAATTGCATTATACCGTTTCATGTTTGATGCAAAAACTTATCTAATCAAACAGTTCTGCACTAAAATTGGATATATTAAATCTTTGTTGGCCATAACTCAGATCCATGATATATATATATATATATATATATATATATATATATATATATATATATATATATATATATATATATATATATGAATGTTTGTTTGTTTGTGTCGTATGCGTTCTTATACCGTTCATCCGATTGCGATTAAACTTTGATGAGTTGTTCTGCGCACGCCCGCGAAGGTTTCTGAATTAGTTCAACCATTAAAATTGTCACAATTAACAAATGTTTTTTTTGCGACATTTACCGTGTGTTCGCTGTGAACTGTAGGCGCCTTTAGATACGTCACGTGATCGAACAGTAGGCGCCTTTAGATACGTCACGTGATCGAACAGTAGGCGCCTTAGATACGTCACGTGATCGAACACGGTCTGTAGCGATACCTATTTTCGCGTGTCTTCGGTGTGAACTGTAGGCGCCTTAGATACGTCATGTTTACATGTTTACTTAGTTACGTTTTGTTCGCGCCTTGGTTACGTCAAACAATCGCGGTGTGAATATGTACGTCACATGATCGAACAGTAGGCGCCTTTGATACGTCACGTGATCGAACACTGTCTGGATTGGCTGAAACTATGATGACGTAAATCAACAGCTGTATGAAATTCATAATCGGTGTACGTCATGTTTACTTAGTTACGTTTGGTTCGCACCTTGGTTACGTCAAACAATCGCGGTGTGAATTTGTAATAGTCGTTACAAAGCATTACTTTTGCTGTCTAATCAATTATGCCACCTAAGGGGGCGCTCACCAGTTAATATGTGCTTTTCAGATAGTGACGTATGTGAGGTGAAGTTGTTTGCATTTGTAACATGCACAATGGAGATAATGTTGGCATATCTCAATGCTACTTTGATGTAATGTGGCTGATATTTCTTTGGATACTGCACTTGTGGAAATTGTAAATGATCTAAGCGCATGGTATAACAAAATGGATGCTCCCATGTGCTTGAAAAATTAGCCAGAATTAATCAAAAGTACACTAACTTTAGCAGTTATTAAACTAGGGAAAACGAATTTTGCTGAAGTAGGCAATAGCAGCTTCTGAAAGTGCAATGAACAAATTACAAAATATCTGAAAAGTAAAAGTTATCGTACCATTTTTCTACAATTTACCTCTGAAGTCCAGGGAGTGAAAATGACCATGCGGAGCTAGCAGTTTGTTTACATGAGCACATCTTATGTTAGCCCAAGCTGTATACTCTAGAACCTAAAGTACACCCATCAATCATACATCAAAATAAAGGGAATTGAAAGTTCTTCTCCCAACACCTAAGATATACAAAGTCTTTATTATATTGCCAGTATAACCAGTGAAGAAATCCCAGAAAATTATTTTTCTTTAAAATTCTAACCCTATGCAAAGTACGAAACTGTAGAGTGCCACCTTAAAGAACCACTGAAGATGTGTTTTCAACTTATTGAAAAACTTGTCATATTCTGCAGTCAATTTCAAACATATTGATATATCATACATGGTATTTACTTCCAAAATTACAAACACATAGTTAATTTACTATACCCCTCTGAAGTAACTTAAATGTAGCTTCATGACGTCAAAACTGTATTTTAACGTCACTGGGAAATGCTATTATTTTGACATTAAAGAAAGACATTCAAGAATAAATGCATATGAAGTATGTTTTATTTTTCAATCCAAACATCAAATAATGTATTTAGATCATTTCTAAAGTTGCAAACTATACTTGGGTCATGTATACATGTAAATCAAGTGAGAAAAGTGAGGAAAATTCCATAAAGTTTGAGGTAATAGTGCAAAAATTGTCCAGCATTGGATTAAGAAAAAAAGTCCTTGATGCTATAAATTCATAACAGTAGACATAAATATATATTTTGTTTGTAAATAATTACTTTTTTCCCCGGCACTAGTAATCTAATTTGAATCTGCACTAATGCTTGTATGTCAAAGAATTGAAATGAAAAGTCAAGGGGAATTAACTCCTGGTGAGACCATTCCATGGACCAGGAATGTGATTGATGATTACATACATAATTGATTACAATGAAAATCAAATATGTTGACTGCTTTATATGGTAAAATTAATTATAAAACCAAAACATGCAGACTTGTATGCCAAAAAAGAGCGTAGGTGTGTTTCCCAACAATTTCAAGCCCCAGCCTGATTATGATGTTACATACTGTCTAAGATACATCACAACCAGGAACAACTGGTAACCATGATGTCACTAATACTACATCAACCCACATTAGCCACTATCTAAGAAAACATGGCTAAAGGAAGAGCTAAGAAAATAGCTATTTGTCCACAAGAGCTCATACAACACAGTCAACCATAGGACTATGGATTACGAGTATCCAAGAGTGACCAACCTATTCAGGTTGCAATCTGGTTCTACATCTCCACAAATAAAGGGCCCAAGAATTGATGTATATGAAGAATCACTATCTTCCTGTGGCCCAAATAAAGTGCACCCAAGCTTTGCCCTGAATTGGAGAAAGAAAGAAATGAAGAAAACTTAATTGTTGGGTCACATGTTGCAGCGTGTTGTCAACATCAATGGAAATGTAATTATGAACATACCAAAACTAACTAGGATATTGGGAACATTGTGCATAATGTATGACTGAGCTGGAAATTGCAAGCGATATAATCCACCGATGTATAAAAGCAAAACTCAAGGACTGTGTGCCTTTTTAACAGTTAAATGTACAAACTGCAATCTGCAGGAAGCAGAACAGGCTGCCTGTCCAGAAAAGTGCCAAGGACATAGAAAGTGAGGCCCAGGCACAGGAAATTTAAATGCGATGTTGGCACTTTCTTGCTAAAAGGCCAAAGTTGGAGTGACTGACTTGCCCATTTAGCATCCTATTACTCAAAATTTCTGCCATATGGGAAACATTTAAATCTTTCTTATATTAAAAAGCTTGAATATTTGCTAAGAAATTTTGTCTTAGATGTCAAGCTAAGTAAAATTTCACTTTCTAAACACAAATAAGTGCGAGAGCTTGCACAATATCATTTTTACCTATGCACCTAAAATATCAGTATGGAGCAGACATTTTGATGCATTATGTCATTCATTCCCTCATAGCTCTGAGTATGGTACAGGAAACTTTACACTCCCACTGACCAAGTCTCATGGAATTGTTCTACTCAGTCTGATCCAGTATTTCAGCTCATAGCAGAATGAGATAATAGAACAGTAAAAGATAGGAGAGGAAATCAAGTCTTCAGTACAAGTACATATGCTAAAATCAAACACAAACAAAAAAGCAACAGAAAACTTGTACAAAATTCAATGTTTGCTAATTCAATAAATAATTTTGTACCCAATGAACATCCATACACTTTAAATCCTTTAAATGAATGCATGTAACAATTATTAAATGTACCTGACTATCACAGTATACACCCCTCCCCCTAGCCCATATTGCCTTAGCATATACCATAGGCTTTACATGATTTTTCTAGCCAAATTTTCTCTTTTTTGGTTCAAGTGATAAATGATCATGTTTTTGTATGGCATCTATGTGATACGTCACACTGATATGGTAGTGAATTTACCATAGTTTCAACATAGAACCTTAGTCGGTGAGCCAAAGCAATCTTTCTTTTCCCACGAAAGGTTACATAAATTATTCCATAACCATGTTGTTCATGTGAGCCTGTCCAAATGTGACACTTGCTGCAGACTTGTGTATGTTGAGTTGAAGCTCTTTTATATGTCATTATATCTTGAACTGTTAATTTAGTTTGAAATATATCTGACTTAGCTTAATAAACCATGACCATATGATACTATAGATTTTTTTTTTTATGTCAATACGAAATTATTTAATACCAAGAAAATAAATTTTGTTAATAGTTTAATTTGACAATGAAAAAACAGGGAAAATACCCAAATTATTACCAGTTCAAAGAAGAACTGATGGCATCTTCCTTGAGAAATGTGAAATTAATGAAAGATTTTTAAAAACAATGACACACAGAGGTTTCTAATTGCCACTAGTCTATGTCGTATTGTATACAATAGCAAGGGACATAACTCTTCTCAAGCCCACCTGCAGCCGCTTAATTAAAGCAGAATTTGGAATGTAAAGACATTTAAGTTCTAAACTGCAGTGAATTTAAACTAAATGAGCCAATATTAATACAAACAGCAACAAATATAACTCCATGGGTATACACCCGAATGCTCTTTATGGGGGCGCTCACCAGTTAATATGTGCTTTTCAGATAGTGACGTATGTGAGGTGAAGTTGTTTGCATTTGTAACATGCACAATGGAGATAATGTTGGCATATCTCAATGCTACTTTGATGTAATGTGGCTGATATTTCTTTGGATACTGCACTTGTGGAAATTGTAAATGATCTAAGCGCATGGTATAACAAAATGGATGCTCCCATGTGCTTGAAAAAATAGCCAGAATTAATCAAAAGTACACTAACTTTAGCAGTTATTAAACTAAGGAAAACGAATTTTGCTGAAGTAGGCAATAGCAGCTTCTGAAAGTGCAATGAACAAATTACAAAATATCTGAAAAGTAAAAAAAGTTATCGTACCATTTTTCTACAATTTACCTCTGAAGTCCAGGGAGTGAAAATGACCATGCGGAGCTAGCAGTTTGTTTACATGAGCACATCTTATGTTAGCCCAAGCTGTATACTCTAGAACCTAAAGTACACCCATCAATCATACATCAAAATAAAGGGAATTGAAAGTTCTTCTCCCAACACCTAAGATATACAAAGTCTTTATTATATTGCCAGTATAACCAGTGAAGAAATCCCAGAAAATTATTTTTCTTTAAAATTCTAACCCTATGCAAAGTACGAAACTGTAGAGCGCCACCTAAACGAAAAGCTATTGGTCGATCTACACCTCAAGCACGAAAAATAAAGGCATCACGAGCTTCAGAAACAGACGAGCAACGTAAAGCAAGATTGGAAACCGTTAGTTTGCACTGCTCAAATCCGATCATCTGAAACAGACGAGCAACGTAAAGGAAGATTGGAAACCGTTCGAGTTCGCACTGCTAAAACCCGATCATCTGAAACAGACGAGCAACGGAGAGCAAGATTGGAAACCGTTCGAGTTTGCACTGCTCAAACCCGATCATCTGAAACAGACGAGCAACGTAAAGGAAGATTGGAAACCGTTCGAGTTTGCACTGCTCAAACCCGATCATCTGAAACAGACGAACAACGGGAAGCAAGGTTGCAAACCGTTCGAATTCGCACTGCTCAATCCAGACGAACAATGCACGCTGATCTAAATCTTAGTGCATTCCATTATAATGCAAATTATGATTACAGTCTTCATCCAAGTGTGCTTATTGGAAAAATGGATAAATCATGCGTGCATTGCAATGCCCTCAGATTTAAAGAATGAAACACCAGGAATGTGCTGCGCGGGTGGAAAAGTGAAATTGCCAGAGTTACATTTACTACCCGAACCATTATCAACGTTGGTATCAGGTGACACAAGCCAGTCAAAATATTTCTTGGCAAACATACGGAAGTACAATTCAAGTTTCCAAATGACATCGTTCGGTGCAACGAATATCGTGCGCGAGAATTACATGCCAACATTTAAAGTGCAAGGGCAAATTTACCATCGTGCAGGATCACTACTACCACAACCGAACGCAGATCACAAATTTCTTCAAATTTATTTCATGGGAAACACTCATGAACAAATCGATCAACGTTGTCAATTCAATACTGACACTAAACGAGAAATAGTCGCTGCATTACAAACTTTATTCGATCAACACAACGAATTAATTCGATTGTTCAGAACTGCCCTTGAACAAATGCCAACTGATGACTACAAAGTCGTAGTTAGAGCAGACAAAACACCTGTCGGCCAACACGAAAGACAGTACAATGCACCAACAATTGATGAAGTGGCGATCGTTATAGTTGGCGAAGAATTTAACTCGCGTGATATAATTCTTCATCATGGTGATGTCCAGCGAGTCTCAGAAACTCATCGCTCATACGACGGATTGCAATATCCGATTTTATTTAGGCAAGGAGAAGATGGATATCATTTCAACATCTTAATGAGAAATCCACAAACAAATGAGGAAACGAATAAGAAAGTCAGTGCCATGAAATACTATTCATATCGATTGATGATTCGTGTAAACGCTGAAAATCTAATCTTGAAATGTCGGCAATTGTTCCATCAATACATTGTCGATATGTATGCGAAAATCGAAACCGAACGACTCCTCTACATTTGATTAAATCAAACCAAGTTGCGTTCCGAAGAGTACATTCATTTACGTGATGCAGTTGTTAATGATGGCAATGTGAATCTCAATGAATTCGGAAAAATGGTCATACTACCGACCACATTTACAGGGAGTCCACGGCACATGCATGAATATGCACAAGATGCAATTACATATGTTCGCGCATATGGCCGTCCAGATTTGTTTATTACCTTCACATGCAATCCGACGTGGGATGAAATACAAGAACTTTTGTTACCTGGACAATCATCATTGGATCGTCATGATATTTCCGCGCGATATGTTTGGCAATCGCTAACAAAGTATTGGTACAATTGGGAATGGACAGCTGTATGTGGCATGCTCACGCGTTGGAAAACTTTGATTTATTATACAGACAGAAAAACAAAAAAATATTGTGTATCCAAAAGCACTTCAATAAACAGAATAGGCTATTTGACAGTATGAAAAAAAGTATGTTTGTTTGTTTCTTTGTTTGTGTCGCATGCGTTCCTATACCGTTCATCCGATTGCGATAAAACTATTGTGAGTATCAACAGCTGTATGAAATTCATAATCGGTAGCGATACCTAAAATTGCGTGTGTTCGGTGTGAACTGTAGGCGCCTTTGATACGTCACGTCATCGAACACGGTCTGGATTGGCTGAAACTATGATGACGTAAATCAACAGCTGTATGAAACTCATACTAGGTAGCGATACCTAAAACGCCTTCGGTAAGGTAACCACTTATTGTGGGCTCGATATATACCACTAAATAATCTGAGATGCTTTCCAGAAACAAGTCAAATAGTCTATTAAAACACAAGCACTTTCTTTCTTTCAGTGCCATTGCAACGCATTCCAGGATTAAAACACACTTTCTTTCTTTCAGTGGCATTGCAACGCATGCCGGGTACTTGCTAGTACATACATACATACATACATACATACATACATACATACATACATACATACATACATACATACATACATACATACATACATACATACATACATACAATTAGCTCTAATTAAATATTACTCTGAAAACATCTTTAACAAAGTTTCATGATTAAAGAATCCAAAGACTCTTTCATTCGTTTCTGTAATGTTGTACTATAAAATCTAAAAATCACATTATCATGACTTTGTCTGATTGGTTTTTATTGTTTATTACTATATTTTTAGCAAATGACAGACTATTATTGGTAGTTAGTATATTATTTGAGGGAAGTCACAGAAAGCCATCATTCTCACATACCCCTGGTGGCTTTGCCTAATACTTCAACCCACAAGGACATAGATGTTTTGTTAGTGATCTATAAAGACAAACGCTGAGACCACTCTTCCTCCCAGGGCCCTGGCTTTATTTGGAGACTAAGCACTAGCTTTTCTGGATGATACAAACTTCCGTCAATCTTGTATAAATAGCAAATAATTCAATATGACACAGAAATTCAATCTTAGCCATTTTGCAAAAACACCTAATTGTACATAATCCATCAGTCATAATCCATCATGTATATGCCACGTATCTCAAGGACCAAAACTATGTATTGTTATGATTTTCCACAAGTGACCATTCACAGAATTGATTCACAGATTTAGAAACAAAATGGAAATGTTTACAAATGTAAATGTAAAGATATATCTACATGGTATATGAGACTCAGATAAGGTCTTAATGTTTCAAAATTCCTAAATATACATGTTGTGCATACAACACAACCGTTAGCCCAATTATAACATTGAGGAAACAGAGACATTGCTGGGAATGTATTCTGTTGAATTTCTTTTTGAAGCCATTGTAGCGAAGTTAGTAGAGCAACAATCTCCAAAACGTATCGGCTTTATGCTTGCCCAGTCTAGCTTTGGATCATTGACTTAATACCTGCCCTTGCCAGCTTGGACTAGCACATTTCCTTTGAAAAGCCATTGAGCTCTCAATTCCTCAGCGTGATAGTAACCATGTGTTAACATTACTATCAACATCAACTTCTTCAAAAGCAAACAACCTCAACTGCAAATGTAATCAAAATTATGCTTGATCACTCATTTTGATCAGTATAATTGATACATTTGCTGGTATGTGTATTGTTTCAGTAATGCACTTGACCATATAAATCATTGTTACCTATGTTATTTATAGTTTGATGTATATTTGATTTAACTTGCATTTGATTTAATTTGTTATTTTAAAGTGTTTGTTTTATTTGATTAGGATTTTTAGCGTAGCTTTTAACAATTTGTCTGCAATTATGCAGTTCATAGTGATGTCTAGCACTGAGGCATCATGCCTGAGACATGTAACATGATGTCCCAACCAGTCACATTATCCTGACACCAGGCCGACCATTCCTAACACTAACCTTTTAATGCTGAGCGCCAAGCTAGGATGCTGTTAGTCCCATGTTTGTAAATCTTTGGTATGACGCAGCCGGGGATCGAACCCACGACCTCCCACTTCGACGGCGGACAAGAACCACTAGGCCACCGGAGCGGTTACTTATAAAGTTAATGTGTTTTATATAGTGACCAATTTTTGGAGCTAATTTATTTATTTTCCTTCAAATTAACTCTTTGACAAAGAAAGTTATCAAACTTTAGACAAAATACAACTTAAAATATTTCCTGTAATTCAACAAGCTGTTGACACATCAGTACGATGCTGACCACACTATGTCATAGCCTTCCAATTTTTATTTTATTCGGATTCGAACTCATTTTTACTTGTAATTCTAGGAAAGAAATGTATTTGTTAAATCTATGGAAAAAGAAAATTATTTATCCAAACATGTAATTTTGTCCAAGACAAATATGACTTAGATGATCAGAGTAAACAGTGTTATGGAGATAGCAGGAAGTGATAGTGATGCAGATGATTTTACCTGGATATATTTTTCTATAAAAGAATTCTTCAATAGATCTGTTTCCACAAAGGAAGTATTATAAACAGGTATATACAAACAGATTCACATAGGTGAGCGAGAAATTAAATAAATGAATGAATGAGAAAATGAAAAACTGCAAGGAAAGAGACAAAAATACACAATATATGAATGCTCAAAAGAGATGAAAACCAACAAGAGAACAACTCCATTACAAAAGTATTGGTAATCAAATATGAACAGGTCTTCATTTACAGCGTTATGCTTCATTTCAGTTAAATCTGGCATACAACAGACCTTAGTATAGCGAATACATGGTATTGCACTAAAATGTTACTTACTGGATTTGTGCCTTTTTTATGAAAACATTTCATTCTTGCTGTATGTACTAAATTTCAGCAAATTTAGAAGACAATTAGTTATCTCTAGGATCCTTTGTCTTTTTGCATATTGTCAGGAATCATCACTTAAAATACTGTAAATTGTATTAAAAAAAGTATTGCCCTGATATGAAAAAAGACACTATTCTACAAAGAATACTTTCCATGTCCTGTATATAGTCTTTCGTGCCTCCTGAAACCATGAAAGTAAAATAGTTGTATAGTCATAGACTAGAAGAGTGTTTATGGGATTACTGTTGCTTGGTAAATGATATTCATCCATACATGTACGATTGTTTTTTTAATTTTAAACTACATGAGGGATTGCTATAAAATACACATTTAGTCAAGGTCATTTTTTCTTAATGAAAACATTGCTGCTTTGTCATCTGGTATTGTTACTCCTTCAAATTTGTTGATCATGAGCATTGTTTTCCACTTCCTATGAGGTCTTTGATAGGTTATTAATGAAACTTTGCTGGTCTGATAATTGATATTGCCTCCCCGCAACCATCATGAAAATTGTCACTACTTCTCTTTAATCTTTACCAGACAACTTGTGATATCAAGTGATCTTTAATTAAAACTGTGCTGATCTCGCCTCTAATATGATTGCAGTGGTTAACATCTTAAATATCTTTTTATCATCACTCCTTTTCAAGGCTTCATCAAATCAAAATGGTCTTTTCACCAAAACACATGTAAGGTCATGTTGTCCTACATAAAAATAGTGCCAATCGAATATACAGTATAACCATAATTGCATCCAACTTGAACAAGGTCCTAATGTTACTCCTGATAAAGAGAAAGTCATATTACATTAAGATATATATATATATATATATATATATATATATATATATATATATATATATATAGATAGATATAGATATAGATATAGATATAGATAGATATAGATAGATAGATAGATATAGATATATAGATAGATATATAGATATAGATATATAGATATATATAGATAGATATATAGATATAGATATATAGATATATATAGATAGATATATAGATATAGATATATATAGATAGATGTATAGATATATATATATATATATATATATATATATGGCTATAAAAGTAATTGTAATTGTGCCAATATATTCTCATATATGGCCACATTATTGTTACTGCTCCTCCTTTCTGAAGGATATATCAACATGATTTTATTAACAAGTTTTCCTATGCCTTCTATACGGTACGAAATAAAATTGGCAACGATCTGATATTCAATATGGCTGCCAGTCATGTTGGCACTCTTATCACTATTTCTAAATGTAAAGTCATATCAGCAGGGTCTTTTAACACATTGATTTTTTGTATGTCTGGCTGCTGTTGATGTTGGGTTTAGCGCCATTTTTCAGTGCAAGATATGCTATACAAGGCGACCAGTATTATTGGTGTAGGAAAAACCCGGAAAACCCTAAAAAAACAACCACCGACCCACGAGAAGCTACTGGCAAGCTTTCTCACATAACTACATTAGCCGAATCTTAGACTCGAACCCAGGCAGACAGGTGAGATGGCAGTGATCCGTAACGGAAAGCGCGTTAGACCGTTTGGCCAATCGGGGCCCCCTTTATATCTCTGGTTGGGCCTAAATAGAGATGAGGAGATATGCAGTATGGCTCTATTGATAGTATTTTGATAAGTGTCAACCAGAATGGAGAGTCATATTGGGATGGAAATTTCACCTAACTGTTCTTCAATCATGATAGTACTGACAACAATTTGAATTTTTTTTATTTCTTAAGAATATAAGAAACAATTTAGCACTAAGTTGACTTAAATTATTAGAAATCCTTTTCAGAGAGCAGAGTGTCAGTCATTTTGAAGGACTATTAATGGATGGAAATGTAAACAACGTTGCTTTTGAATAAGAGTTTTTTTATATTTTTTGTTAGAAATGACAATGAAGCATTTGTTTTGTTAGCCTGTATTACCCATGGGTGCACACACTAATATTTAAACATACTTGCAAAGACACTAATCTCATATAATTAAAGGATTAGGTTCAATGAAACAGAGTCGTTATATTTATTATGTAAGCATTAGTTAGCTGCCAGTCTGCTTATATTTTCTATATACATATTGCAATTTAAAATTGTGGAAAAGCCATAACGGGTGTGAATCTAGGTTCAAGTTGTTTATTGATAATATACTTCATTAAAAAGCTACTTGCATGTATATGTGTTTATGTATGTGTGTGTATGTGCGTGCGTGCGTGCGTGTGTGCAGTTGACAAGAATATTGCTTAGAACGGCCCTGTTATTGATCAGTATTCACCTAAAGTATAGAGACAATGGAAAATACTGGAAATTAATAAACTAATTCAATATTTTAAATAAAATATTGTCAGTCGCATATTCCTGCAGACATTACTACTTATAAACTTTTCACCAAGCAGTCCTGGAACTTTGAGGATTAATTCAGGCAAAGTATTTCACCATACAGAATCAATAAATACTGATTTAATGTGGATAAATCCACACCTTGACTTGTACATGTTAGAATACGAACCAGATAGAATTCATCACAACGAAACACTGCAGGTCTGTTTTATTTGTTGTTTGCTACAATACCATCAGTATGTACACAGTGGAGTAGCTCTACCTTTCCTTATGCTCACAAAACTTTCCAATTATTTTTCAGATGCAGACATAGTGTGTGAGAACACCTCAGTTGAGATAACTCCATTGTTTGACCTCCATGACCCACTGGTAGACGTAAATCCATCTTTGGGAATGGTTGATGATGTGGAGGGACCTTTCAATGGGGGAATCAAAATGTGTCTGTAGGTTTCTCGACGATCTTTCTTCCAGGTCGTTGATCCTCGGAGATTAAGACCGTTTGTATGGAAATTGGTTCTTCTGGTTTCAGACTTACATGGATATTATCCAAGAGCTTCAGATTTTGAATGAACCATTTCTTACAAGAGAAAAACACGCGAGTCAAAAAAGGAATCGCCCGTCATCAATAATAATATATTCCCTTCCTCAGAGAGGAAGACATTTTAAGTATGGATTTCTAGTACAAATATGTACACTATATTGCATGGGACATAGTTTCATGACAATCATTAATCGTATCTTTCATTAGTTTTCCAAATTAGATTTATGGTATGCTGGCTATTCATGAATGAACAGAACACATCTACAAGGACACAAGCAAATTAATACCTTCAAAAATGGCAAATATTGATTGCTTTTGAAGTTATTCCCTTCCTCGGAGAGGAAGACGCAATAAGGTATTGGATTTCTAGGAAAAATGTGCACTTAATTGTAAAGTACATTTGTATGCATGTGTTGATATTTGATTATTTTCAAAACACTTTGAATGAACTGTAGGTATATCACGATTGGATGAAACATTTCTTACGGTACACATGCACTCTTCGTTTCTTCCAACAATGGACACTAATGACGTCTAGATTGCATCTCTTTCCCTTTCTGATAGAGGAAGACATTTGAACGTCTTAGGATTATCAGACAAGTGTGTACACTTCATTGCAACGGATCTAGGTTTGTTATATGCGTTAATCATAATACTCTAGACGGAATATTTTCAGACTTATTTTACTATATGGTCAGGATCTGCTAACACTTTGCTTCTTGAACATGGAAACACTCTTCATTCAACGTGGGAAATACTTGATATCAGGATTATACGACAATTACACCCTTCTACAAGACAGGAAGATTCATTAACATATTGGATTTCTGGAACAAGTGATCAGCACACTTTATTATCAAGGACAATACTTGTTTACAATCATCAATCCTATAATTTTCTCGTTGTTTTCAGAACTGCATGTGTATCACACAGGATTGGATGTAACATTTGATAAAGGACAAACACGTTTATTTTAACTATGGAGATTTGTTATATCAGAACCAATGTATTGTAATATAAATTTGCCTCCTGTCATATAATGGTGCCCTTGACAAATACCTTGACATGCTTATCATTCTTTACTCTTGTTAGACTTCGTCTTGCGTCATTATCGTGTCTAGTTTTGTATTGTTTTAAATTTTGCCTTCTCATCCACATATTGTAAAACTAGCATCGTTATTAGCATTGTCGTATTACCCTGCCTCATCTTGCGTAGCCATTGCACATTGCCTTGTCTTTTTTTGGAGTTTCCTTTTGACTTGCATAGCCCCATAACATTTCCATGTGATTTTTTTTGCCGAGGCTTGCATAGCCTCGTGTTGCGTTATAAAGCCGATGTTTTCCGTGATCGTGTTTATTTTCATGCCTTACCTAGTTTTGTCATATGCAGTCATGTCATTCTTGAATTTGTTTCACAATAGCATGCATGTTATGCAAGAGCTTCAGATTTTGAATGGACCATTTTTTATGTAGGCATATCACGATTGGATGAAACATTTATTACGGTACACATGCACTCTCGTTTCTTCCAACAATGGACACTAATGACGTCAAGATTGCATCTCTTTCCCTTTCTGAGAGAGGAAGACATTTGAACGTCTTTGGTTTATCACACATGTGTGTACACTTCATTGCAACGGATCTAGGTTTGTTAAATGCGTTAATCATAATTATCAGACTGTGATTTTACTATATGGGACGGATCTGCTAACACTTTGCTTCTTGAACATGGAAACACTCTCCATTCAACGTGGGAAATACTTGATATCAGGAGTATGCGACAATTACACCCTTCTACAAAACAGGAAGATTCATTAACATATTGGAATTCTGGAACAAGAGATCAGCACACTTTATTGTCAAGGACAATACTTGTTTACAATCATAAATCCTATAATTTTCTCGTTGTTTTCAGAACTGCATGTGTATCACACAGGATTGGAGGTAACATTTGATAAAGGACAAACACGTTAATTTTAACTATGGACATTTGTTATATCAGAACCAATGTATTGTAATATAAATTTGCCTCCTGTCATATTATGGTGCCCTTGACAAATACCTTGCCATGCTTATCATTCTTTCGCCTTGTTAGACTTCGTCTTCGTCATTATCGTGTCTAGTTTTGTATTGTTTTAAATTTTGTCTTCTCATCCACATATTGCTCATCCGAGCGTTGCGTAGCCTCGCGTTGCGTCGTGAAACTAGCATCGTTATTAGCATTGTCGTATTGCCCTGCCTCATCTTGCATATCCATTGCATATTACCTTGTCTTTGTCTAGGTATTCATACCCTAACCCCCAATGTGTCCTCGCGTTGTTTTGTTATGACACCGTGTCATAACTTCCAATTATAGAAAGGTCTGACATCAACAAGGAGTATGTTTCTCCAATTCTGGGATAGGAAGACGCATTAAGTCATTGCATGGGACATAAATTTATGAAACGCATCAGAGAAGAAATCTCTTGATGTCACTAATCTGGTATTCAATTCATAAGAGAGGAAGATTGCGTTTAAATTTGCTTTTAAAGTTCGTCCCTTCCTCGGAGAGGAAGACTCATTAAGTTATTGTATTTCTAGGGCAAATATGTACACATTATTGCAACAAATGTAGGTTTCCTCTTTGCGTTAATCAAGACAATCTAGATAAAATATTTTCAGATTCCGTTGGTTGGTATGTGGTCAGGATATGCTGGAACCATTTCTCTTTGATCTGTAGGCAGTCTCCTGTCAGCGATGGATGTACCTGATATCAAGATTGCCGGACAGTCATTTCCTTCCTCTACAGAGAATGAAGCATGGGCAAACTGGATTTCAGGAAGAAGCGAGCACTTTCTTTTCAAAGACACAATTGTTTTATAAGGATCCATCATATTATTGTTTCGTTTTTTTTCCAGAATTTCGTGTTTATCAGATAGGATTAGTTGGAACCTTTCTTCTACATGGGAAAACAATCATCTTTCAGCGATGGAAGTACTTGATGTCAAACACTGCATGCGAGGAAGACGCATTAACGTATTGGATTTCTGTAACAAGTGAGAACACTTTATTTTCATAGAAAATATTTTTATCATCATGCATCATATTAATGCCTTGTTATTTTTAGAACTCCATCTTTATCACTTAGGATTTGACGGAACATTTGATAAATGACGAACACATTTTTTATGACAATCAACAGACATTTGTTACATCATGCCCAATGTATTGCATTCAATTTTCGCCTCCCATCACATTCTTCTATAGTCATTGGTCATTACATCGTCATATATTGTTTAGCCGATCTTTGCGTACATTCGCGTTGCGTCGTGAAACTACCATCGTTTTTCATATTTTCATTTTTCCCTGTCACAGCTTGCATACCCTTGCACATTGCCTTATCTTGTTTTGCCCAACTATGGGTATACTACCCATGTCCTCGCGTTGCGTCGTTGATATCATCGTGTCTTGTTTTGGAGTTTCATTTAGACTTGCACAGCCCTATAACATTTCCATGCGATTATTTTTTGCAGAGGCTTGCATAGCCTCGTGTTGCGTTATAAAGCCGATGTTGTCCGTGATCGTGTTCATTTTCATGCCTTACCTAGTTTTGTCATATGCAGTCATGTCATTCTTGAGTTTGTTTCACAATAGCATGCATATTATGCAAGAGCTTCAGATTTTGAATGGACCATTTTTTAAAAGAGTGAAAAACACGTGTTTCAAAAAAGGAATCGCAAGTCGGCAATAATCATATATTCCCTTCCTCAGAGAGGAAGACGTTTTAAGTATGGATTTCTAGTACAAATGTCTACACTATATTGCATGGGACATAGTTTCATGACAATCATTAATCGTATCTTTCATTAGTTTTCAAAATTAGATTTATGGTGTGCTGGCTCTTCATGAATGAATAGAACACATCGTCAAGGACACAAACAAATTTCCACCTTCAAAAATATCAAATGTTGATTGCTTTTGAAGTTATTCCCTTCCTCGGAGAGGAAGACGCAATAAGGTATTGGATTTCTAGGAGAAATGTGCACTTAATTGCGAGGTACATTTGTATGCATGTGTTGATATTTGATTATTTTCAGAGCAATTTGATTGATATGTAGGCATATCACGATTGGATGAAACATTTATTACGGTATACACATGCACTCTCGTTTCTTCCAACAATGGACACTAATGACGTCTAGATTGCATCTCTTTCCCTTTCTGATAGAGGAAGACATTTGAACGTCTTTGGTTTATCACACAAGTGTGTACACTTCATTGCAACGGATCTAGGTTTGTTAAATGCGTTAATCATAATTATCAGACTGTGATTTTACTATATGGGACGGATCTGCTAACACTTTGCTTCTTGAACATGGAAACACTCTCCATTCAACGTGGGAAATACTTGATATCAGGAGTATGCGACAATTACACCCTTCTACAAAACAGGAAGATTCATTAACATATTGGATTTCTGGAACAAGAGATCAGCACACTTTATTGTCAAGGACAATATTTGTTTACAATCATCAATCTTATAATTTTCTCGTTGTTTCAGAAATACTTGTGTATCACACAGGATTGGATGTAACATTTGATAAAGGACAAACACGTTAATTTTAACTATGGACATTTATTATATCAGAACCAATGTATTGTAATATAAATTTGCCTCCTGTCATATAATGGTGCCCTTGACAAATACCTTGACATGCTTATCATTCTTTAGCCTTGTTAGACTTAAGTCTTCGTCATTTTCGTGTCTAGTTTTGTATTGTTTTAAATTTTGTCATCTCATCCACATATTGCTCATCCGAGCGTTGCGTAGCCTCGCGGTGCGTCGTGAAACTAGCATCGTTATTAGCATTGTCGTATTACCCTCCCTCATCTTGCATAGCCATTGCATATTAGCTTGTCTTTATGTCTAGGTATTCATACCCTAACCCCCAATGTGTCCTCGCGTTGTTTTGTTATGACACCGTGTCATAACTTCCAATTATGGAAAGGTCTGACATCAACAATGAGTATATTTCTCCGATTCTGTGATAGGAAGACGCATTAAGTCATTGCATAGGACATAAATTTATGAAACGCATCAGAGAAGAAATCTCTTGATGTCACTAATCTGGTATTCAATTCCTAAGAGAGGAAGATTGCGTTTAAATTTGCTTTTAAAGTTCGTCCCTTCCTCGGAGAGGACGACTCATTAAGTTATTGTATTTCTAGGCAAATATGTACACATTATTGCAACAAATGTAGGTTTGCTCTTTGCTTTAATCAAGACAATCTAGATAAAATATTTTCAGATTCCGTTGGTTGGTATGTGGTCAGGATATGCTGGAACCATTTCTCTTTGATCTGTAGGCAGTCTCCTGTCAACGATGGAAGTACCTGATATCAAGATTGCCGGACAGTCATTTCCTTCCTCTACAGAGAATGAAGCATGGGCAAACTGGATTTGAGGAAGAAGCGAGCACTTTCTTTTCAAAGACACAATTGTTTTATAAGGATCCATCATATTATTGTTTCGTTTTTTTTTCCAGAATTTCGTGTTTATCAGATAGGATTAGTTGGAACCTTTCTTCTACATGGGAAAACAATCATCTTTCAGCGATGGAAGTACTTGATGTCAAACACTGCATGCGAGGAAGACGCATTAACGTATTGGATTTCTCTAACAAGTGAGAACACTTTATTTTCATAGAAAATATTTTTATCATCATGCATCATATTAATGCCTTGTTATTTTTAGAACTCCATCTTTATCACTTAGGATTTGACGGAACATTTGATAAATGACGAACACATTTTTTATGACAATCAACAGACATTTGTTACATCATGCCCAATGTATTGCATTCAATTTTCGCCTCCCATCACATTCTTCTATAGTCATTGGTCATTACATCGTCATATATTGTTTAGCCGATCTTTGCGTACATTCGCGTTGCGTCGTGAAACTGCCATCGTTTTTCATATTTGCATTTTTCCCTGTCACAGCTTGCATACCCTTGCACATTGCCTTATCTTGTTTTGCCCAACTATGGGTATACTACCCATGTCCTCGCGTTGCGTCGTTGATATCATCGTGTCTTGTTTTGGAGTTTCATTTAGACTTGCACAGCCCTATAACATTTCCATGCGATTATTTTTTGCAGAGGCTTGCATAGCATCGTGTTGCGTTATAAAGCCGATGTTGTCCGTGATCGTGTTCATTTTCATGCCTTACCTAGTTTTGTCATATGCAGTCATGTCATTCTTGAGTTTGTTTCACAATAGCATTCATGTTATGCAAGAGCTTCAGATTTTGAATGGACCATTTTTTAAAAGAGTGAAAAACACGTGTTTCAAAAAAGGAATCGCAAGTCAGCAATAATCAT
The DNA here is from genome assembly GCA_030141615.1 of Unio pictorum. Taxonomy (NCBI): domain Eukaryota; kingdom Metazoa; phylum Mollusca; class Bivalvia; order Unionida; family Unionidae; genus Unio; species Unio pictorum. The sequence goes on from JARLTB010000070.1 coordinate 1,539,321, forward strand.
ATATTCCATTCCTCAGAGAGGAAGACGTTATAAGTATGGATTTCTAGTACAAATGTGTACACCATATTGCATGGGACATTGTCATGAAACTATCATTAATCGTAACTTTGATTTGTTTTCAAAATTAGATTTATGGTATGCTGGCTATTCATGAATGAATAGAACACATCTTCAAGGACACAAACAAATTTCCACCTTCAAAAATATCAAATGTTGATTCCTTTTGAAGTTATTCCCTTCCTCGGAGAGGAAGACGCAATAAGGTATTGGATTTCTAGGAGAAATGTGCACTTAATTGCGAGGTACATTTGTATGCATGTGTTGATATTTGATTATTTTCAGAGCAATTTTAATGATATGTAGGCATATCACGATTGGATGAAACATTTTTTACGGTACACATGCACTCTCGTTTCTTCCAACAATGGACACTAATGACGTCTAGATTGCATCTCTTTCCCTTTCTGATAGAAGAAGACATTTGAACGTCTTGGGTTTATCACACAAGTGTGTACACTTCATTGCAACGGATCTAGGTTTGTTATATGCGTTAATCATAATACTCTAGACAGAATATTTTCAGACTGATTTTACTATATGGTCAGGATCTGCTAACACTTTGCTTCTTGAACATGGAAACACTCTTCATTCAACGTGGGAAATACTTGATATCAGGATTATACGACAATTACACCCTTCTACAAGACAGGAAGATTCATTAACATATTGGATTTCTGGAACAAGAGATCAGCACACTTTATTGTCAAGGACAATACTTGTTTGCAATCATCAATCCTATAATTTTCTCGTTGTTTTCAGAACTGCATGTGTATCACACAGGATTGGAGGTAACATTTGATAAAGGACAAACACGTTAATTTTAACTATGGACATTTGTTATATCAGAACCAATGTATTGTAATATAAATTTGCCTCCTGTCATATTATGGTGCCCTTGACAAATACCTTGCCATGCTTATCATTCTTTCGCCTTGTTAGACTTATAACCACTGAAATTAATATTACCGCTATTATAGCAAAATTGTTAAATTATTTTGCAAATAATAACACTACATTAAAAACTTATCAACAAATAATTAGATTATAAACTTATGTACTTAATTGCAAGGGATTTTAAGCTGGCCTGTGACTCTGAATGAGGCATGATGTGAGTGGGTGTCGATATTGAGTTCATAATGGACTTATACGTTTTCTACGAGTTTACACTCACTCAATATTGTGTCCTGCAGAGATCACCGCTATAATATACTCATGGGACAGGAGTTTACAATCATTGACATAGCCTGTGACTCTGTTGGGGCTGTAAAATAGATGGATGTCGATATTGAGTTCATATTGAACTTATACGCTGATAGCGAGTTTACACCCATCTAGGAATATAGACCTGACAGGGATTACCGCTAGAATGTTAACTTAAAAATGTAGTCTGTGGTTAAAACAATATTAACACCATTCTTCACCACTTTCCTTAACTGTTAGAACAAAGTCATTGGCACTTGATATTCCAAAATGTACAATAAAAACTGGGACTATAGAAAATGTGGACAGTTTTAAGAATATCAATGGAATTCATGGCGCTATCTATGATGACAATGGAAACGTGGAGGATCAGACTACAGCTTCTCAGGATTTTTCAAACCGCCCTTCTCAGGGCTATTTAATGTTTTTATGTTATAATTCTAGTTCTTTATATTGTGTTATAATAATAGTTCTATTACTTCTTGTTATTGTTTTTGTTATGTTCACTTTTTTCAATTCTTATTCATTGTTTTTGTTTGTTTTGTTCTTGTTACTTATTTTTAACAATTAATTGCTATTTAACTTTTAGACTTATGTCTTTTAAATGTTGTTAATGTGCTGTAACTATTCCCTCCCTTTTGTACCTCTTTGGGAATTGGGGAAGACCAGTGGAACAGCGGAGATGCGGGTCTGCCTCTTGTGGGCGAGTCTGGATTGGAGATGTATATGTGTACAGCCTAGTACACCTCTGTATTTATCCATTCAATCAGTTTCTCAGGGAAGCTGGTGTTGACCCTTTTCCCATTCATCCTTCTGAATACTATGTATCGGTTTCTTGTTACATGTTATCACAAGCTGAATTCTCATCATCTCGATTGGTACGAGAATTCCATTTGATTAACCATCATCAATATCGACTTGAACCTTTCGGAGCACACCTAACTAAATTAATAACTTTAAACAATCCACCCTGAACAACTGATACAGTCACTCTGACATATTAGTGTAGGTTTTTTGTTTTTTCATAGGGTGAATCACCCTCGAAAGAAGGGCTTTTCACCGGCCAAAGGATGGTGGCGACTCATATAGTACACTCTGTACTTACTTACTGATATAATGTTAAGTTTTTTGAAAATTCAGTAACTTATATATTCTTGACACAATTACATAGGTGGCTTACACATTATTGGTGAATAGGAACATCCACTAGTACAACTGGATAAATTGTCACAAGTCTAAGGGAATGCAACCTCATGGACAGCACACACATACGTACATGCAAATATGTCCCTATTAGCTAATATAAGGTAGTCTTAATCCAGGACTATCAGGTTCCCGCAACACAATGTTGCAAATTAATGTAACATAATAAATAACATCAAAAACAATGCATAACACAACATAATATAGCACATACACTCTGGTACATGTCCTATGAGGTTGCATATTAGCAAATTACTTAGGGTGTGCCTCGTGTTTCTTCGTATTGGGTCCGGGTGTGCGTTCGCCTTCTCTTCGTGTTGGACGATGATTGCAGTGCCTTGGAGCTTCCTAACCTGGACCTTTCCGCCTTTGCCTCTTCCGGACATGTACATTACTAGCGAAGGGGGAAAACTTTTCCTTTGCTACCATTGCTGCTGCTTTGATTGGTATCTAGAGTAGGGGTGGGTGTGTGTAGTGCCATTCCTACCCACCCTATAGGCTGCCATTTCCCTTGATAGTTACTTTTTAGTAATTCAGGGGAACGCCTGTTAATGACTAAAATATGGTGCAATTAAGCACTTGAACCCTAAGGGGAGGGAGTGCATACTTCCCCTCCCTGAAGGAACTAAATGGACACCGATATGGTGTCTATAAAAGCTGCACATATGTCTCTAGTAGACGGTTGCAGCTATAAAACATCCGGGTCAGTCAGTCAGTAGACTTCGTCTTCGTCATTATCGTGTCTAGTTTTGTATTGTTTTAAATTTTGTCTTCTCATCCACATATTGCTCATCCCAGCGTTGCGTAGCCTCGCGTTGCGTCGTGAAACTAGCATCGGTATTAGCATTGTCGTATTACCCTGCCTCATCTTCCATAGCCATTGCACATTGCCTTGTCTTTATGTCTATGTATTTATACCCTAACCCCCAATGTGTCCTCGCGTTTTGTTATGACACCGCGTCATAACTTCCAATTATGGTAAGGTCTGACATCAACAAGGAGTATGTTTCTCTGATTCTGGGATAAGAAGACGCATTAAGTCATTGCATGGGACATAAATTTATGAAACGCATCAGAGAAGAAATCTCTTGATGTCACTAATCTGCTATTCAATTCCTAAGAGAGGAAGATTGCGTTTAAATTTGCTTTTAAAGTTCGTCCCTTCCTCGGAGAGGAAGACTCATTAAGTTATTGTATTTCTAGGCAAATATGTACACATTATTGCAACAAATGTAGGTTTGCTCTTTGCGTTAATCAAGACAATCTAGATAAAATATTTTCAGATTCCGTTGGTTGGTATGTGGTCAGGATATGCTGGAACCATTTCTCTTTGATCTGTAGGCAGTCTCCTGTCAACGATGGATGTACCTGATATCAAGATTGCCGGACAGTCATTTCCTTCCTCTACAGAGAATGAAGCATGGGCAAACTGGATTTCAGGAAGAAGCGAGCACTTTCTTTTCAAAGTCACAATTATTTTATAAGGATCCATCATATTATTGTTTCGTTTTTTTCCAGAATTTCGTGTTTATCAGACAGGATTAGTTGGAACCTTTCTTCTACATGGGAAAACATTCATCTTTCAGCGATGGAAGTACTTGATGTCAAACACTGCATGCGAGGAAGACGCATTAACGTATTGGATTTCTGTAACAAGTGAGAACACTTTATTTTCATAGAAAATATTTTTATCATCATGCATCATATTAATGCCTTGTTATTTTTAGAACTCCATCTTTATCACTTAGGATTTGACGGAACATTTGATAAATGATGAACACATTTTGTATGACAACCAAAAGACATTTGTTACATCATGCCCAATGTATTGCATTCAATTTTCGCCTCCCATCACATTCTTCTATAGTCATTGGTCATTACATCGTCATATATTGTTTAGCCGATCTTTGCGTACATTCGCGTTGCGTCGTGAAACTACCATCGTTATTCATATTTTCATTTTTCCCTGTCACAGCTTGCATGCCATTGCACATTGCCTTATCTTGTTTTGCCCAACTATGAGTATACTACCCATGTCCTCGCGTTGCGTCGTTGATATCATCGTGTCTTGTTTTGGAGTTTCATTTATACTTGCACAGCCCTATAACATTTCCATGTGATTTTTTTTGCAGAGGCTTGCATAGCCTCGTGTTGCGTTATAAAGCCGATGTTGTCCGTGATCGTGTTCATTTTCATGCCTTACCTAGTTTTGTCATATGCAGTCATGTCATTCTTGAATTTATTTCACAATAGCATGCATGTTATGCAAGAGCTTCAGATTTTGAATGGACCATTTTTGAAAAGAGTGAAAAACATGTGTTTCAAGAAAGGAATCGCAAGTCAGCAATAATCATATATTCCCTTCCTCAGAGAAGAAGACGTTTTAAGTATGGATTTCTAGTACAAATGTGTACACTATATTGCATGGGACATAGTTTCATGACAATCATTAATCGGAACTTTGATTTGTTTTCAAAATTAGATTTATGGTATGCTGGCTATTCATGAATGAATAGAACACATCTTCAAGGACACAAACAAATTTCCACCTTCAAAAATATCAAATGTTGATTCCTTTTGAAGTTATTCCCTTCCTCGGAGAGGAAATACGCAATAAGGTATTTTATTTCTAGGACAAATGTGCACATAATTGCAAGGTACATTTGTATGCATGTGTTGATATTTGATTATTTTCAGAGCAATTTGAATGATATGTAGGCATATCACGATTGGATGAAACATTTATTACGGTACACATGCACTCTCGTTTCTTCCAACAATGGACTCTAATGACGTCTAGATTGCATCTCTTTCCCTTTCTGATAGTGGAAGACATTTGAACGTCTTAGGTTTATCAGACAAGTGTGTACACTTCATTGCAACGGATCTAGGTTTGTTATATGCGTTAATTATAATACTCTAGACGGAATATTTTCAGACTGATTTTACTATATGGTCACGATCTGCTAACACTTTGCTTCTTGAACATGGAAACACTCTTCATTCAACGTGGGAAATACTTGACATCAGGATTATACGACAATTATACCCTTCTACAAGACAGGAAGATTCATTAACATATTGGATTTCTGGTACAAGAGATCAGCACACTTTATTGTCAAGGACAATACATGTTTGCAATCATCAATCCTATAATTTTCTAGTTGTTTTCAGAACTACATGTGTATCACACAGGATTGGATGTAACATTTGATAAACGACAAACACGTTAATTTTAAATATGGACATTTGTTATATCAGAACCAATGTATTGTAATATAAATTTGCCTCCTGTCATATTATGGTGCCCTTGACAAATACCTTGCCATGCTTATCATTCTTTAGCCTTGTTAGACTTCGTCTTCGTCATTATCGTGTCTAGTTTTGTATTGTTTTAAATTTTGTCTTCTCATCCACATATTGCTCATCCGAGCGTTGCGTAGCCTCGCGTTGCGTCGTGAAACTAGCATCGGTATTAGCATTGTCGTATAGCCCTGCCTCATCTTGCATATCCATTGCATATTACCTTGTCTTTGTCTAGGTATTCATACCCTAACCCCCAATGTCTCCTCGCGTTGTTTTGTTATGACACCGAGTCATAACTTCCAATTATGGTAAGGTCTGACATCAACAAGAAGTATGTTTCTCTGATTCTGGGATAGGAAGACGCATTAAGTCATTGCATGGGACATAAATTTATGAAACGCATCAGAGAAGAAATCTCTTGATGTCACTAATCTGCTATTCAATTCCTAAGAGAGGAAGATTGCGTTTAAATTTGCTTTTAAAGTTCGTCCCTTCCTCGGAGAGGAAGACTCATTAAGTTATTGTATTTCTAGGCAAATATGTACACATTATTGCAACAAATGTAGGTTTGCTCTTTGCGTTAATCAAGACAATCTAGATAAAATATTTTCAGATTCCGTTGGTTGGTATGTGGTCAGGATATGCTGGAACCATTTCTCTTTGATCTGTAGGCAGTCTCCTGTCAACGATGGATGTACCTGATATCAAGATTGCCGGACAGTCATTTCCTTCCTCTACAGAGAATGAAGCATGGGCAAACTGGATTTCAGGAAGAAGCGAGCACTTTCTTTTCAAAGTCACAATTATTTTATAAGGATCCATCATATTATTGTTTCGTTTTTTTCCAGAATTTCGTGTTTATCAGACAGGATTAGTTGGAACCTTTCTTCTACATGGGAAAACATTCATCTTTCAGCGATGGAAGTACTTGATGTCAAACACTGCATGCGAGGAAGACGCATTAACGTATTGGATTTCTGTAACAAGTGAGAACACTTTATTTTCATAGAAAATATTTTTATCATCATGCATCATATTAATGCCTTGTTATTTTTAGAACTCCATCTTTATCACTTAGGATTTGACGGAACATTTGATAAATGATGAACACATTTTGTATGACAACCAAAAGACATTTGTTACATCATGCCCAATGTATTGCATTCAATTTTCGCCTCCCATCACATTCTTCTATAGTCATTGGTCATTACATCGTCATATATTGTTTAGCCGATCTTTGCGTACATTCGCGTTGCGTCGTGAAACTACCATCGTTATTCATATTTTCATTTTTCCCTGTCACAGCTTGCATGCCATTGCACATTGCCTTATCTTGTTTTGCCCAACTATGAGTATACTACCCATGTCCTCGCGTTGCGTCGTTGATATCATCGTGTCTTGTTTTGGAGTTTCATTTATACTTGCACAGCCCTATAACATTTCCATGTGATTTTTTTTGCAGAGGCTTGCATAGCCTCGTGTTGCGTTATAAAGCCGATGTTGTCCGTGATCGTGTTCATTTTCATGCCTTACCTAGTTTTGTCATATGCAGTCATGTCATTCTTGAATTTATTTCACAATAGCATGCATGTTATGCAAGAGCTTCAGATTTTGAATGGACCATTTTTGAAAAGAGTGAAAAACATGTGTTTCAAGAAAGGAATCGCAAGTCAGCAATAATCATATATTCCCTTCCTCAGAGAAGAAGACGTTTTAAGTATGGATTTCTAGTACAAATGTGTACACTATATTGCATGGGACATAGTTTCATGACAATCATTAATCGGAACTTTGATTTGTTTTCAAAATTAGATTTATGGTATGCTGGCTATTCATGAATGAATAGAACACATCTTCAAGGACACAAACAAATTTCCACCTTCAAAAATATCAAATGTTGATTCCTTTTGAAGTTATTCCCTTCCTCGGAGAGGAAATACGCAATAAGGTATTTTATTTCTAGGACAAATGTGCACATAATTGCAAGGTACATTTGTATGCATGTGTTGATATTTGATTATTTTCAGAGCAATTTGAATGATATGTAGGCATATCACGATTGGATGAAACATTTATTACGGTACACATGCACTCTCGTTTCTTCCAACAATGGACTCTAATGACGTCTAGATTGCATCTCTTTCCCTTTCTGATAGTGGAAGACATTTGAACGTCTTAGGTTTATCAGACAAGTGTGTACACTTCATTGCAACGGATCTAGGTTTGTTATATGCGTTAATTATAATACTCTAGACGGAATATTTTCAGACTGATTTTACTATATGGTCACGATCTGCTAACACTTTGCTTCTTGAACATGGAAACACTCTTCATTCAACGTGGGAAATACTTGACATCAGGATTATACGACAATTATACCCTTCTACAAGACAGGAAGATTCATTAACATATTGGATTTCTGGTACAAGAGATCAGCACACTTTATTGTCAAGGACAATACATGTTTGCAATCATCAATCCTATAATTTTCTAGTTGTTTTCAGAACTACATGTGTATCACACAGGATTGGATGTAACATTTGATAAACGACAAACACGTTAATTTTAAATATGGACATTTGTTATATCAGAACCAATGTATTGTAATATAAATTTGCCTCCTGTCATATTATGGTGCCCTTGACAAATACCTTGCCATGCTTATCATTCTTTAGCCTTGTTAGACTTCGTCTTCGTCATTATCGTGTCTAGTTTTGTATTGTTTTAAATTTTGTCTTCTCATCCACATATTGCTCATCCGAGCGTTGCGTAGCCTCGCGTTGCGTCGTGAAACTAGCATCGGTATTAGCATTGTCGTATAGCCCTGCCTCATCTTGCATATCCATTGCATATTACCTTGTCTTTGTCTAGGTATTCATACCCTAACCCCCAATGTCTCCTCGCGTTGTTTTGTTATGACACCGAGTCATAACTTCCAATTATGGTAAGGTCTGACATCAACAAGAAGTATGTTTCTCTGATTCTGGGATAGGAAGACGCATTAAGTCATTGCATGGGACATAAATTTATGAAACGCATCAGAGAAGAAATCTCTTGATGTCACTAATCTGCTATTCAATTCCTAAGAGAGGAAGATTGCGTTTAAATTTGCTTTTAAAGTTCGTCCCTTCCTCGGAGAGGAAGACTCATTAAGTTATTGTATTTCTAGGCAAATATGTACACATTATTGCAACAAATGTAGGTTTGCTCTTTGCTTTAATCAAGACAATCTAGATAAAATATTTTCAGATTCCGTTGGTTGGTATGTGGTCAGGATATGCTGGAACCATTTCTCTTTGATCTGTAGGCAGTCTCCTGTCAACGATGGAAGTACCTGATATCAAGATTGCCGGACAGTCATTTCCTTCCTCTACAGAGAATGAAGCATGGGCAAACTGGATTTCGGGAAGAAGCGAGCACTTTCTTTTCAATGTCACAATTATTTTATAAGGATCCATCATATTATTGTTTCGTTTTTTTCCAGACTTTCGTGTTTATCAGACAGGATTAGTTGGAACCTTTCTTCTACATGGGAAAACAATCATCTTTCAGCGATGGAAGTACTTGATGTCAAAAATTGCATGCGACGAAGACGCATTAACGTATTGGATTTCTCTAACAAGTGAGAACACTTTATTTTCATAGAAAATATTTTTATCATCATGCATCATATTAATGCCTTGTTATTTTTAGAACTCCATCTTTATCACTTAGGATTTGACGGAACATTTGATAAATGACGAACACATTTTTTATGACAATCAACAGACATTTGTTACATCATGCCCAATGTATTGCATTCAATTTTCGCCTCCCATCACATTCTTCTATAGTCATTGGTCATTACATCGTCATATATTGTTTAGCCGATCTTTGCGTACATTCGGGGTGGAATCGTGAAACTACCATCGTTATTCATATTTTCATTTTTCCCTGTCACAGCTTGCATACCCCTTGCACATTGCCTTATCTTGTTTTGCCCAACTATGGGTATACTACCCATGTCCTCGCGTTGCGTCGTTGATATCATCGTGTCATGTTTTGGAGTTTCATTTAGACTTGCACAGCCCTGTAACATTTCCATGCGATTTTTTTGCAGAGGCTTGCATAGCCTCGTGTTGCGTTATAAAGCCGATGTTGTCCGTGATCGTGTTCATTTTCATGCCTTACCTAGATTTGTCATATGTAGTCGTGTCATTCTTAAATTTGTTTCACAACAGCATGCATGTTATGCAAGAGCTTCAGATTTTGAATGGACCATTTTTTAAAAAGTGAAAAACACGTGTTTCAAGAAAGGAATCGCAAGTCAGCGATAATCATATATTCCCTTCCTCAGAGAAGAAGACGTTTTAAGTATGGATTTCTAGTACAAATGTGTACACTATATTGCATGGGACATAGTTTCATGACAATCATTAATCGGAACCTTGATTTGTTTTCAAAATTAGATTTATGGTATGCTGGCTATTCATGAATGAATAGAACACATCTTCAAGGACACAAACAAATTTCCACCTTCAAAAATATCAAATTTTGATTGCTTTTGAAGTTATTCCCTTCCTCGGAGAGGAAGACGCAATAAGGTATTGGATTTCCAGGACAAATGTGCACTTAATTGCAAGGTACAGTTGTATTCATGTGTTGATATTTGATTATTTTCAGAGCAATTTCAATCATATGTAGGCATATCGCGATTGGATGAAACATTTCTTACGGTACACGTGCACTCTAGTTTCTTCCAAAAATGGACAGTAATGACGTCTAGATTGCATCTCTTTCCCTTTCTGAGAGAGGAAGACATTTGAACGTCTTGGGTTTATCAGACAAGTGTGTACACGTCATTGCAACGGATCTAGGTTTGTTAAATGCGTTAATCATAATTCTCTAGATGGAATATTTTCAGACTGTGATTTTACTATATGGTTAGGATCTGCTAACACTTTGCTTCTTGAACATGGAAACACTCTTCATTCAACATCAGGATTATACGACAATTACACCCTTCTACAAGACAGCAAGATTCATTAACATATTGGATTTCTGGAATAAGAGAGCAGCACACTTTATTGTCAAGGACAATATTTGTTTACAATCATCAATCGTATAATTTTCTCGTTGTTTTCAGAACTACATGTGTATCACACAGGATTGGATGTAACATTTGATAAAGAGAAAAGACGTTAATTTTAACCATGGACATTTGTTATATCAGAACCAATGTATTGTAATATAACTTTGCCTCCTGTCATATTATGGTGCCCTTGACAAATACCTTGCCATGCTTATCATCGTTTAGCCTTTTTAGACTTCTTCTTCGTCATTATCGTGTCTAGTTTTGTATTGTTTTAAATTTTGTCTTCTCATCCAAATATTGCTCATCCGAGCGTTGCGTAGCCTCGCGTTGCGTCGTGAAACTAGCATCGTTATTAGCATAGTCGTATTACCCTGCCTCATCTTGCATAGCCATTGCATATTACCTTGTCTTTATGTCTAGGTATTCATACCCTAACCCCCAATGTGTCCTCGCGTTGTTTTGTTATGACACCGTGTCATAACTTCCAATTATGGAAAGGTCTGACATCAAGACGTATTTTTCTCCGATTCTGGGATAGGAAGACGCATTAAGTCATTGCATGGGACATAAAATATATGAAACGCATCAGAGAAGAAATTTCTTGATGTCACTAATCAGGTATTCAATTCCTAAGAGAGGTAGATTGCGTTTAAATTTGCTTTTAAAGTTCGTCCCTTCCTCGGAGAGGAAGACTCATTAAGTTATTGTATTTCTAGGGCAAATATGTACACATTATTGCAACAAATGTAGGTTTGCTCTTTGCGTTAATCAAAATAATCTAGATAAAATATTTTCAGATTCCGTTGGTTGGTATGTGGTCAGGATATGCTGGAACCATTTCTCTTGGATCTGTAGGCGGTCTTCTGTCAACGATGGAATTACGTGATATCAAGATTGCCGGACAGTCATTTCCTTCCTCTACAGAGAAAGAAGTATGGACAAATTGGATTTCAGGAAGAAGCGAGCACTTTCTTATCAAAGACACAATTTGTTTATAAGGATCCATCATATTATTGTTTCTTTTTTTCCAGAATTTTGTGTTTATCACATAGGATTAGTTGGAACCTTTCTTCTACATGGGAAAACAATCATCTTTCAGCGATGGAAGTTCTTGATGTCAAAAATTGCATGCGAGGAAGACGCATTAACGTATTGGATTTCTGTAACAAGTGAGAACACATTATTTTCATAGAAAATATTTTTATCATGATGCATCATATTAATGCCTTGTTATTTTTAGAACTCCATCTTTATCACTTAGGGCTTTACGGAACATTTGATAAATGACGAACACATTTTTTATGACAATCAACAGACATTTGTTACATCATGCCCAATGTATTGCATTCAATTTTCGCCTCCCATCACATTCTTCTATAGTCATTGGTCATTACATCGTCATATATTGTTTGGCCTATCTTTGCGTACATTTGCGTTGCGTCGTGAAACTACCATTGTTATTCATATTGTCATTGTGCACTTAATTGCCATGTAGATTTGTGTTGATATTTTGTTATTTTCAGAGCACTTCGTATAATATGCAGGCTCATTACGATTGGGTGAAACATTAAATACGTTACACTTGCATTCTCATTACTTCCAACAATGGACACTCTTGACGTCAAGATTATCTCTTTCTTTCCCTTTCTAAGCGAAGAAGACATTTGAACGTTTAGGGTTTATCAGACAAATGTGGACACCTCAATGCAACTGTTCAAGGTTTGTTAAATGCGTTAATCATAATTCTCTGGATGGAATATTTTCAGACCGCAATTTTCGCTATTTGGTCAGGATCTGCTAACACGTTCCTTCTTGAACATTGAAACACTCTTCATTCAACGAGGAAAGTACTTAATATCCGTATAGTGACACCCTTCTACAAGACTGGACGATTGATCACCTTTTTGGATATCTGGAACAAGTGAGCACACTTTATTTTCAAAGATAAACATAAAATCATTCATCATAGGATTGTCTCGTTTTCATGACTTCATGTATATCAAACAGAACATTTGATAAAGGACAAACAGGTTGATTTTAGCTATGGACAATTGTTACATTAGGACCCTTGCATTGTAATCTAAACTTGCCTCCTCTCACATTATCGTACTGTGAGACTTTGTCTTGCGTCATTATCGTGTCTAGTTTTGTATTTTTGAATTTTGTCTTTTCATCCAAATATTGTTTATCCGAGCTCTGCATAGCCTCGCATTGCGTTGTGAAACTAGTATCTTCATTGGTATTGTCATTTTACCCTGCCTATCCTTGCATAGCCCTTGCCTTGTCTTGTTTTTGCCTAGCTATGCATATCGTACCCCTGAATCCTCGCGTTGCGTCGTTGACATCATCGTGTCTATTTTAGATTATTGCGACTTACATAGCCCTATAACATTTACATCCTGACTAAATTGGCATATATTGTTTAGCCTCTCATTGCATAGCCTTATGTTGCGTCTTGAAACAAATATCTTTATTCGTATTGTCAGTTTACCTCGCCCTTGCACATTGCCTTGTCTTGTTTTGCCTAGCTATGCATACCCTACCCATGATTCCTCGCGTTGCGTCCTTGAGTTTCATTTCGACTTACATATCCGTATTTAATCTAAACATGCAATTTTCTTTTACCTTGCCTTGCATAGCCTCTTATTTCCTTATGATGCCAATCTTCTACGTAATCGTGTTAACATTTACATGCGTTTTATAGTTTTGTCAAATGCATTCTTATATTGACCTTGAATTAGTTTCATAACTGCATGGATATTATGCAAGAGCTTCAGATTTGGAATCGAACATTTCTTAAAAGTTAGGAAAACACGCGTTTTAAAGAAGGATTCGCGTGACATCAATACTTTGATATTAATTTTCTCAGAGAGGAAGACGTTTTAAGTATGGATTTCTAGTACAAATGTGTACACTATATTGCATGGGACATAGTTTCATGACAATCATTAATCGTATCTTTGATTAGTTTTCAAAACTAGATTTATGGTTGGCTGTCTGTTCACGACTGAATATAACATATATTCAGAGACACAAACAAATTGCATCCTTCATTAATGGCAAATGTTGATGTTATGATTGCTTTTCAAGTTCATGGGAGAGGAATTTGCATTCAATTGCTGTATTTCTAGGACAAATCTGCACATTATTATTTGTCTAATTTTTTTCAGAGCACATTGAATGATATGATGGCTCATCCGATTGGATGAACCATTTCTCACAGTACACATGGACTCTCATTACTTATACAATGTAAAATATTTTGGTTTCTATGAGAAATGTCTACGCTGCATTGCAACGGATTTTTGCTGTATATTTTCAGATTGCGTATTCGGTCAGGATCTTCTGCAACTTTCAAGGAAGGAGGTACTTGATGTCATAGATGTCCGACAATCATTCCCTTCGTCAAGAGAGGACGATGCATTAATCTATTAAGACACTTCATAGTACACGTGATGAAAACATGTTTTGTTAATGATACTACTAATGTTCCCTCTGCAATAGTTACCATGATGTTTGAATATTATGTAAAGTTAAAAACGTACATTTCCTAGGTGGATAATAACTTTAAAAAAATGATTAATGGGAAACTTATGCATGTATGAGGCAGACCTGAAAGACCGTATAATTTCACCACAAGTCTTACGAAAATGACACTACAAATACAAAATGTTTCCAGTTTTCAGTCAAATCTGAATATTGACTTGTCATCGTTTAATTCATTTATGGGGTGCATGTTAAATGCAGTTGAATTGAATTGAATTATAGAAATTTAAAATTAAATGACATGTACTTTAAATGATAACATATATCTAGAATGCTGACTTTAAATAATATAAACTCAGTTTAAAATGTATTTACCATGAACTTAAAGTTAAATATTTACCTTCATTTAAACTTGCACAAGTTTACTTATTTCGAATTTTATTTCACGCAATAACATTAAATGATAACAATATGGTACGTTTTAACACTATTACTCATTAATAACTCATTACGTAATATTTATTATTTTTTACATGGTGCAACGTTTAATGTTCCTAATTAAAGTGATAATTAACGTCATTGAAGACAGGTGTATAATTGTATTGTCACTTTCTCCTTGATGTTATAAATCAAAGCAAAACTATTTTCCTTTTTTAAACATGAATGAAAATTCCTCTTCTTAATCCACTTTAATTTATTGTGTTTATTTTAATGTTAGGACAAGTATGATCAATTAGGAATGAAATAATTGAACTTAAGTTTAATAATTAAATATCTTTAATATATTGTAACGTAAACTATGTATTTTCTAACGAAATTACCTTATTATTATTATACTATCATTTTTATTATTATTCGATTGATTAGTATTATTATTAATTCATTTATTTATTCAATAATCAATAATGTATTAATTTATTATTATTGAATTAATTAATTATTTCAAACATACGAAATTTTTTAGGAATTAATTAATTAAATGTACTATACCTAAAAGTATTGTAAAATAAAATATGCATACTATCCTGTATTTGCTAATCTTTTACTTTTTTAAAATCCATCTTCCTAACTAATGATATACCATGGCAGAATCTAATTTAAGTTTTCTCCCTTTTCAGTGTAACGGTTTTGCTATGCTTTGGTAGTTATCTCCCTTACTAATTGAAATGTGTAGCCAAGAAGTGCGATGATAATGATTAAAACCTTCAATTGCAACATTGTACGATGAATACAAAAGGTATAACTTCCGTACATGTATGTAAAACACTAATCTTTTGACATTTTGTGTCCGCGACTCGCATTGAGAGAGAAGAAATCCTATTTTTCCTTTATACATACTGCTAATAACCAATTACGGTATGAAATTAAGAGGCACTAAGTGCTACAAATTGGAAACAAGTAGTACACAAAGTAAATATTAAAACAACTACAACTCAAATTTATATTAATAAATATTAATTTTCATGATATCCGCAATATGAGTGACAAGTAAATTGTCCAAAGACAATCTTATACATACTGTCGTTGTTTTACATTCATTTCTATATTATTTTCATACCTGTGAAAAATAAAAGTGAAACCCGTTTACTATTCTCTTTCTTTACATTAAACGGAGCTAATTTTAATTATAGTCAACAGTTTGTTTATGGAAATGAAATGGGGAGCTTATAAATAGCGATTTTTTTTTTAAGGCGGGCTCCGCAAATGTGCGAATGTAGGAATATAAGCACTTTCAATATATGTTACTGCCGTCGCACTATTAAACAACAGGCTACATTATGGTAACATTTAGGACGACAAGTTAAATAATAGTGATCACAAAGGAAGAAATAAGTGAAATAGTGGCCGTATATGTTTGTATTCCTTCATAATCCGACAAAATGTTCGATTACTTATTTGTGACAGCTGCATCATATGCACTTGATTCCACAAGTCCACGAGGAAAACTCTTAAGACCCTAATCTGCTCCCAAACAGAATGTAAGTGTTAATGTATGCAGGGCACGGAGAAGCTGAAGTAATTTGCAATTAAGCCCTGTGCCTGTTAAAAAAGTTCAAAGACTACGGAGGCGGAGTTTATTGCTAAAGGAACATCGGGCACATCAAGGAAAAATATAATTTAATAGCAGATGCACTTTCCCGTGTGTATAAATCTATTATTTCTGTACACTGTTTTTAATTAATAAGAGTACTTCTGTTTTTTTTTTTATTAAACTCGTGTATAGTTAATATATGGTAAAAAGATAGATTTATCATATATATCTTTCAACTGTATGGGGGAAGTATTATGTATATCGATTTTATAAATAATTGCTTTAATTTAATATTGTTTGTCAGTTTTGATATTGTAATGTAAATTTATTAACTAAAGATAGGGTTTAAGAAAATCGGTTGAACGAATTTTCTTTTGTAAACATTTATTGCTTACCTTGATTCGAGGTCGGTGAAAACCATGGAACGTTTTTATTAATTTTGTTAATACGATCGGTTGTTGTCAAATTCAAGAAAGGAATAGAGATGGAGTTAACATTTTATTCTTTAAATAAAACGATTGGTTGTTGTAAGAGTCATGTTAGTAGTACATGATATAAATCGATAACGTGACTCTTTCCCCTTTCGTGATTTCGCAATTTGGGCATTTTGTCGTTACTGCGTATAAGAATACGGTTTTGAGACATATTCTCAGTTGTTGGACTTTTACAAGTGAAGTTCAGTCTTTTATTTTGTTGTAGCGAAAAACATTTAAATCCATGTTAAGAATTCTTCAGTTGATTTGGATTTTAAAGGATTAAGTCGGATCTCTTGAAATATTAGACGTGCTCATGCATATTTCTTAAACAAAGTCAGTTTATCAAAATAGTAGTCGGATTTCCAATCCCAAAGTGTTAAATCTCGTGATTCTACAAGGAACTAAAGATAAACACAAGAGACTCCAGCATACGTCATCACCTTTCATCTTAGTATCCCAACACGACTCGAGCATGAGTATATTATGACACTAAATTACTAGGACATTTGTAATGTATTTAGTGCGTTAAGTTTGGATTTGGTAAATTTTCAAATCTTGTTGTTTTCACTTTCATTGCTGCCGTTACCTAACGTAAACTCGTAACTATATTATACATGTTTCATGTATTCTTGATCTTAATACTATTTGCTTCATAAGTAACAGAGCCGGAAGAATGCTAACTTCACCTCTGATGACTTCTGTTCTTCAAAGCTTAAAAGCTTGTCTGAGAGTTTTTGTTATTGTAGTGTTTAACGCAATTTTGGCAGCATGCAATAGGCTATACATGGCGGCCAGTATTAATGGTTGGGGAAGAACCTGGGAAAAAACCATGAAAGAACCACCGACCCACAAGAATTCTGGCTAGCTTTCTCACATACCCATATTTTCCGAATCTGACACTCGAACCCACGCAGAAAGATTGAGATGGAAGTGATCGGTAACGGTGACAAGCCCACTCGCTTTAGACCACTCGGCGCCCCCTTGTGTGATGGTACAATCTGTGTTAATAAATTGCATACTGTAAAACATATTCCAAATGCATCAGTCATCTTCTGAAGCAACTGTGGAACATTTTCGTTGCGCAATGGTTAAACTGTTCAGATATCTTTTCATCGAAGATGGGAGACCTACTTACATAGCCATTTAATTTCCTGACTGTTGCTTATTTGTTTGCAGTCAAGACTATATATTTAAGAATTGGATGTCCAGCGGTTTTCGATATTAAACTCTTGACAAAAAAGTATCGATCGTGTAGTATATACATGTTCTCCGTACTAGTACATTTACGAAATCTATTTACAATTCCTTGACATTATCCACTAACTGCATCTTCTGGATCTATATTAGCAATGTTGGATGAAACGAACTAAAACATTTGCATTGGAACTTAATTTATCATTGGTGTCTTGAAATAATCGCTAAACGTCCGCCTACTTTGTGTAATGAAAGTGCAGTATAGATATATTCAAGTACGTGAATGACAGATTAAGCTGAACGAGACAACGAAGCAATGAGAATCTACGTCTGATTTAGAAACAAATAATAATAATAATAATAATAATAATAATAATAATAATAATAGTAATAATGTCGTCATGACAAGAATTACTACAATAGATCGTCGTTAATACATTTGGATTAAAGTTTTCCGTTAACTTTCTAACTGCGATTCCAGCGAAAGAAATAGCGCTAACACAATATACGAGTATATCAAGGTTGGACCCCTGATTGCCAGATTGCTGGCATGCCAACATAACATTATCAGATCAAAATTAAATTAAATCTATCACATGAAAAGAATATAAAATAGATATTACTGTTCACGAACCAATATCAGCTGCTGTAGAAATAAACTCACTAGATTATGATGTATGTCAGTCCTGGATCATATCGGTTCTAGGATGGCCTGATGCTCCACAAGAATATCCAGAACCGCTAGAACCAAAACAAGCTGATTTCTCCATTAGCAGAACAAAAATAAAAATAGATTCCAGAATATAGAAAAGCTCGTCCATGTAACATAACATATATCTTAGGAGGTATTGAGGCATCAAATTTAGAAATATAATAACGGAATTAGACGAGAGGAATAACAGTTCGACAACAACGTTCTTCTCCGACATCATTAAATCTGAACATGAACAAGTAAATAATAAACTACGAAATTTATTTTCCATTGTCAACAATAATTACAACGATGATATAAAGGAACAAATCATTGAGTCAATATAACATCTAAACCAGGTTGTATCAGACCTTAAGTGTATCCTGTAACATATGTGATTACTCCATACCCCAACGTAAACACATTCAAATACTAGTAGTTTCTTCAGAGATCACAGAACAACAATTACCAAATTGTATTGTACCAGGTTTTAATACAGACTAATTTTATTTAAAATATGACTCAATTACGTCATCGATGAATATTGTAATCAAGTTGTCGAGTCATGGAGAAATATTAAAGTCATTGAAGACATTTGTATAATTTTATACAAATTAGCAAATATTCTTTGACATAACAATGACTGTGGAGACCGACATAGTTCACCAGCAATTGTAAATATCACATCAGCTATTACAGTAATTTTGTATGTTATATAATTAATATCAGCTATCAAACTGATACTGAAAAATCATTTCATGCCTAGCAAGGATTCGATTTATATTCGATGTCAAAATACGTTATTATCAAGAATACGTTTGGAACCTAATGACCAAACAGGACAACGTCTTGATTTAAGGTATGCAATTTGGTCAATAAATTTGTAGATAAGATCTTAAAATCGTTAAGAACATGGACAAATAATAACAACAATTATTGCATTATACAAACGTTACTTATAACAATTCTTGACAAGGTGAAGGCAATAAAAACATAATGTAAAATATATTATAACATAATTGAGTGTTTACTGATGTTAGTCTACATTTCATGATTTGATAGGGTAAGATGGTACAAACAATTAATATTCGAAAACACAAATGTCAAATAAAAGTAACATAAAAAGTATTCCAATTAGGGAAATAGCTACCATTAGCATCAACAATACACCCACACAACGGCAATAGCTACAATTAGCTTCAACAACACACCCACAAAATGGCAATATCCACAATTATTATCACCAGCACTCCCCAAAAACGACACTATCTACCATTAGCATCTCCAACTCACCCACACAATGGCAATATCTACCACTTAGCATCACCAACACACCCACACAATGGCAATATATACAATTAGCATCACCAACGCACCCCAAAAACGGCAATATCTACCATTAGCATCACCAACACATCCACACAATGACAATATCTACCATTAGCATCACCAACATATCCACACAACAATAGCTACCATTAGCATCACCAACACACCCATACAAAGACAATAGCTACAATTAGCATCACCAATACACCCATACAATGACAATATCTACCATTAGCATCTCCAACTCGCCCACACAATAGCAATATCTACCATTAGCATCACCAACACCCCCCCAAAAAAAAAAAAACCTGCAATATCTACCATTAGCATCACCAACACACCCACACAACGGCAAAATCTACCATTAGCATCACCAATACACCCACACAACGGCAAAAGCTACCATTATCATCCCCAATATACCCTTACAATGACAATATCTACCATTAGCATCACCAATACACACACACAACGGAAATAGCTACCATGAGCATCACCAACACACCCACAAAACGGCAAGGACTACCGCTAGCATCAACAACACACCCACAAAACGGCAACCATTAGTTTCACAAATAGATCCACACAGTGGCAATATCTACTACTAGCATCACCAACACACCCACACAACGACAATAGCTACCATTAGCATCACCAACACACCCACACAAAGGCTACCATTAGCATCACCAATGCATCCACACAACGACAATAGATACCATTAGCATCACCAAGACACCCACACAACGACAACAGCTACTATTAGCATCACCAACACACCCACACAACGACAATAGCTACCATTAGCATCACCGACACACCCACACAACGGCAATAGCAACAATTAGCATCACCAACACATAACTATCGACATTAACCAAAATACATCGAGATATTTCAATCCAAATACAACTATCTTGTCGATGTTTTTCAATTCAGCTAGATTCACTCTTTACCTGATTAATATATCTACAAATGACAATCTACGTAGACTGATATGTATCTACGTATTTCCATCTACGTGTACAAGTCTCTATATACATGTAACAAACTACATGAAGATAAATCTGACAACATGTAACCTTATGTGTGGAGATATATCTGTAGATCGAACAAAATTACATCGTGCTATATCAATCGAGATACATATATCAATGTTGAGGTGGTTGAATACAGATGTCTCCAACCTCATTAAGATGCTTATCTCAACATATATCAATCTGCACATAGCTATAACTATCCATATTTACTAGAATACATCGAGATATTTCAATCGAAATACATTAATCTACGTTGTGGTGTTTCAATTCAGCTAGATTCACTTTCTTGGGGGATAAATCTATCTATATATGACAATCTACGTAGACTGATAGACCTCTACACACAACGACAATAGCTATTATTAGCATAACCAATACACCCACACAACGACAATATCTACCATTAGCATCACCAACACACCCACACGACGACAATAGCTACCATTAGCATCACCAACACACCTACACAACGACAATAGCTACCATTAGCATCACCAACACACCCACACAACGGCAATAGCTACCATTAGCATCACCAACACACCCACACAGCTATAATAGCTACCGTTAGCATCTCCAACACACTCACACAACGACAATAGATACCATTAGCATCACCAACACACCCACACAATAGCAATAGCTACTATTAGCATAACCAATACACCCACACAACGACAATAGCTACCATTAGCATCACCAAAACACTGACACAATGGCAATATCTACCATTATCATCACCAACACACCCCAAAAACGGCAATATATATCATTAGCATCACCAGTACACCCAAACAACGGCAATAGCTATCATTAGCATCATCATCATCAACACGACGATGCAAATGTACATGGCTTAAGAGTACGGAATTCAATATTGAAAATAAAATTGTACACGGTTCAACTTTGTGGGGACTTGTCTTCCATATTTAGGGATGCATCTGATTTCAGTGTCAGTTTCACGTAGTCAATAAATCATTTAGAAAACTTGGATCCGAATTGTTTGAAATGATGAAATGTGCACTAAATTTAAAAAAAAAACAAAACAAAGACGTATATTATATCAAATGGAGGCATCTATATATAATTTCGATAGATACTAATTTCTTTATCACGTACTAATAAATATATCATTTTCAAAGCCATTTCCTAGTTTATATATAACTTGAGGTGTCACTAATCTGTATAATAAAGAAAGAAATGTAACTATATAGAAATACTTTGCCTAAATATCGTGTTCAAAAGACTTCTTCCTATTTTACGAACTTCGTTAGAGAAGTCTCTTTTTGATTTCCATGCGATAGGAAGACGTATAGATAACGTACCCGTTTTATGGTTCTCATCTGAATTATTGTTTTAATGCATATCAAGCCAACTTTCATGCATATATTTCATGCTGATAAATATACCTGTAATAACGAAATCTGCTAGTCTCCTTTGCGAAGTTGTTGTCAAAGTTTGTCCGATGGGGTTTTCCCCTACGGTATATAGGGTCCGATTTTACTACCGGATCATTACTCCGTCATTACTCACTGTGAACCATCCAAGATGCAAATACAATAAAATGCTCAAAACTCTGGAGAATAAACAATTGAACACCAAAAATGCCTAATCTTATTCTGGCTTTTGGTGCACGGTGTTTATATTTATAACACAAGTTTATGGTGTTTAACGGTATCTATTTACACGGTGTATATATATTTATAACACAAGTTTATTGTATTTTAAGGTATCTACGGTACACGGTGTTTATGTGTTGAACACAAGTTATGGAATTTTACAGTATCTACGGTACACGGTATTACATAAGTTTATGAAATTTTACAGTATCTACGGTACACTGTGTTTATATATTTATAACACACGTTTATGGGATTTTACGGTATCTACGGTGCACGGTGTTTATGTGTATAACACAAGTTTATGGTATTTACGGTATAAACGGTACACAGTGTTTATGTGTAGAACACAAGTTTATTGCATTTTACGGTATATACGGTACACGTTGATTATGTTTATCACACACGTTTATAGTATTTTACGGTATCTACGTTATTAGAGTTAGAAGATGTCACAATTTTGGATAAAATGTTTGAAATAAAAGTACACGAGGTCTATAGTGAAATGTGTGTGTTAGAGTTGAACCATTAAAAACACAGTATTTAGTGAATAATGTCATTTTTAATATATTTTAAGTACGAACAGCTTGCAGGGACACTTGTTTTCTCACTCGCAGGCGATTTTCCATAAAACATTGAGAAAGCAAATTTTTTAGTAAATTATGTTTCTTCGAGAATACTTACCCGATCACATTACTTTAGGGATATTAGCCTGCTACCTCGCGAATCCAGCCCTACCAAAAGACGAAAATTCGTCTTTCCTGTCTATGTCATATAGACAAAGGGCAATAACTCTTGCCCCTTACCTCCCCTTGCTACCCGCTAGGTGTCGCTTCTTTAGTTTTTAAGCTGAGCGGTATATAAAACACGAGGATGCTCGCATGGCGGGGTGGTTGGGAGGGTTTCTTAGTAATGTGATCGGGTAAGTATTCTCGGAGAAACATAATTTACTAAAAAAATTTGCTTTCTCCTTTGAATACATTCCCCGATCACATTACTTTAGGAGAATAAGTAATAGGAGGAGGGAATGCGGAGCATCCGACCTCCACCCCGGGTATCCTCTAGGGAATGATGGCTGGATTCTCCATGTGAATGATAACCCGGTCTCCTAATTTTCAATCAGCAACACAGCCCAGGGTCACGTGATATGTGACCCCTTTATACGGTTAAGAAGATAGTTATTGAAATCTTCTTACCTACGAAAATTTATCTGGCGAATCCAGCGAAGCTAATAGGCTGTGCTGATTGTTGCACATGGGTCTGGTGGGCGTCTGGGCTGCCAACACCGGACCTACTAGAATCAATGTTTGCCTCTGCGAGTACAAACTTGAAGATAAAACTGTAG
This sequence comes from Unio pictorum, assembly GCA_030141615.1. Classification (NCBI taxonomy): domain Eukaryota; kingdom Metazoa; phylum Mollusca; class Bivalvia; order Unionida; family Unionidae; genus Unio; species Unio pictorum. The sequence goes on from JARLTB010000070.1 coordinate 1,563,376, forward strand.
AAGGTTGACTCTGCATGTCAGCCAACAGCTTCTATAAGGTGACTGATTTGCGAATCCTCAGAGTACGCCGAGCGTATAACCCACTTCAGCCATGAAGCAAGGGCTTGAATGGTGATATCTCATGTCCCAGCTATCACCAGAAGAAAGAGGTGCTTGTATGTGACCTGACTCACCTCTATGCATTGAAATGGTGCTAGAGTGCACAAACAGGATCTTACATGGCTGTTGATCCTGACTTATCTATAAAGAAAGCGAGCTAATGACGATTCGTTGATCGCCAATGTATGGTAATCTATTTTGGACTACGAAGCCTGGCTGCGTCAAGAGGACCATCAAACCCTCTGATCGGAACGGAAGAGAGTTCGGGTCACTAGAAAGGACATGTAACTCGCTCACCCTGCATGCTGAAGCTAAGACTATCAAGAAACCCAATTTGTATGATAGTAGCTTTAACTAATCGTGGGTTAAAGACTCAATACTGTCTGAATTGAGTCATGTTAAAGCCCAGGACAGATTCCATTTGGAAACAGGGTGAGGGATATAAGTCGATTGAATTTTTAAAGTGTCTAAAAGATCTGACAAATCTTTGTCAAGGCTGATAGCACATGTACCAGAATGGCAGAATGTGTCTGATATCATGGAGCGGTAGCATTTGATAATAACTGGAGCCAGCTGTTTCTCCTCGAAAAGCCAGAGAAAAGTTGGCCAGTTGAGGGATTGTGACACTCAGAGGAACAATGTGAATGATATGGCACCAGTCCCTGAAAACATGCCACTTGCCCTCGTAAACCTTCAGAGTAGAGGGCCATCTTGCTCTCGAGATTCTCTCCGCAATCAAAGATTTAAATTGTTTGTCTTGCAAGGCTGTCTGGACAAGAGCCAAGCTTGAACATAAAGACGGTCCGGACAGGGGTGGAACACCCCTGGCCGCGGTTGCTTGCGAATATTTGTGCTGACTGTAATCTTCCTGGGTAGATCTATCGCCTAGATTGAGTAGATCGGAGACCCAGGAGTTGTTCCATCTGAGAGGGGCAATCAGAACCATCTGACAGTTCTGACCCCTTAACTTCTGGATTAATTTCAGTACCAAGACCGTGGGAGGGTAGGAGAATGACCACAACCCTTCCCAGCTGATTGATCGAGCATCCACGACCCAAGTTTCTGGTGTCTGGAACCTGTGAGATGAAAGGTGGACAACTTGCGATTCCACCTTGTTGCAAAAGATCAATCATCGGACGTCCCCAAAGTGTGTCAATTGGAAGAAAGTCCGATTGATGGAGTGACCATTCTGTGTGAATGACTAGATAGAGTGTCAGCCAAGACATTGAGTCTCCCAAGAATGTGTCGGAATTGTACATTGAGGTGGAGATTGTCGAACCAATGTAGAAACTGCCAGCTCAGATTGCACAGGTCTGGTGATTGGTGTCCCCATGTTTTGAGGCAAGGCACCACCACAAAGTTGTCTGACATAATGAGGGCAGTTTGTAATAAGAGTTGATCCTGCCCGAAATGAAAGGCGTTGATGACAGCCGTTATTTATGAAAGGTTGATGTGGAAAGGGCTCGCCGTGGCGCTAAGCTCAGTCCGGTCCATGACCTGATCTGTGGACGGCTGAAAGTGTTTCGTCACACTCACTGTGTGCTGAGTCGTGTTCTGGTCAACTCAAGCATCCATTCGCAGCGGAATTGTCATCATTTTTAATATAAATCTCCATAATGCTTGTGTAATGCGGCCAGCACTGCGCGCCCATCTACCATTCGCTCAGAGGGAATGTTGGTTCTGGTACAGCTTGCATATCTGTACAGCATACCAGGTGACCTAGATGACGCAATTCTGTCATAATTGACACTTTCACTAAATCTCCCTTGTGGAGAAGCCGTGAACATATGGACGGCCGGCACTAACGGCTGATTGAACTGGCGAATGGTCGGCCTGAAAGTCCTGTTCTGGTAAAGCTGCTATATCTGGGTAGCGCATACCAAGTGGCATAGATAACTCAATTCCGTCATCTCTGATAATGTCACTAATTCTCCCTTGTTTTAAAATCACACCGTCACGTATTTGACGTGACGGGAGGTGTACACCGGCAATACCGACTGATTTGTCTGGTATATGGTCGGCCGGATTGTCGGCGAAGGTCCGGCTATGACCGGCACCTGCCTCTCGAATGGTCTGATTGGACGGAGATTCATCTATAACATCTCTCTCATGGTAGTGATATGTAACCAGTAGTACAGATTGACTGACGGGTACATCACTATAATCTCCATAAATCCGATGTACAGCCAGTGCAGGTTGATGCCGGCTGGAAGACCGGTGCCATTTGGGCTGAACGGTCGTTGCCGGATGAACGGCCGGTGCAGGTTGATGCCGGCTGGAAGGTTGGCTAGACGACCGGTGCCATTTGGGCTGAACGGTCGTTGCCGGATGGACCGCCGGTGCCGGTCGATGCCGGCTGGAAGGTCGGCTGGACGACCGGTGCCATTTGGGCTGAACGGTCGTTGCCGGATGGACCGCCGGTGCCGGTTGATGCCAGCTGGAAGGTCGGCTGGACGACCGGTGCCATTTGGGCTGAACGGTCGTTGCCGGGTGGACGGCCGGTGCCTGTTGATGCAGGCTGGAAGGTCGGCTGGCCAGCCGGTGCCATTTGGGCTGAACGGCCGGTGCCTGTTGATGCAAGCTGGAAGGTCGGCTGGCCGTCCGGTGCCATTTGGGCTGGAAGGTCGGCTGGCCGTCCGGTGCCATTTGGACTGAACGGACGGTGCCGGATGTACGGCTAGTGCCGGTTGGTGCCAGCTGAAGTGCCGGCTGAACTGACGGTGTCGGCTGGACGGACGGCTAGACGGCCGGCGAAAGTGCATAATAAAATGGATCCAATTGATCCAGCATAGACTCCATGCGTCCGGACTTACAGGCCCGAAAGCCATGCACGGACCTGCGGTGAAATTTACACCCACTGGGCAGCCTAAACCATGTCAACATAATTTCCTCCATTTCCACATTGCCAACACCCATTTTGCCATTCATGCCTTCGTTGTCGACTTTGCTACTGAAACGACAAAAGAAGAGAACAAAGCACAAATTAAAAAATGCAGCATATTATTAATTCGATAATACTATAACCGTTACTAACGGAGTAGTCAAATTATTCCGTGCCATGTTAACTCTTAATGACCACACTAGTTATCGCCGTGAGCGTGTTGCAATGGGTCGTTCAAGACGAAGTCTACTGAAACGAAAAAGATGATAAACAAAGCACATTTAGCAATTCAGCACGCTATTAAGTCGCTATTACCATAACCGTAACTAACGGAGGAAGCGAAATGATTAAGTGTCGCGTGAACTCTTGACTACAACACGAATTTCGCCATTAAATAGTCGCAACTGGTCGTTCAGAGACGAAGTCTACTGAAACGGAAAAGAAGATAAACAAAGCACAAATTAACAATTCAGCACGCTATTAAGTCGCTATTCCATAACCGTAACTAACGGAGGAAGCGAAATGATTAAGTGTCGCGTGAACTCGTGACTACAACACGAAGTTCGCCATTAAATAGTCGCAACTTGGTCGTTCAAAGACTTTTTTGAAGTCTACTGAAACGTCAAAGAAGATAAATAAAGCACAAATTATCAATGCAGCACGTTATTAGTCGCTAATATCGTAAACGTTACATACAGAATAAGCGAAATTATTGAGTGCTACATGTATTACATGCTAGTACCGCCATAAGCGTGCTTTTTGACCACGTTGCAACCTGGTCCGAAGTCTAGAAAAGGTGACAAAGTCACTCAAATTGGAAAATATTGTACAATAATGTATACAACCTGTAGAGGAATGATTATCCAACACAGTAATTCCAAGTTTAACTTCGGATGGTCAGAATTTACACTAAGATGGCTTGGATTCATTGGAGGTCTAATTGTACGTGTTTTCACGTACAGCGAAGCTAAAAAACTAAAGAAGCGACACCTAGCGGGTAGCAAGGGGAGGTAAGGGGCAAGAGTTATTGCCCTTTGTCTTTATGACATAGACAGGAAAGACGAATTTTCGTCTTTTGGTAGGGCTGGATTCGCGAGGTAGCAGGCTAATATCCCTAAAGTATTGTGATCGGGGAACGTATTCAAAGGAGAAATAACTATTGCTTACATTTCACAAATATCCATGCTTTTCACTCTTTATGATTGTTTCAAGAATCTCCAAGATATCACGTGATATGATCCTACCATGGAATGCAGTTGTTCAATTCTAAGTTATGGTTTGTCTAAATTGATTTATGAATCAATAGCTTGTTCTTTCACCAAAAGTGTGTAATGTCAAGTTAGATGTTACTTACATATTGTTTACTTTCTATTTTGAATTTTAAGTAAAGACAACTGAAAATGATACAAAAATGAAATTTTTAAAATAAAGTTTGATGAACTGAAAATGTAAGAATAACATTAGTAAAAATATTATATGACGGGGGATATATACATTTCCAGATAGTATTGCCCTGTACAAAATATTTTTTTCATTAGTGAACATTATTTCATTTCATCCCTTTCAAGTACTTTTCTTCCACATCTACGTGTTCTTGACATGTATATCCAATTATTAAATGCAGTTTTGTATTCACTTCTTGGCATGTTGTTGCAGCACTAGGTAACTACACTTCCGACCGCGTGGCTATCAAAATCGTTTGCTGCTGAGCAAATCTGTAAGAATGTGTGACATCCACAACTCTCTTGGGAGCTAAACAAAAGGTTAGTAATGGAGGATGTGACAAAGTGTTGATGCTATACTTTTTCAGAATCTATCACGTTGGCTAATTTATTCAGTTTGCGAGTGATCTTGGAGTAGATGGATACGTTGGGTGCCGGTGAATGCTGCGTACTGGTGTATGCATGCTAGCTACCGGTGCATGCTGCGTACTGGTGCGTGGATAGGTGTGATTCGGTACTGTTGGTCAACGTCTGTCAATACTTTGGAAGCATACACATGTCCCGTGCCAATAGCAGTTTCAGACACAGGTACCTAGATGTCCAGTGACACTAGCAGCTTTGGGTATAGGTGCCGGAACGATCGGACCTTGCTGTATTAAAAATGGATGGTAAGAAACGCTCGTGACAACATCATGCGAGTTGTGATCTCTACTCATTTCCGTGGATCCAAAATTTATTAATTTCTTTTGATTCGTATTCAGATATAAAACCTTGTTTCTTTGCCATGTCATTCAAACGTTTCTGGGTACCCTTTTCGTGATTGGCAGTTAGCATTAACATCACCAATACACCCATACAATGCCAATAGCTATCATTAGCATCAGCAACACACCCACTCAATGGCAATATCTACCATTATCCCTAAAAGAGCCACTCACCTTCATCATCACTTACCAGTACCACAACCATCACCACCACCAACATCTGTATAACTATTATCATCATCACAGTCGTCATCGTCGTCGTCATCATTATTGCCGCCACCATCGTCATCATCATCACCCACCGTCATCGTCACTCACCGTTATTATCACCCACCAGCACCACCATCATCATCACCATCATCACACTCCATCAACATATTTTCATAACCATCATCATCATCATATTCGCCATCACCACCATCACAAACATCGTCATCATCATCATCATCATCATCATCCACCGTCATCTTCACTCACCGTCATCATCACCCACCATCCTCCTCATCATCACTACACACTATCATCCTTATCATTACCGCCACCACCACCATCATTATCATCACCATCCACTATCAACATAACCACCATCCACCACCATCATCATCTACCATCATCATCATCACTACTTTAAAGCATCTTGTTGATAAGCTATATTGTATATTCGGGTCTCTTGAAATGCAATTTAATGTTATCTCGTAACGATTTTCATTCTTTTATGACTATGTTCTCAATTTCCTTAGCCATATTTGTTTATTTTAAAATTTTTGATGTCGATAATAAATTGCTGTCTCGTGGTGAAGCATTAAACTCCATTAAATCTTCCCTAAGAAAAAAATCAATATGGGATACTGCAGTGGAGTCACTGGTAGTCATACTCGTTTCTGGATACCTTTGTCATGTCTGGCAGGTAGATGTATGGGTGATTCCAACCCAAATCTCAGCCGTCAAGAAGTGTGGGACATATGATTGTTCAGAATATTGAACACAGCTGGCGAATTGATCCCAAAGATAATTTTAAAACAACTTCCCTCTTCATCAATGGCCTTATTTACAGCAGCCACTTGAATGCTCTCCTTTGGAAAATAACGTTCTTCCTGCCTCTGGAATAATCTTCCATGTGTTATCAACCATATTTAAAACAATTAGATTACCTCAGACTTGTAGAAAATCACTGATTTTTACATCAGAAAACTATACATGTGTCGGATCTGATATAGGTCAGAGTGTACCCTTAGAGAGCACTCATTTTACATTAGGTATAGGACGTCCGCCTCAGATGCGGGAGATCGTGGGGTCAAATCCCAGCCGAGTTATACCAAAGACTTATAAACAAATGGTACTAACTAAGCGTTCAGCATTAACAGATTAATATTGATACGGGTGAATCGGTGGGACATCATGCTACGTATCTGAGGTGTGATGCCCCAGTGCTATACATCACTATAAACTGCCACACTGCAGACTTCTTAGCGATATGACTGAAAATGTGTTAAGCTACGTTACAAATCAAAATCACACACCAACACACACACACACACACACTTTACGCAATAACAGTAGTTTTATCCTTCTCCAACATTTAACGCCATCATGATTTAGATATGTTATCTCATATATTCGTATTGCTTGGCATCAAGAGTACATGATAATCATATGCAGCGAGGTCATAAAACCCTTTTGCAACCGTTTTTAAAAAAGAAATATTTATCATTGTAATAAAATCGTTATCATCATCATCATCATCACATAAAATATTCTTGTTGATGAGCTTTGTTGCATAATCATCTCTCTTTCACTGCAATCTAATGTATTTTCGACGTGTTTTTCACTCTCGTTTGACTATGTTAAATTTTCTTGGTCGCTTTTTATTCATTTTCGTTATAAATTGCTGCCTCGTGTTGAGGCATCCCTATGAAAAAGAACTGGGCACTGCACTGACGTTTCATGTAGGTTATACCCGATTTACATTGATAATAGGGAGTTTATCACACACAGCTGTCCTCCATACAGATAGGGATAGGCAAATAAGGGTGGAATATTATTATCACCAGCAAATGTATATCGACGATGTTGGAGACGTTATCATACAAGAGTTTGAGAAACGTGAGTCGTCCCTCGTATCAAGATTTATTGTACTGTATAACGATAATGTCCACTTTTGGGAGCAAACATTGACGTGTCATTCATTATTGCCACCAAATGTATCTCAAGAAAGAAGTCAGTAAAGGAGAGACAGTGTAACCATTGATCAACAATGACGGTAGTTACAGAGGTCGTGTATTTAGGATTGTATTTCTTGTATTGCTGCTTGGAAAGTGTTTTTCGTATATGTTTCCCTCTCCAAAGAAAAACCATTGTTGGACAAAATGTTTTGGTCACTGGAGCCGGACACGGAATTGGGAGAGAGATTGCAATTGAATTAGCTCGTCTTGGAGGGAACCTTATATTATGGGATATAAATCAGGTTTCTCTCTCTCTCTCTCTCTCTCTCTCTCTCTCTCTCTCTCTCTCTCTCTCTCTCTCTCTCTCTCTCTCTCTCTCTCTCTCTCTCTCTCTCATGTTGTACATGTCTAAATGAATTCATTAGAGGTATGGACGTGAAAGCTCTGGTTATGTCAATATTGGCCGTTGAATCTTCATATTACTTAGGCGACAACTCTGATTTGATTACATTAAATATAGTCTCATCATCATTAAAGTGTTGCTACCACAATGTCTTACCTGCTAGGAAAAAAAGACTTTACAGGATAGTTTTTAAATCCGTTTTAAACTCACGAGTGGCGGTGAAGGCGAATTTACTGACACATTAACCAAGCAATGTGTTATTTACTGGTCCATTGCGAGAAATATTTGTCAGTTTTCTTTCTCACAAATGTCACAATCCTACGCAGAGAAACCGATCTATGATTTATAGCACCTAGCTATATATTGAAAAGATATTTTCAAACTTGAAAATTCAATTTTCCGTTCCTGCGTTTGTACATGCAATCCCATATTACTGTCCCACCACTGCTTAAGGTTGATCCCCCACTCTTCAGGACAAGGCACTGGATGTTCATAGAATTGGTCTTGAAAATTGTATTCACTATCATTTTGCGGGGTCCGATTGGTGCAGGTCGGTATGGGACGAATAACTTTTCTTCATTTCTAGATCACGTATATCATCTTAGGAGTTTAAATGTATAACTTTAGTATCGAATTAAAATGTATGGTTCTTATGTAAGCAGTTTGATCAATAAATCTTTTCAAGTGGGAAATACACGTTACTACAGTTTTCTGGCCAAGCTTGTCACTGTATATTACGCAGTATTGATAATTGCAATAATTGTTTTCAATACTAACTTACATTATAATGGATGTAATAACATGGATGACTTAGATATTAAGTGTCTCAGAGATCTAGGCTTGCTTTCAGTGGTGGACGTTTTAATGCAGCACTATGAAGGGGTCATACTAAAGTACAACTCTGTAATTAGAAAAAAAAATGTACGTTTTCTGTTCGTCTTCTATAACACTAACAAAATCAATTAAGAATAGTTTTATTTAAAATTTGTTGTGTTAAATTAAACACGGCTTCCTATGAATAGATATAAGCGTCTTAGCGCCTAATATCATCCATAAATTTTACAAAGTCAGCACTTTGCCTTCATCCATAAATTTTACAAAGTCAGCACTTTGCCTTCATCCATAAATTTTACAAAGTCAGCACTTTGCCTTCATCCATAAATTTTACAAAGTCAGCACTTTGCCTTTTTCCTAATTACAGAGTAATAACTCATAGCCAGGCCTTGCACACGAATCGTATGAAATTTGCCTCCAAAATCAACTTTGTATCAAACTTTGAACAAAGTACAATGCGCATAAAGTTGTTTCATAGCTTATTACATTGTCAATCGGTCTCGAGAACACTTTATACAATTTAGTGAATAAATTCTAGCATCTTCTTAACATCAATCTAAACTGTTTTATCAAAAGACGCACATTTGGTGTTGCTTTTTAAAGAACACGAAACCTAAGTGACTAGACTGTTAAAGTACATTCGGAAAGTCTTCCGTCTTTTCTATATCATGGTTAGAAACGTGCGTGGATGCATATAGAAGTAAATTTTAACTGCACGTTTTGAAAATGAAAGAAAACTTTCTTTTGAATTTGTTATATATATATATATATATATATATATATATATATATATATATATATATATATATATATATATATATATATATATATATATATTTAATTTGAATTGTGTATTGGATATTTTTGTATTGTGTATTAGATATTTTTTCCATCATTATAGATTTAAGAGTCATGATGTAAGCAACATATTCCCTTGCTTAGTTGTGTCTATTATTTGGAGATTATATTTTAAGATAAGTATTACTTGTAGATAAACAGATTTAATTGGGTATGAGTTCTGAACATTAGTTTCTTCTCTCAAGATGTCCTTGTCTATCTTACATTTGTCATTGTCTTTACTAAAACGTAAGAGAAACATCTGATCTTGTTTTCAAGTAAGAATGTTCTGGAGAAAAATATTGGACCGTTCCTCTTATTGTGTCAGATTTCCATATTAAGGTGGTTTACATTGAAATTATTTTTTCCAAATATAACCTCTGAAGTTGAATCAGCCTTTTATTTGTGTTTACTTTTTATGAGAGAGAATTTCTTTATTTATTTAAATCATACAATCTGCCCACTAATACTATCCCTTCGGACATAATAACTGATTTGGAGGATTTATTGTGAATTCATCTAGAGGCATTTTGGGATTAAATCAGAATGTTGCATTGAGTCTGTTAGCACACCGACACTAATCCTAGACTAATGGTATATCAGCACATTCAATTTTGTAATTCATTAGGAAAACCACTGGAATTCATATTATTAAATGTGTTTTAATTTGTGGTAGAACTTTTAGGATTATATGGGATTTATTTCAAAAAATGCACTTAGCTCCTTTTACATTTAACATTTGAATTTGTTAAAATTTACTAAATTTATTGGTTTTACTCTTTTTTTAACTTAGTTTAAGACCATAACATATTTCATGTTGCTATGGTGGATTTTAGTCTTTCTAAGAATGCTACATTCTAATTTAGAAAGCTTTTTGTTTTTCATACTTCAGCCACAAGGAATGCTTTATCATATCAAAAACACATTAGGTCTGGTTAATGTTTGATCGTTTTGATTTGTAAATTTACTAGTAAATAATGTTTCTTCTGGTGAATTATATATATCCTTTGCCGTTAAACAATGTGTTTTTCGTCTATACTGATGTTCTTAATTTCAGTTATTCCTTTTTTGTTTCAAATTGATCTTAAGCTCTATGTAAAATTTCTCCCACGGTTTCTTTTTGCACAAGGAAATTTGGTTTACACTTTTCACGTTGAAATTGAAGTTTTAGTTTCTGGAAATGTGTATTCCTTTAATATACTCCTTTAATCTGTTTGAAAGGCTCAACCAAAGTAAGCACTACAATGCGCATATTATTTCAGCACATATCAAGAATTTTTAACACTTCCCCAGTCACCCTGGTTCTAAATGAACAATTTCAGCACATTGATATCTGATATTTCTTTCTTCGAATTCCTATGCTGTTTCTAAGTACGATAATTATACATTCATCTCGAGTAGCCGGCATTCAAATGATAGTTTAGGCTACAACAGAAAAGAGGATAAATGATATAATGAATCTAAATGCATCAATGAAACATTTTTCTTCTTTTTTTTTTCTTTATCATTTTAGTTTAATTCGTCAACAGCCTAGGTTAAAATATGGTAACATTCAAAGTTCAATATCTGTCCAGTTTTCTTACATCTTTAATCTTTAATGCTTATGACATTGAATTTGATGGTTACAGCGTGCGGGCAGGACCGTAGAGTTTGTTTTGTTTCTTCTTTAGGGTTTAACGCCATTTTTCAGCACACGATAGGCTATACATGGCGGTCAGTATTATGGGTGGAGGAAGAACCCGGGAAACACCCCAGAAAGAACCACCGACCCACGATAAGCTACTGGCAAGCTTTCTCACATAACTACATTAGCCGAATCTTAGACTCGAACCCACGCAGACAGAGGTGAGACGGCAGTGATCTGTAACGGAAAGCGCTTTAGACCACTCGGCCACTAGGGGCCCCGGACCGTAGAGAGCGATCACGACAGGCCCAGGATAAGAAACAACCGGCCTCTCCTAGTCCTTGTTCAAACAAAAATGTATTGTATAAAATTAACAAATTGGCACGTGTCCTCTTATGGGCTTATAAGTTATATGCCCAGTTGTCCCCTTCCTCTTCACGGCCCTGTGTGCAGGGATAAAACACATTTCAAATAGGTTTACAGCTGATAGGATTAGATTTATTTGGATTGATATGACCCTGAAAGTGTCATTTAAACAATATAGGTTAAATAATTGCATGTTTAGACAATAAAAGTCTATCACAAAAAAGACTAAAGTTTGTAAGATATTTCTTTTATAATCAAGTGATATTATGTCTTTGATTTCGTGAACTTAGTCCAGCAACGAAGCCACCGCCAACAAAATAAGGGAGTTTGGAGGCACCGCCTTTGCATATGTATGTGACGTCAGCAAGAAGGATGACATCAAAAGACTAGCGGGACAGGTGCGACGTGAGGTAGGAGATGTAGACATCCTGGTTAATAATGCGGGAATTCTAAATGGAGACGAGCTGCTGGAAATAGATGACGAGGACATACAGAAAACTATTGACGTCAACACCATGGCGCATTTCTGGGTAATAATCTGTATTTTCAATCCGTATGTTTTAGTCTCTCTCTCTCTCTCTCTCTCTCTCTCTCTCTCTCTCTCTCTCTCTCTCTCTCTCTCTCTCTCTCTCTCTCTCTCTCTCTCTCTGTATGTATGTATGTATGTATGTATGTATGTATGTATGTATGTATGTATGTATGTATGTATGTATGTATGTATGTATGTATGTATGTATGTATGTATGTATGTATGTATGTATGTATGTATGTATGTATGTATGTATGTATGTATGTATGTATGTATGATTTATAGCGTCAAGGGAAAATACAATCAAAAAGGGCTTGGGGCACTATAGCGTCAAACATAGTGCGGCACTATAGCGTCAAGTGGAATTTAACATGGGAACTTTTTGGGACTATCTAGAGACAAGGGAAATTGAACATGGGAAATATTATTTGTATTTGGGACTGTCTAGCGACAAGAGAAATAGAGGCAAAGAAAGCAAATATCTTTTCGAGGCATATGAGTGACCCTGAAAAGGGCCGTTATGTGTAATGTTAACATTATATTGTTAACACAGAGCACATCTCACAGATCTTCTCTTCCTTAAACTTCTCTTCACTGCTGGGCCATAGAGGAGAACTCTCTTTAAACAACATTGCCTTCCCACATATATCCTTCTCTTCCAAAGGGCTTTATCAGTCATTTGAGTGATAGTCCACGATGATCTGACATACATGGGTAAGTCAGTACGAAATAGCATTTTAGAAACAAGGGTAGAAGATTATACGTTGGTCCACATCATGTGATGAGAACAGGTGAAGCGAATGTCGTGTACTGCGGTTATTTATAGGGGAAGAGCGGATCGAAACGGATTGAGTTTATTCACCAATCCAAACACGCGATACAAAAGTCAGTCACAGTCGTCCAATCGGAAGATAGCAGTCTGTGACGTCACCTTCCCTTTATAGAGGTACTAGCGTCTGTGCGCAGTCAATCGATGCGACAGAATTGTCAATCATGTCGGACACTAAGAAGACGATGAATTGGGGTGAACCAGTAGTGGAGACAGCAAGTAATGGTACAGCAGTGACTACCACAGTCAGGACAAACCTACATCCGGAAGAAGTTGATTTTAACTGGGATATTGTGGATTTTCTAACTTCACAAGAATTTGTTCCGGAACCTTCGTTACCTTCTGCTTCTTCTTATTTACACGTCGATGATTTTAACCAGAGACAAAAAGAAGAATTGGAGCGATTTTTAGAACAACAGAAAGTAGAAGAACAAAGCTTTTCTTATTCAACAGCGGGAAGAAGAAGAAGCAAGAAGGAAACACCAGGAAGAAACAGTAGCAGCAACAGAGAAGAAAGAAGACCAAGGACAGAAAGAGAATAGTGAAAATCAAACGGTCACGACAGTACTTTTATATATTTTACCAGAGTTAAGGCGTCTGAAACAAATGTATCAGACTTCTTTATCACGACCGAAAAGAAAAAGACCTTCTCGAGCTAAACAACCCAATCTATATGTGACTACGCCTGCCACCTTTAGTGATTTCTACCAAATCATTGACAGCAACCACCAGTCCCGAAGTAGGCCTTGGCCGTGGCAAAGGCTTAAGACAGTTAAAGATGGTTACGTCCCGTTTCTGACTTTGTTTTGTTTTAAACAAACAAATACCCAGCGTTCCTTTTCAGGGCCACTCAAATCTTTCGAAAAGAAATACTATTTCAATTGCCTAATTCAATGGAAACTCAAAAGTCCATTTTTATTTTTATTTTATTTTTAAGCCCATGATGTACGTGCGAGTGAATGAGTTTGTGAGTGTTGGTTCTTATTCTATAAAATGAAAACCAAGAGACACTTACTTTTTTCCATCTGGTGTATTCTGGTACAAATGTTACAATTCATTATCACAACATAACATAACATAACACAATACCACTTTAAAAAGTTCATAGGCTTCTTCTGTTCACTCTTTCTGTTTTTTTTCAATTTCTTTACTGTCACGGGTTTTTTTCTTCTTCCTCCTCACTTTCGTTTCGTCTTCTTTTCTTGTCTTTGTGAACGTGTCGGGGTTCTTCCTTGGGGGAGGGTACCTCTTCCTCCTCCTCCTGTTCAGAATTCCTCTCCCCCTCCTCCTCCTGCTCCTGTTGTTTCTTAGGGCAGTTTGGAGACCAATGTCCTTTCTCTTTACAATGGTAACAGGTATCTTGACTTTTGTCTCTTCTGGTACCTATTTTTTTTTCACGATCTGGACATTATGTAGCACAATGTCTTTTCTTCTTACAGATATAGCAAGTATCTTGACTTTTTTCTCGAAAGGAGGGAGAGTAGTCCGTAGGCATGTCTGAAGAAAACATTCGTATGACACCACGCAAAGCTCTGATGAGAAGTTCAACTTGTGTAGGTTCTTCCATCGTTCTGGTCAATGTGAGAGTGAAATGAATACTGAAAGGTTAGACTTTGACCCTTTATATATGCACGGATTGGACATGAATTTATCGGGTTATTGTCTTTAAAATGTAGTCATTTGACTTTTTGCAGACAACATGAAAATACCGCATCATGTTGTGAAGAAGAAGAAGAAAATAAGAGACAGAAACGTGATGTATCGCCTAGCACAGTAGCTAAAGTCTTGGCTCAAATTCATGCCAGTGATTTTGAAGATGACATGAGTGAGCCCGAATCCACACCCAGACAATCGACGTCCAAGCAAAGTGTACCACCCTTAGTAAAGCCTGAAAATTACTATCACATTCGAGAGACGGAAAAGCGTTCCTCTCGAAAATTTAGAATTTTCGCCTTACACGTACGCCGTAAAGGTTAAAGATTTCAAGTCCAATGTACCTTTGGAGAATACAGAAGGGTTCATTACCGAGGTGTGGGATTCTGTGTTAACTGCACTGAAACAGCAATGTCAAGCCAAAGAAGACGATCGCGTGAGACTATTCATCACGATAATTTGAAGTCTCCCGTCTTGATCGAGTTTAGCAGTCCATCACAATTAACACCTTCCAAAGTCATCGACGAAATTTAACACGTGCAACAATCCAACGACAAGTTTCACATCGCGGAAGGAAAAGCCACACTGTTCAAGACCCACATTTCTCTTCTCCAGGGGACAGGACGCAAAAAAAGTGTTATTGGTCGACAACCTTCGCAACATTAAGCGAAGCCTCGTCCAAATTAACAATTCTCAAGATCAGATGTGTTTAGCCCGTGCCATAGTCGTGGGACAAACGTATGCCAACAAGAACGACACAGTAGAATAGAAATGAGCCTGGAAAAGTATTCAACAATCGGACCGAGCCAAACAACGAAGTGAAGCAGAACTCCTGTTACAGCAAGCGAGGATATCCCAAAACACCCCTTGCGGCATTCCAGAAATGCAAAACTTGCAAGACGTCTTAGCTCCACATTACACTTTGAAAGTTCAACCTCAAGAAGTGCTTGGACCTCTTTTGTCTCGAGGAAACGATTTCAAAGACGGAAAATACATTCACGTCTATCATCACGATGAACATTTTGATACCATTACCAGCATTAGTGCGCTTCCGGAAAGATGGTCGCCATCGCTTAACTGCTCGAGATAGGCTTTTCCGATTTTGTGCTATATTTATGATATTTGTGCTTGTTCTCTATCATCGTCTACATTATTGTGTTTCATCATGCATTGGCTGTTCCGTTCGTATGTGTTAATTCATCTCCTTGTTTTGGAAACGAGAACAATTAGAATTATTCTCAGCTGTTTTGTCCCAATGTTAAGAAGTCGTTTGTTTTTTAATAAACCGCCGTCACGTGACCGCTTACAATACGACAGACCCTCATTAATTGGATTAAATGACCACACCTTGGTTCTAGATACTATATTGTACTCAAGACTAAACGAACTGGGAATACATTCATCATTTCTTAAATGTAAACGGAAGCGAAAAAAGAAACGTTCTTTCAAAGCAGGCCGCCATAGAATAGGAAGAAGAATTCCAGTTATCTCCCTTTCGCCCGTAACGGATAAACAACTTAAAAATTCTGCCGTTAATTTTAATAACCTGGTTCAAAATCCTCTTAAATCGTCAACCGTTGTGTCAACTGTCCCAGAGATACCACTACGTAATACATTATTCAACGCTCAATCAGTAGGATCACCGGAATGACCAGAATATTGACGTCTTCTTCCTGACAGAAACTTGGTTACATTCCGCAGGTGATGAATGTAAGTGTGCGGATTTAACACCCAGCGATTACTCCATCAAGTCGTTCCCTCGCAACTCTCGCGGAGGTGGAATTGCTGTAATTACAAAAAAAATCCATGATCAAATGCCGTAAGTACAACACAACCTTCAATTTCTGCCACACATCGTTTGAACTAGTCCAAACAACGATCACACAGGAACAAAGGTCAGTCCATTTTTTCTGTTTCTACCGTCCTCCTCCTAGTAGGAAAAACAAGCTGACTGAATCTCTCTTTTTGGAGCAGTTTCCAAATCTTCTAGGGTATTTAAATTCGATAGGTAGCAACCTAATTATTTTTGGAGATTTCATCTTTCACTTTGACTGTCGTGGTCAACAATACATCTTAAACAGTCAGTTAACCAACCTACCCATAAACTTGGTTACATTTTAGACTGGTTTCTGTATAGGCCTGATGATAATATTCTGCAATCCACCCTTGTATCCCGCGAACTTGCATCGGATCACATCTGCATTGTATGCCATCTCGACGTATCAGTCCCTAACCCTCCACCTCTATTTTCAACTAAGAGAAACCTCCGTATGATAAATAGAACCACATTCATGCATGACATCCAAGAAAACCTAATAACTTTCTTACATCCAATAGCGGAACAACTTGATAACTGCCTGCGTTCATTGCTTGAAAAACATGCCCAGCCACCAAATGCGGAGTATCAATAAAAAAAGTGTTCTCCATGGTATAGCAGTGTTCGCTGGGGCATGTTTTAGAGACAGACCTAGTCCAGTATATAAACCCTCTCTAAAACATAATATTCAAGGATTACCACACGAACTGCAAGAGAAGATCTACAAGGACGTTTGGCAGGGACATGCTAAAGAAAAATCTCAATGGGTGACTGTAGAACGTTTGTGGCGTGCAATTCACAAGAGGAAAGTGACAAAAATTAACCAACGTGTCAGATTTCTCTGGATCAAGTCTACCTTCCACACATTCAAATTTAGTTCGTTTACATCGGAAGATTTTTTTATCATTCTTGACCGTTACCCTGAATGGGAGTGGTCCGAAATTACACGTTATATTAATCACATTCGCTTTTGGAAAAAATTTTAAATAATTCTGTGCACAATATACACTTATGGTCTTCGACATAAAAAAGTATAAAATAGAACTACCATGCCACAACCTTTATCACTTGTGATAAAACAGATTCCGTGGAAGGATATCAATGAGAATATTCACACGGTGAAGGATTACGAACACTTATTACAAGAACTGTGTCCCATTAATTGGGGTCGACGTGTAGTGTGTGTTTTAGTGACATGCTTTCTGGGATTTCCTTTACCTGTCGATTCCTTGTGGACACTTTACGAACAATACCTACAAAGACAGTATGGAAGCTCCTTTAAATGTCCACGAAAGACTCATTCTGTTAAAAGCCTTACGCTTTCATCTGGATACGTCTCGACCTCTAAAGCAAAACAAATTTCTTCATTTTTTACGTACGAAAGCGGTGTACGAATATGTGTGTGTAGCTTGTGATTTACACCCTCATTGGACAGATGTACGTGAATGTAAAAGTTGGGGTTTTGAGGCTTAGACAAAAGAAGCATCCCATTATGCTCAAGCGTTGTGATCGTAAAATTCAATGTCGAGTGAAAAAGTCACTTTTAAACCTGTGTTAGCGACAGTGCCAGAAGAAGAATCTGTCACCGAGGACAATAACTCTTTTCAAGACAGGACTGTCATGGACATTCCCCCACAAAGGCCCTCCCGAGAGGACACCAATGTGACTGTACCCAATGTAGACACTATAAGAACATTACACACTACCTCTAGGACACCTTGGTTACCCAAACAATGTTGTACAGAGACTTGTGTATATACCAGTTTGATCGTCACCATGTGTATTTTATTCCTGTACTTATCCATTTTGCTTTTATGTATTTTTGTCTTTCGTGTTGTTCCAATTTAAGCATGCATTGAAATAAACGAGTCTTGACAAAAAGTATAAAAACCTCTTGTCTTGTCTGTTTTTGTGTCAGTAGTATCATACCCTACACTACTGTGGCTAATTCTACTATTTCTACTCCTTCCTCCTCGACATTCAAAGTTATTGACGAACACTTAGATCATGCTCGTTGGGAGGCCTTGTATCTTCGTCATCCTTTTAACATGTTAACTGCTGGACCGAGCGGTTCAGGCAAAACAAAATTTGTCAAACGTTTGATCGAACATAAACATCATTTAATCGATCGTTCACCTCAACGCATCGTGTAGTGTTACAAAGAGTGGCAATCGGATTAAAGCCTCTTGCAAGAAAGTCATGGTGATTCCATTGTGTTTGTGGAAGGTATTCCTAGCAAAGACGATGGGGTTGTGTCTGGCCCTAGTCAAACTCATTTGGTCATTTTTGACGACATGTTAGGAGAAGACGAAGAAGATAATAAACTGTGGTTTACACGTAAAGGGCATCATCGAAATGCCAGTGTCATTTACATTATACAAAATTTATTTCAACAAAGTAAATCCCATCGTACCATTAGTCTCAATGCTCATTACGTGGTCTTGTTTAAATATCCTCAAGATAAATCGCAAGTGCAAGTCTTAGCCAAACAGCTAGGAACACCTTGGCTGACTAATGCGTACGATGATGCCACTCAAACTCCACACGCCTATTTACTCGTGGATTTAAAACCCACCACTCCCGATTATTTGCGATTTGGTACCCATTTGTTTCACGACTGGTGTCAAGACGAAGGACCTGTCGTGTACACGTCCTCATCGTCGACATAACAATATGAACCACTAAAACATCTATAAAAGCCTCGGTCACTTTGACCTTGTCTCATACATCATCAACATGACGTCCCTTCAGTCTCATCATCCCATCAAACTGATTCGGGCATTGTACGGTATCAGTCACAAAAGAAATACACGAATACGTGCTCACGTCTTAGAAGCCAGTCTCAAAGAAGTCTTATGATGGTTTACGGTGACAGCACGTCAAATACTGCAAGGCATCATTCACATTCCACATCAAACCAAACGCTTTTTTGACAGAAACAAAGTAGCCTTGACGCAACTGGCTGATCCTTGCATCGACACTCAAACCAAAATGCAAATCATTTTGAAACCTGGAGGTAGAGGTTCTCTAGGAGGCGTCATCATTCATTCCCTTTTAAAATGGATCCATATGCTCCTAAAGATCACCCCAAGAAAAAAAAAGCCAAACGGACCCTCAAGAAAAAGAACAATGGTGCCAAAACCAAAACACAGAAAAAGAAAAGTCCACAGAAAAGAGCTGTCACCCGCAAAAAAGGCACTTCGGCCAGGACGCAACCTTACCTTCGTAAACCACGACCTGCAACACCAGTGACCGCGTTTCCAGTAGCCTCAGGTTCTTCCACTTCTCCGTTGCGGATGATACCAGCCAAATTCAATTTGACACCCGTTCTTCCTAATTTGATTAAAACTGGAAATCTGCGTCTGCCAAAACGTCTCCTCCACCGGTGACACCCTCTTCCACGTTAGCGGCAGTAGCAGCTGCTCACAAAGTACCTGCCCCCAAATTCCAAGTCCAAGAAAGATCTGGCATGTTAAAGAGTTTACTGGATTTGTCCAAACAAGAACTGTCCCGATTTAGTCCGTTGCGAACCCCTTCACGACGTGTGCTACCTGTCATGATGTTGATACGACGGAAAGATAATCAGTGGCGTCGCATTCCAGTATATAAAAAAATCACTTGAGAACTACGACGTGAATCAGTATTCCTCCTCAAAAACGTGCACACCACAACCCTCATCGTTCTGCTGTTCAAAATGGAAATGGAAAAAGACAATCTCGTCATCCTACTAAACGCTTAAAAACCAAACATCGACGTCATCCCATCAAAAGACGTAGTCGTTTAAAGAAAAAGAAGAGTCACCAAAAAGGATGTTACTTTGGTAATTTTGGGAAACACATCGTTACCTTTTTGACGAAGCGCTAGTTCCCAAAACAAGTAGATAAAGAGGGTGTGTACCAAGTCTTTGACGTCAGTGGTATTGTGGAACGAACAAGCAAAGATGTCACCTCGCAGAAAACATTCTTATTCACCCCACAGAGGAAAGAAGAGGAAAAGACTACCTCCTCGTTTAGCCAAACATCTACACGTTCTTCGTCGAAATCCGTCAAAAGAAAAAGATGTTGGTGCAAAGCGGAGGACTTTTTGTTCCTAAAGAACTGATGACACTTATCAATCAAGTGATGGCACAACAAAAAAAAAAGATAAAAGGGGGTGTCTTCCAAGTCATTGTCGTCAGTGGTATTGTGGAACGAACAAGCAAAGATGTCACCTCGCTGAAAATATTCTTATTCTCCCCAGAAAGGAAAGAAAAGGAAACACGGAGACGTGCTGTCCGTCCAGTTCAAAGCCTCTCCACCCATGCGAAAACAAATCATTAAAACGGCCTCCAAAGATGTCATCGATACCGTGTGCGAATATTGTTTGAATGTCTTGAAAGGCACGATACCTTTGTCTCCACACCAGAAAAATCGCTTAGCCAAACATCGACACGTTCTTCGTCAAATGGTCTTAAAGAAAATACCCGTCCGTGAAAAGAAAAAGATGTTGGTGCAACGCGGAGGATTTTTTTCCCTTTCTTCTTCCGGTGTTGGGAGGATTAGCGAAAGCCGGCATGGGTATATTGCCAGGTTTTGTACAAGGGCTGGCACGAGGGATATCTCAAAGTTGATCTTTCCAGAAGATAAAAGGGACCTATGGAGCACCACGATCTCAGACGTAACCTTTGGAAGCCCATGGAAGGACGAAAACTGACTTTAGTCCCTTACAAACGATGGATGAAATATCCATCATTGGCAAGAACAACGTACCCCCATTTACCACCCAATCCTGATTTGACCGAGATGTCCCAATTACAACACGAATTGCAATCCTTGATGCATCGCCACGATTTGTCCAAAACCGAAAAATCGCAAAAGTACGGTCAACTCTTGCAACGACTACAGCTCTTTCATCGAAATGCTGTGGAACAAACAGCTCTACCCACTCTGACCGATTTGAAGGCTCGAATGAATAGTCCGTCGCCTCACAATCTACAGTGGACAAGACAGACGTCACCCCAGCATTACCCAAGGAAGAAGAACCCCATGATATCTTTCAAACACCCACCGCCACTCCCATTCCGAGTAAGATTGCAGCTTCCTTGTTGACCCCTTTCCCCACTCCCCAACGAGAAAAACTCAAACCTTGGGTTAAAAAGATGATGGCCACTCCTTCACAGATGTGAAAAAGAAAGAAAGGAAACCAGAAGTAAGAAAAAAAGACCAAAGCTATCCCACTACCACCTCCACCACTGCCACCACCACCAGTACCCTCGACGTCGACTCCTGTGGCACATCGGACACGTAAAACCGTTTCCAAACAACCGCCATTTCGTCCCACTCAAAGCAGTATCATCGAAGAGTGGGTGACTTATTAACAAAACCATGGAGAAGGTATTAGCCAACATTTACTACGATCCAGCCCACCCTGCAGATTACGGAGGCATTCAGAAATTGTATTGTGCTGCAAACTCGCCTGAAAAAACTCAGTTTACCAGAAGTACAACAATGGTTACAAGAACAAGCGACGTACACTTTGCACAAACCCATTCAACGAAAATTTCACAGAAGTCGCACTCAAGTGGAAGGCATCGATCATCAATGGCAAGCCAATTTAGCCGATGTCTCTCATTTATCCACCTGCAATCGTGGCTACAAATATTTGTTTGTTGTCATCGACGTCTTTTCTAAATTTGACTGGGTCGTACCATTGACATCCAAATCGAGCGGAGAGTTAGTACGAGCTTTGCAACTGGTGTTGAAACAAAGTGGTCGTCGCCCTCGTCGATGACAAACCGACAAAGGCACAGAATTTCTGAACCAAGCTTTCCAACGAGAATTAAAGAAACGTGACATTCATTTTTTCACCACGGAAAATTCTGAAACCAAAGCCAGTATCATGGAACGTTTTCAACGTACCTTGAAGGAACGCATGTGGAAATATTGTACGCATCAACACACTCTCAAGTACGTCGAAGTCTTACCGAACTTAGTCCAAGCCTACAATCAATCTTACCATAGAAGCATTGGACGTACCCCACAAGATGTGACACCTGACAACGAAGTGAATGTTTTTGAGCGTCTGTTTGGTACGTCCCGGACGATGGCTGTCCCCAAGAAAGGTGGAGGAGTGTTAACCCCTGGAGATTGGGTTCCCATTGGCAAAACCAAACGCACTTTCGACAAAGGTTACTTACCCAACTGGACCACCGAATTGTTTCGTGTTACTGGACGAGTGCATGATCGTCATCCTACCGTCTATAAATTGGAAGACATGAACGGAGAAGTATTAAAAAGAGCGTTTTACTTGCCTGAGTTACAACGTGTCACCAAAAAAGAAGACGACGTGTACGACATTGAAAGCATTCTCGAACGAAGAACCCGTAAAGTAGCAAAACGTCGTGTCAAAGAAGTCAATGTACGTTGGAAAGGATATCCTCCTAGTTTTGATTCTTGGATTAACGCTTCGCAAGTCATCGACTATAAAAAGAAGTGACCATCATGCCCTTTAATACAGCTTCAGCGACCACAGTAACTACGTCTTCACACAGTTCTTATCTGCAAGATTTACAAAAGCAACCCTTGTGGGTGTGGTGAAGAACGTGTCCCTAAAACGCAAATCGTCTTTTTCTGTCAAATCTTTGTGGTGTATTGTGTCATCGGTGCAGCCATTGCTAATTTGAGTTTGCAACAAGGAGACAAACAATTGTGGACCATTTTGCTCACCAGATGCATCGGTTATCTTCTTCCCAATCCTTCCCTGAAATACTCTTACAACGGGAACAACAGCAAGAATATTGGAAGTCTGGCGTCCAACGTTAGTCATTCTTCTAACAGTCACCCTTCCAATCACAATCCTCTTTTAGACACTCCTTTAACCTTGAGTGACTCCTCGGACAGAAGAAATTTGGAATTATGAACAACACTATTAACCAATTGTACTTAACGTTACCCAGCGACAGTTCCATGGAGGTGTTTCCTAACAACACGTTTTGCTGTTACACGGCTAAATTACCTCAAACCATTCATTTGAATCAAGATGCTCATTGGGAAGTGGCTTTAGTGGAAATGATACACCCGACACAAATCAAAAACATCGTCGAAAATCAAAACACTTTCAAAGTGCTAGTGTATGACGAGCAATTGCAAAAAGCCCTAGACGAACAAGGCATCACTGGCAGTGACACAAAGAAAACAGAGGACCCCCAAACTAAAGGTACCACCTATGTGTTCACCATTCCTGTTGGTTATTATTTTAGTGGTCAACATTTAGTTATTACACTTGCTACCAGGTTCAATACTTTGTTTGGTAAAGCCATGGAGAAAGCTAAAAAAAGTGTTACCTTTGAGTACCATAAAGTGGCTCGTCGCCTAATGATGAAATTTTCAGAGGATAAAATGGTGGCCATTACCTTTTGTCCTGAATTGTATGATCTTTTAGGTGGAGACCTAAAGATGGTGGTCAAGAAAAATGAAATAGCATCCATAACCACTAACTCGGATTTTGCGAAATATTTTCGATTCCCTGTAAAAATGAACCAAGGACTTAACTTGATGTTTGTGTACTCCGATGTGGTGGAGTACAACGTGGTAGGACACACCTCTGTACCGTTACTGCGTGTCATTCCTTTCAAATTGGATTCTGTCGCATCCGCTGACGATGAAGGTGGAAATACCAATCACGTTCACCGCAAATTTGTACATTCTCATTATTTGCCCGTCAGTAAGTCGTATTTCGACAGTGTCAACATTACTATAAAAGGAGAACTGGGACAAAATATTCCATTTACCAAATGGAAAGTCACAGTGAAACTCCATTTTCAAAAACGATTCTCGAACAACTGAAAAAGTGATGTATCCTCTGTACAGAGGAGTCGCTCGACATCGAGGACATGGTTTAAGAGATATGTTTAAATCAGCCTTTCGTTCCGTGGTCCCTGTTTTGAAACCGATGGTGACAAGAGGAATGCAGGCCTTAAAAGATGCCGCATTGACTCACGGCAAAGATTTTCTTCACAATGTCCTCATTGAAAAAAAACCCAAAGAAGCTTTTTGAGATCAGGCAAAACTGCCTTGCTTCAAACGAGTAAAGAGATTTTGGGTCGACGAGAAAGTCCTATAAATGCCCTGAACGGTTCCGAGTCTGGCATTCCTGCTTCCCTGAGGACACAGCAAGGACAAGGCAGAAAGCTACGACAAAGACACCCTTCCAAAAGTCTCCGTACCTCCAAAGCTAGAAAGACGAAGAAAAAAGAACCGCTCGAGACTTAGACATTTTTGATTATTAAAAGTAAAACATAGAGACTGAGAGAAAAAAATGATGCACGAAGAAACTTGTGCCTGTTCCAAGTCGGAACTGGATCTCTTTGCCATTCCACCTACGATGATGACCATGCAAGAAGCCCAATGGGTCGAATTTCATCCCGTCTCCTCTTTCATGGATTCAGCTCCCATCGAGTTTGAAATCAAAGGGCAACCCGAAGATTCCATTGATCTAAACAGCAGTTACCTGTATTTGAAAGTGAAAGTGATTAAAACCGATAACTCCGTTGCAGGAGCCGATGCCCGAGTAGCTCCCGTCAACATTTTCATGCATTCCTTGTTCAGCGATATGGATTTGTACATGAATAACAAAATGGTGAGCAGTAGCATGGATACTTACTCTTACCGAGCGTACCTCGAAAATCTCTTGACGTACGGAAAAGAAGCCAAGAACACTCATTTAGATGCTTGCGTGGTATAGAAACCTGACACAGCAGGTGATAATAAGTTTAACGACACAGCCTTGACCGTAGATGACGATCCTCACAATGTGGGTTTTAACGAGCGTCGAAAGAAAATTATGCAAGGACATAGTTTAGAACTGTTCGATCGTTTGCATTTGGACATGTGCTTTCAAGAGAAGTATTTGCTGAACGGGGTGGATATTTGCTTGAGTCTGAATCGCAGCAGTACTGCTTTCCATTTGATGGCTAATGCCAATGAATACGAAACTATTATCCAAGAAGCCATGATATATGTGCGTCGCGTAGAAGTGTTACCTAAAGTGGGAAATGATATCAGTCAAATTTTGAGCAGAACGACAGCCAAGTATCCGATACGACGAATGGAAGTAAAAACTTTCACCATTGCCACTGGACTCAGATCTAAGATCGAAGATAATCTGTTCCAAGGACAGTTACCCAAACGTTTTTCATTGGTATCGTCAGCAATGCAGCCCTCCACGGTACCCACGATCAAAATCCTTTCCAGTTTAAGCACTGTGGAGTAACCAAAATCGAAGTCAGTCGCGATGGCAAAACTTTGTATACCCGACCCTTCGAATCAAAGAATTACTTGAGGTCGTACTTGTCGCTGTACGAAGCCACAGGACAGTTAGGAACCAACACCAGTCACGGCATTACCTAGGACGATTATGCAGGAGGTTACACTTTGTGGGGTTTTGATATCACTCCAGACCAAGGCAGCGATGAGGGACATCTCCACCCTATAAAATCTGGGCAACTGCGTGTGGAACTTCAGTTTGCAGTACCTCTTACCGAAACGGTGAATGTCATTCTGTATGCCGAATTCGATAATACCATAGAAATTAACAGTTTGAGAGAAGTCATTCTAGACTATTAAACACTATAGAAAACTCTTGTCCCTCTTTGAACAGTGGAGAATCGATGGAAATGAAATGGGAGATTACAAAGAAAGCAGACCCCCAAGGCCAACAAGAAGAAGTAGTG
Organism: Unio pictorum; assembly: GCA_030141615.1. Taxonomy (NCBI): domain Eukaryota; kingdom Metazoa; phylum Mollusca; class Bivalvia; order Unionida; family Unionidae; genus Unio; species Unio pictorum. Next base: position 1,589,324 of record JARLTB010000070.1, read on the forward strand.
ATAATGCAATCCTGATGGCCAGAACAGTAACAACATTTAGTCACCTGTTTTGCCAAAAACTTATAGAATACAATGAGAGACATGATTAAAAATGATTGTTATGGCTGTCAAATCGATCATCCCAGTCAAATTCAACACGATAAATGTATGATGATGAGTCAAGAAGAAAAACTGGACGATTATCTGAACGAAGCTTGGAGTCTCATCTCAGAAGAAGCCGTGTTACATCAGTGGTATAAAGACTTGCGTGATCATTCCTCTCCTCCATTGTTTGCTCAAGAAATTGATCGCATCGAAGCTCTCTTGGCCAAGAGTAAGGAGACGAAGCAAACCAACAGTTACTTGACAGACCTTTTTAAGCAAAAAGTCTGGATCGAATTGATGACTTATCATCACCTGTGAAGAAAGGGGAAAAAACAAGGCTACACAAGAAACAAATGGATACCTGGGAACTTTATTATCTTTTGAACCGTAGTTCGTACACTGCTTCTTGGAATCCTGTTGTGTGTGCTAAAGATGAACTACCTCATGGCAAACCTCAAGAGAATCAAGCTTATGTCATCAACACAGATGATAGTCATTTTCCAGGAACTCACTGAGTAGCTGTCTACTTTCCTCAAGAGGGTTGTGTGGAATATTTTGATTCGAATGGATTACCCCCTTTCGAAGATGATATCATTGACTTTATGAGAAGAAATGCCCAGACGACATGATTCAATAATGTGAAATTACAAAGCACAGATTCTATGGTGTGTGGACAATATTGTGTCTATTATCTGCATCATCGTAGTCTTGGATATTCTTTAGAACATTTAGTGACTTATTTTGATCGTCATTCATCTCGAAACGATGACAAAGTAGATCGATGGTTTTGTGACCATTATGGCTATCTGTCTTTAGCTAGGAAACGTTGTGTACATCAATGGCCCAATGACTTCCAACAGTGGAAATCTCAGTTTAATTCACAACGTTGTCAACTATGTCAAAGATAATGTATTGGTGTTATTGAAGAAAAAAATGTTTGTTATTTGAAAAATATGTTTGTTATTTGAAGAAAAAAAATTGTGAATTAAAAAATGTTTGTTAGTTGATAAAAATTGTGTTTTGTGAGTTGTTTGTTATTTGAATAAAAATGTGTTTTGAAACCAATTCGTCTGTCGTTTGATTTACATTTTTATTAATATAGATGCTCTTTGACTTCTTTCTATCCCTCACATCAAACTATCCAAACGTTCCCAACCCTAAACCGTAGAGGGGTGTTTTCTATCGCGTCCGCGCTTGAACCATATAAAGCAGGGATAGTCTCCAGTCTGACCATCTCTAAGTCAGATCCTCAAATTAATATTATTATAAGGTAGTCAAAGACAAGACTATCAGGCCCCGCAGTACAAGGCTGCCTTATAAAATAAGCTATAAGAACTAAGGCCTATAACATGATTTAGATGGTCAATACCTGACCATCTAGCAAGACAGCACACGCTGCAATAAAGTTTTACATAATAACCTTAATTACTTTAAATTTTTACGTTGAATAACTACCAACGCGAGAATAGGCTGTCATATAAGGTTGTATAGTCTATTTTAATAACAGCACAAAGTACTCCAAATTGTTATGGGAGAACACGGAATTGATACGACGGGAGGAGGCAACATCAGGATGGAGGAACAACAAAAGCAAGACACCCAAGAAGGACACAGGGACTCACCGGACGGAATGAGGGAACTTCGGTTACACCCTGTAACACTCCATCAAAAAGCTCTTTTAAGGGCTATTTATACTTACAGAGTTTCCTTTTGGCTCAGAAACTCTATTCGACAATCTCGTTCTTCAAAAATCAAACTTGATCAATTTTGGCCCTTCACCATCAAAATTAACAACCCACTTAACCTGACATTGACCAACCTCCACATGTCACTTGACATGCCTAGTTTACAAAATTGATAGGGAAAACACCAAATGTACACTCTGTACTAGACAATAATTGGAATGTTAGGATGTTAGGAAAAAATATAACTTGAAAGATTGACTCAATTGCACAGGTGGCTTTCACAATATCGGTATAGGGTGTCCACTAGCAACAACTGGACTCGATTGGATAAGGCAAGGGCGTGCAAGACGAACGACATCAATGTGCCAATTCACAGATCCTTTTCCTCCTTTTCCACTGCCAGACTCCAACACCAGCAAATGACTAGAAGTGGAAACCATTTCTCACTAGTCATCATTTGGTGCCATTGCACCTCTAGCTCTGCATCTTCTGATTGGTTGATAGGGTTGAGTGCGTGGCTGTTCTATTCCCACTCACCAAGGTCTTTCATTCATGTCGATAGCCCCTTCTAGGGGTGCGACATGACGACCAAATTAAATAGCATACTATGTATGCATAAACGCCTGTGGGGATGTGGCACCATTCCTTCCTCACAGAAAAACCAACTCACTACCATATTAATTGGTAGTGTAAAATAGTGAACAAATGACCCTTCGTTGCCGGTTTCACTTAAAACCAAAATCATCATTATCAGTCTGACCATCCATTGTTTGACTCATCCGCTTACAAAGATGTGCTCAAGACTAGCCAAGCTGAACGTAGCTTACGTCACTCTGCATCGTATCAGACACAATCTGATGCCAAAGCCTGAAGAGATAGAGAATGTTAGAATGCTGCAAGTAACGGAAGACCTCATAGAATAACTCTTCAGAGAGGAAATTCAAAAAGACAAAGAAGAATGGACTTAGAAGTATAGACGTATAGAGAACAGCAGCAGCAGCAGCAACAACATCAGCAGGAACCGGAAAGAAGTTTTGTCGACTGTCGTGCCGACACGAAAGAGTTCTCTTTCTCTGTCCGAAGAAGCAGACCCTATCCTGTTGCCAGACGAGGACGCAATCTTAGACGATAAAAAATTGTTATCCCTCCTCGTGCACACAAAAAACAGCCCTTTTAGGGCTACCCAATATTCTCGAAAATAATTAATAATTCAGTTTGCTAATGGTATGTGAGGAAGTTAGAAACAAATAGAAGTGAGCCTTTCTAGAAGAAACATTAAATTTGATAGAGTGGGATTGTGTGAAGTGGGGACTAGACCGACTAAAGAAAGCAGAAGCAATGATGAGAAAGGTGATGGAAGAAGAGATGATCAATATTAAAGATAACTGGACTAAGGAGAGAAAGGAACAAAAGAACAAAAAGAAGAAAGAGAACTTTGATCAACTAAATCAGAGCTGGATCAAAGTTCAGGAAACGTTTAGAGCTATGGGACATCATAACTGGATTCCCGGAGACGAAAAGAAGAGGAAAACGGGAATCATTGGTAAAATCAAAAGGTAGTGGAACAACGGCAGAAAATAAAAGAAGAAGTATCCAAATGACCTTTTCAGGGCCACTCATATGCCTCGAAAAGATATTATCTTTCTTTGCCTCTATTTCTCATGTCGCTAAATAGTCCCAAATACAAATAATATTTCCCATGTTCAATTTCCCTTATCGCTAGATAGTCCCAAATAGTTCCCATGTTAAATTCCCCTTGACGCTATAGTGCCGCACAATGTTTGACGCTATAGTGCCCCAAGCCCTTTTTGACTGGATTTTCCCTTGACGCTATAAATCTTGACGCCATAGTAGCCCAAGCCCTTTTTGACTGGATTTACCCTTGACGCTATAGTGCCCCATATTACTACTGATAAAATTAAAACATTGAAGAGTGGATTCAGAGTACACAATGAAGGTAGTATTAGTAGATGGAGAGTACAGCAGTAAAAAGTGGATTTACATAGTATTAGTAGATGGAACGTTAAACATTGAAGAGTCGATTTAGATAATACCATGCAGGTAGTGATAGTAGATGGAGAGTACAGCAGTAAAGAGTGGATTCAGAGTACACCATGTATGTAGTGTTAGTATACGGATAATTGCAAATATCGTAAACGTATGTGCATACACTAATTAGATAGCGTTAGCAGACAGGAAACACAACAATACGAGTGGGTTCACCTATTACCATAGAAAAGAGTGGAATCTATAAAAACCGTGTAAAAGGTGTTAGTAAATGGATGTTACAAAGATGCAAGTAGGATGAGGAGTAAGTGCAGTATACACTTATGAAGTGTCAAATAGTACAAGATTTGTGAACAGTGTCAAACAGTACGAGTCTTGTGAAGAGTGTCAAACAGTGCATGCCTGTGATTAGTGTCAAAGAGTAAGAGTCTTGTGATTCGTGTCAATCAGTGCATGTTTGTGATTAGTGTCAAACTGTACTAGTCTTGTGAAGAACAGCTGCTGTTTACGCCATGTAGAATGTTAACGTTATCTGACGGATTCATTCTGTGAGCATAGTATTTCGTTTATAAAGATTGTGGGTGTATTACACTACTTACTGTTTATTACCCATGAAACCAATTGTCGCGTAGTGCATCAAAAAAGCCCTTCCACGTATGTATGTCTTCGGCTATTTTCACCAGTGTGCCCCAGCTGTGCTGAATGGTTTTCATCTCAGTCCCAAGACTACGATGCCATATTGTCTTAGGCGTCCCACGTCTCCGTCCTCCTTCGGGTGTCCAGTGCAATACTGTTTTTACAACTGCATTGCTTCCTTTCTAATAAGATACCTGATCTGCCTCGAGCGTTTTATCATGTTGATAGTGGCTATGTGTACTTGATGGCATTACACAAACAGGTTATGGTTGAACTTTTTTCTCGGCCAGTGGATATGAAGTATCATGTGTGCCAATGGTGTGAAAGGACGTAAGCTTGGCATGATCACGCTCTGCAATACGCCAGCACTTCGTGTTTTACAGTAGCGTTGATAAGATGCAGCTTTGGTACAGCTTAAAGTTGGTGTGGAAACCATATTGTCTTGATCTCCATACACTGTTCATACTTCTTAATACAAGCTTGGGATGGAAACCATATTGTCTTGATCTCCATACAATGTTCATACTTCTTAATACAAGCTTGGGATGGAAACAATATTGTCTTGATCTCCATACAATGTTCATACTTCTTAATACAAGCTAGGTTTGGATACTATACTGTGTTGACCTCCATACACTGTTCATACTTCTTAATATAAGCTTCGTGTGGATACCATACTGTATTGATCTCCATACACTGTTCATACTTCTTAATACAAGCTTGGGATGGAAACAATATTGTCTTGATCTCCATACAATGTTCATACTTCTTAATACAAGCTAGGTTTGGATACTATACTGTGTTGACCTCCATACACTGTTCATACTTCTTAATATAAGCTTCGTGTGGATACCATACTGTATTGATCTCCATACACTGTTCATACTTCTTAATACAAGCTTGGGATGGAAACCATATTGTCTTGATCTCCATACAATGTTCATACTTCTTAATATAAGCTAGGTTTGGATACTATACTGTGTTGACCTCCATACACTGTTCATACTTCTTAATACAAGCTTGTTGTGAATACCATACTGTACTGAACTCCATACTGTTCATATTTCTTAATACAAGCTAGGTGTGGATACCATACTGTATTGATCTCCATACAATGTTCATACTTCTTAATACAAGCTAGGTTTGGATACTATACTGTGTTGACCTCCATACACTGTTCATACTTCGTAATACAAGCTAGGTGTGGACACCATACTTTTTAATACAAGCTAGGTGTGGATACCATACTTCTTAATATAAGATTAGTGTGGATACTATACTGTGTTGATCTCCATGCAATGTTCATACTTCTTAATACAAGCTTGGTGTGAATACCATACTGTACTGATCTCCATGCAATGTTCATACTACTTAATACAAGCTTGTTGATTCTCTACAAAGTTCATTGTTCTTCACGACATACAGCACTTTCAGACTGTCTCGCAAGGACTTCCTTGAAAGATCGTTCGTCTGCACTTACAAGCTTCTTTGCTTTCTAGTCTGCTTTTTGTGTTGATGTTTGAATAGTACTTGAAATATGCCAGTCTTTTCTTTATGTCACGTCTTTAGTCGGTAACTTTCCCTTTGGTTTTTCACATCAATGTTCTTCTTCTCATCTTTGAGACCCTGACAAACTTTATTGCTCTTTCTGTAGACTGATGCAGTCTGTACCCATGAAGTTGATTCTGTTTGTGTTACTGTTTAATGCATAATCTTCTAAGTGTGCTAGAGTTTGGAACTTCTCGCGGTATTTACGGTGACACCATGTAGTTCCAAAACATTGAAACGTCTTTATATGGGTGTCTTGACGTCTGTTCTTCTCCGCTTGAGTTTCACGTATGCCATCAGGAAGTGGTGATCACTAACAATGTCAGCCAATAGTGTTAAACTATGCAGGTAGAATTTATATTGATTACGGCATCATAGGAGTAGCAAAAACGCCTGAAAAGAAATATATGATTTTCTAGTTTTGTGTAAAACAAAAACAGATCTCACAATCAATTCACACAACTCAAACGCTTGGGTAGACACACACACACACACAAATATATATATGTGTGTGTGTGTGTGTGTGTGTGTGTGTGTGTGTGTGTATCAACCGTTCAACTGAACTCACAAAAAATAAAAAAGACTCTAATCATAACTGAAAAGGCCATTATTACGTTTAAGATATCTTTGATCTGTGATTCTGAGAAAAAAAGAGATCACGTTTTAGAAATGTTTAAAGAATTTATCTAATATCCAATTAAATATTATACAAAAATTAAAAACGGGAAACAAAGAGATCATATTTCCAGCAGCTTTTTTTAACAGCTTGTGTAAAATTTTGAGAATGGCTAGGAAAAGAAAATATAACAAAAAACTCACACTCGGCTACATTAATAATAATGTCTGTCTTCATTTTTGTTGCAGTTTACTTCCAAGAAAGTTTGTAGCAAAACTGAGAGATTTCGCGGGAATAGGACTTTTCCCGCAATATCACTCCAATGCCAATGATAATCGTCATCCAAGGTGATGAACAAAGACTCAGCCGTATGGATTTGTATTTGTGTGGATGTAAAAATATATATTTCTCATTAAACTTCAATGTGTTTGTCCTAATATTCGTTTACTTTATTTGTGTTGTCAATTTATTTTATATGCTTTGGATACTAAAATGTTTGTGATTTCTTTTGGACGAGAAAGTTACAACAACGTAAATATCCTTCACTGTCATGAAAAGTTTCAAGTAAATAAATGACAAACCAAGTAAAATAATTAACTAAACGCAAGGAACGGAAGGACGGATGAGTCACAGATGCATAAATGGACGGAGGAATGAATTTGCACGAGATATCTGAAGACAATAGCCTAAAGGAACTACTTTAAAAATAATGAGTATATATTATCCTTTTTATATTTATTTTCTACGTTAATATAAGATATATTGCATGTATGGTACAAAGAATGTTATTTCAACGAGTTACGGTGTCTTTTTGTGTAGCACAATATGGAATATATTCGGTATTTACGCAGAAAGTAAGAAAACATTTTTTTAAAAGTCTCCATATCTTGTTTCTGAATAAAGAAATGTTTTAAAGACAAATTCACTCTTTATCGACTGTTCCGCTGAAACAACGATTAGAGAGTTCGCCTCAGATGCTGGAGGTCGTGGGTTCGGTCCCTGAGCGAGTCATACCAAAAATTTACAAAAATAGTACTGGCAGTTGTCTCGCTTGTCACTCAGCATTAAGAAGTTAGTGCAAGGATTAGTCGGCCTGATATCAGGATAATATGACTGGGTGGGACATCATGCTACATGTCTGCCGCATGATGCCCCAGTACTGGACATCACTATAAAATGCCACACTGCAGACATGACATCGTAATGACTGGAAAATTTGTAAAGCTACTTTACAATTCCAAATCACATATGCACACATACACACACACTCTATATCATACCAACCAACCCTCTTGTCGTAATTGCACCTCACTTTCAATCACATGTAATGAAATATATAAACAAAAATGTAACCGATTTGAGAGAATGGAAAGTTTTGGATACTAGTAATCTCATATATTGCAATTACGTTCCTGACATTATTCCTCACAATGCAAGTCCATTGTAGCGATACAACACATATAGTTATTGTACATGGTTTACTCTGTCTAACCTCACAATGCAAGTCCAGTGACGTGATGCAACACAAGTAGTTATTTTACATGGTTTACTCTGTCTAACCTTATAATGCAAGTCCAGTGTAGCGATGCAACACATATAGTTATTGTACATGGTTTACTCTGTCTAACCTCACAATGCAAGTCCAGTGTCGTGATGCAACACAAGTAGTTATTGTACATGGTTTATTCTGTCTAACCTCACAATGCAAGTCCAGTGTAGCGATGCAACACATATAGTTATTGTACATGGTTTACTCTGTCTAACCTCACAATGCAAGTCCAGTGTCGTGATGCAACACAAGTAGTTATTTTACATGGTTTACTCTGTCTAACCTCACAGTGCAAGTCCAGTGTAGCGATACAACACATATAGTTATTGTACATGGTTTACTCTGTCTAACCTCACAATGCAAGTCCAGTGTCGTGATGCAACACAAGTAGTTATTGTACATGGTTTATTCTGTCTAACCTCACAATGCAAGTCCAGTGTAGCGATGCAACACATATAGTTATTGTACATGGTTTACTCTGTCTAACCTCACAATGCAAATCCAGTGTCGTGATGCAACACAAGTAGTTATTGTACATGTTTTTTTCTGTCTAACCTCACAATGCAAGTCCAGTGTAGCGATGCAACACATATAGTTATTGTACATGGTTTACTCTGTCTAACCTCACAATGCAAGTCCAGTGTCGTGATGCAACACAAGTAGTTATTTTACATGGTTTACTCTGTCTAACCTCACAATGCAAGTCCAGTGTCGTGATGCAACACAAGTAGTTATTGTACATGGTTTATTCTGTCTAACCTCACAATGCAAGTCCAGTGTAGAGATGCAACACATATAGTTATTGTACATGGTTTACTCTGTCTAACCTCACAATGCAAGTCCAGTGTCGTGATGCAACACAAGTAGTTATTGTACATGTTTTTTTCTGTCTAACCTCACAATGCAAGTCCAGTGTAGCGATGCAACACATATAGTTATTGTACATGGTTTTTCTGTCTAACCTCACAATGCAAGTCCAGTGTCGTGATGCAACACAAGTAGTTATTGTACATGCTTTTTTCTGTCTAACCTCACAATGCAAGTCCAGTGTAGCGATGCAACATATATAGTTATTGTACATGGTTTTTCTGTCTAACCTCACAATGCAAGTCCAGTGTAGCGATGAAACACATAGTTATTGTACACATTTTTTTCTGTCTAACCTCACAATGCACGTCCAGTGTCGTGATACAACACAAGTAGTTATTTTACATGGTTTACTCTGTCTAACCTCACAGTGCAAGTCCAGTGTAGCAATATAACACATGTAGTTATTGTACATGTTTTTTTCTGTCTAACCTTACAATGCAAGTCCAGTGTAGCAATATAACACATGTAGTTATTGTACATGGTTTTTTCTGTCTAACCTTACAATGCAAGTCCAGTGTAGCAATATAACACATGTAGTTATTGTACATGGTTTTTTCTGTCTAACCTCACAATGCAAGCCCAGTGTAGCGATGCAACACAAGTAGTTATTTTACATGGTTTACTCTGTCTAACCTCACAATGCAAGTCCAGTATAGCGATACAACAAATATGGTTTTTGTACATGGTTTACTAGGTTGTTAAAGGGACATAACGTCATAGAGAAACAAATGTTGTCAGTTAACAATATTCGACAAAATCTAATTCGCATACCTGAAATATAATGCAGCTTCACGTTTATCCTCAATCTCAGACAATATTTTTGGAATGTCTTGTCAGAGGGGATGAGTGGATGGTTGGGGTGTTGTTGCAAGGGTTAAATTTCCAGAAACAATCAGCGATCGCATTGCATGGTGGGAAAGCCCGCGTTGCATCTGTAAAGTGATATGTGAATATATAGGAAAGGTTTTTTTTTTTAAGAAATTGAGAATATTTCACCAGCTATCAAAAACAGTGCTTATATATTATTGTTTTTATTTATTTCGTTTATTTCTTTATTTTTGTATCAGTTAAAGAAGGATCAGAAGAAGAATCGATGAAATAAATTCTGGATGTTAACTAACATTTTGTTTAATGACGATATGAAAAATGAAGATTCTTAACCTGTCTAAACAGACGCAATAGGTGACAATATGGTTAAAAAATTGTCCTTCAGTAATACATCGGAATTGGAAGAAATAAGAGTTGGAATTAAAACCTGTATTTTTAAGTAAGACAGTGTCACCGCCAATTATTCTTTGTTTTCTATTTTATGTGTTTCTTTAGAATATTTAAAAAAGTGAAGAATATACACAAATACACATGTTCAAATTATATACATATGTGTGTCTGTTTGTGTGTGTATGTGTGTGTGCGTGTATATGGTCAAAATAAGCCTGTACGGCCTTGTACCGTTACGACATGTGTTGCTTTCACAGCCGTGCGGGAATGACGGGCTTGGTGGGATGGGTGCAAGATGTACTGTACCGGAAATAATTAAATATGCCTTCACCACAGGCATGTTTAAGAGAATACATTTTAATTGAATGTCGGATATTGGAAATAATTGAAAAAATCTACATAATAGCTATGACAAATACATTTCAACATGATTGTTCAGCTATATATCAGCGTTTACATGTTTTTATTTTGTTTTGGTTTTATCGTTTGAATATTTTTAAGAATTTAGTTCATTTAGCGGAGCATTTAACTCGTAATCCTGTGTCTCTGGGTTTGATGCCCTCTCTGTACTCCCCTGGTTGATTGCTTTCGTGGGTCCTTGGAAAATGCACTTAACATTCATTTCCTCGATAGAATGTAATGAAATGGGATGCTAAAAGCGCCAATACAAACCAGCTGACTATCTCTCACTCTTGTCTAAGTTGCATTTGTCGTATAATATATGTGTTCTTCTCTGCATTATTATAGCTCATATATGATATAATGAATAAATAATTTTTTACCTGGCCTCTAATGACTAGGTAAGTAATTTTTAATTATAATTACCCACAAGCGTGCATCTACGTCACATGACTTGTACTTGCGAGACATCCGTCACGGTTACGGAAACTCGTGACATGCATTGAAAAACGACCTAAATGTCCGAACGCCCCGGATCCTGGAACAATTACAAACCAAGGCCGAAAACATGGACCTAACGTATTTACTGGCTGTCGGATTTTGTTGTTTTATATCTTTAATATCGGCACAACAGGTAAGATTTTTGTCTACTTCATTTATATTTTTTATATAGTTTTCTGTCCTTTAATCTTTCATTGTTGGAGATGTGAGATAATTTTATGAATGTGATTCCATGTTTCTCTGCTAATATTTGTCTCCTCTGCTTAAGCACATTCTTGAGAAAAAAACCAGTGCTCCATTTTCATCTCTTGTTAGAATTCAAGTCGATATTTCTGTGTTTTGTAATAACAGTACAAGAATATAACTTTAGAATATATATTTTTAGTATATAATCGTTCTTCTAAATGTTTTGTGTGGTTTCGCCCATATACATGATTCAGCTGATTGTACCATTTTATTGAAATAATATTACCATGGTTTGGTAAACTGATCACACAAATGAAAAAAATACATTTAAAAATACAGATTTAACTTTTTTTTAAATTTAAGGGAGGAAGAAAGATTTTGGATGCATTGAATATTCTAGTCAGGTATTCACTCCATCTTTCCTTGTAATTCTTAACAGCATTACATTGTAAAATATATTATAACATTCCGTTGAATATGTATAATTAATCTGTGTAGTCCGAAAGATTGGGGAAAGGCCAAAATTTCGATTTCAACACATTTGAAGTAAAATTCTTGGTTTTCGTTTAATATTTTTAATAATAATTCGTTGGGTTCTAATTTTTTATTTTACAGTTTTCTTATTTTAATAATTTTTATGGCAATATTGTAAGTACAAGAGCGAGTTTAATATCGTAGTTATTAATAATCGTAATAATTACATTTGTCACTATTGAACTAAACAAGAAAGAGAAAGAAATGAAATACAAAATTTTAGATATTCCAATTTAATGTTTGACCATTAAGCAAATGCATAAATTGAATTACTAGTGAATAAAAATCTTTTCTATCAGTCGAATGAGCATAAGAGTTTTACGTTATTCGATATCCGATAAGAATGAGAATAGGTGTTGTACGTTATTCGATATCCGATAAGAATGAGAATAGGTGTTGTACGTTATTCGATACCCGATACGAATGAGAATAGGATACCCGATAAGAATGAGAATAAGTGTTGTACGTTATTCGATACCCGATACGAATGAGAATAGGATACCCGATAAGAATGAGAATAGGTGTTGTACGTTATTCGATACCCGATAAGAATGAGCATAGGAGGTGTACTTTAATCGATACCCGCCACGATAAGAATGAGCATAGGTGTTGTACGTTTTTCGATACCCGCCACGATACGAATGAGCATAGGAGTTGTACGTTATTCGATACACGATACGAATGAGCAAATCTGTTTTATCAGTCGAATGAGCATAGGAGTTGTACGTTATTTATTACCCGCCACGATACGATTGAGCATAGGTGTTGTACGTTTTTCGATACCCGCCACGATACGAATGAGCATAGGAGTTGTACGTTATTCGATACCCGCCACGATAAGAATGAGCATAGGAGTTGTACGTTATTTATTACCCGCCACGATACGAATGAGCATAGGAGTTGTACGTTATTCGATACCCGCCACGATACGAATGAGCATAGGTGTTGTACGTTATTCGATACCCGCCACGATAAGAATGAGCATAGGAGGTGTACTTTAATCGATACCCGCCACGATACGAATGAGCATAGGAGTTGTACGTTATTCGATACCCGCCACGATAAGAATGAGCATAGGAGGTGTACGTTAATCGATACCCTATAAGAATGAGAATAGGTGTTGTACGTTATTCGATACCCGATACGAATGAGAATAGGATACCCGATAAGAATGAGCATATGAGGTGTACTTTAATCTATACCCGCCACGATAAGAATGAGCATAGGAGGTGTACGTTTTTCATTACCCGCCACGATACGAATGAGCATAGGAGGTGTACGTTAATCGATACCCGATAAGAATGAGCATAGGAGTTGTACGTTATTCGATACCCGCCACGATAAGAATGCACTTAACTCATTTTGTATTATATTGACATTAATATTTTAAAGTTTTGTTCAAACAAAGCAACCAACATCCAATTTATTGAATTAACCAGGTCAAGCTTGCGCAAATAACACTAATATGAATACTCGTTTATGTTAAAACCTTTAGAGACTTGTTTTAATAAAGCGTTCGGGACAAGATGCTAGCGAGATTGAAATTCTTTTAACACGTGACAGTTTTCTCTCAATACTTTTTTTCTATTGTTTAGTTTCTCTTAAATAATCAATGTGAAATGTATTTTATGCATTCATTGCGCTAAATAGCTGTGACATTTTTATATATAGTACACAGTTACATTGTATATACCTATAGTATACAATATATATAATACACGTATACACTGTATATATCTCAAGTACAGGTATACACTATATATCTCTCGTACATGTATAATATATATATATATATATATATATATATATATATATATATATATATATATATATGTATATAGTATAGGCCTAGTACGCGTATACATTGTCTCTCATTCTAAAGTAGCCAGACGATACCGGTAGGTGTCACGTGTAAAAGTAATTTTTAAAATGGTCAGAATAAATTTATTGAAGTTTTACTGTTTTCCACAAGACAAAAGCAGTATCATTTAGCGACTGGTACAGATGTCGGCTATATTCATCCGAAACATTCTCACAAAACTTTGAAACATTTCCTTTTTCGTATAAGTAAATTATTATACAAAAACATCTTTTTTTTCGATAAGACATTTTGAAAGCAGTAACTTTGTATTCTTGCTTTATTTTCCATGAATTTATATCTATCAGACCAAAATAATTATTAAGAATGTGTCCTTAGCAATTCATAGATAATATGACAGCATATATCTAATGTTAGAACCAAAATCGATACAACTTTCTGCATTCATTACTGTTTTAATTAGACATGACAATAGTAAAACAATATACAGAAAACAGACTGAGTTTATTTCAATGGTAGTGTAGTATTTATTAAATTAGGTTGATGCAGAATAATTTGTTAAGTTTCAAAATACTTTAGTTTTTAAATTATGCAAAAGGAATGGGGATACAATTTATAACAACATGAGATAAAACTCTTTTTTATAGAACTGGGTTGACATTCATTCTACGTGTTTGTGGCATGATGTCCCAGTGCTAGCCATCATTATAAACTGCCACACTGCAGACACCGTTGAAAAAAAAAAAACTATGTAAAAAATCAAAATCACACACGCACTAACATGACAAACAACAGACTGGAAAAGGAAACGAAACAAAGAAGTAATGATATGTGCTAAAAACTAAATGATAACCGTTTGAGAAATTAAAAACTAAATGATAACCGTTTGAGAAAGTAAAAACTAAATGATAACCGTTTGAGAAAGTAAAAACTAAATGATAACCGTTTGAGAAAGTAAATACTATATTCAAGACAAGTAAACACTGACGTTATCAAATTCGGAGAGATTAGAGGAGGTTAGTAAGTAATGCACCTACATGAACTACTAATTGGTCAGTGTACTATAGGAAATAAAGAACAACCACCCACCCACACAACATTTTATATTTGCTTCTCTGTGTTTTTAATAACGATATATCACACCACCATATTTATAATCTCTTCGTAGAATTGTAAATTTTTGTATGCATATTTCAATTAGTATTTTAACACTAAGATTCAAGGCTCGGCATAATCTTAATGGTAAACTCCTACAACTAAATTGAATGATAATCAAACATGACTGAACTTTGGTCAATAAAATGTTTGAAATCAAATGATAAAATCTGGGACATTTTGTTGAAATTGGAACCAGATGACTTTATATCATTGCTTTAGTATTGTCAATGTGCTGAACATCACAAATTTGACACAAATTTTCCTCAAGACCCTCTATCTAGAGACCAATATGCTTCTTTTCGCAGCGTTTTCGTCTGGTCAAATGAACTGTCAAGAGTGCGCTGACAAACTTGTCACACTTCCTGCTTCTAGTAGCTACGCAAGTGCGTGACACTAATCTGGTTTTATTTAGAACAAAGAAATAAAATGTCTGCATTTGTTGTGAACCTCATTTTAAATTTTGAAATCCTCGAGTCTGTCTCAGAGTACATTAATGGAGGCATTACAACTATGGCGAATAATACTTTTTTACTTTGTTGTATTGCCACCTTATCTGCTGAAATATAAAGTAATATCAAAGGGACATCGAGAGGCATTCTTATATTAAAACAAAAAAGTTTTGCCCCTCTCTTCCATCCGCGGGGCAATGGTCTGTTAGAGGCGAATGACTTACGTTAATGGAAGATGATCCAATACCTGTAAAATGACGTGTGCATGCCAGCCAAGTCACTGCGTGAATACTAACCAAAGTATATACAAACACCAGAGTCTTGATTTTTTTAAATTTTCATACAGAATGAAAATGTGTTGTTCGTTTAAAACTACACTTATCAATGAATGAAAAGGTGTTCACCATACTTTTGGACGATAAATTTTATGATTTTATTGGTATAATCGCCCTTTAAAATTAGCAACTTAACCGATCTATATTTCAAATTTAAACATTTTAATAATAAACACAATTCAGTTTAAAATAGATGTAGGATAAAAACACAAATAAATACGGCAATTATACCAATATGTTTTCGAAAGGTGTACCACCATACACCACAGTATAATACGTTCATTATATAGTCTGCGCTATGGTAACAGCGCGTTTACACGGCTAAGATTAGACCGTCTTGTGAAGATGAGATCAAGCTAATGCAAATGCTTGGATATGGAGTGTCTCCAGGACACAGTGTTAGGGCTTGGTCTTAAAGAAGGTGTTGGTGATAGTCAGAATCTGATGGAAGTAGAGTTCATCATTCACCTCTAGCCCCCCCCCCCCTCCCGAAATGTCCCAACTAGGTTGGCCAGGAGCTATGGTCGGCACCGATTCTGACATAGAAGTCACCAAAGATGAACAAAGGATCTCTAATGGTAGCAATGAGAAATGTGTAAACTGGTCCTTAACTTCCGGGAAGGATGTCAATGTTGATGCATAGGGCGTTTGATCAGATTGATCCGTCCGGTTCATTTCTGAAGCTGAAGTTTGGTGATCCTCTCGGTTCCCTCAGTGGAACTACGCATTTTGTTCTTCATAGCGAAACCAACGCCATGCTCTCGTGACTCATCTTCAGGCTTTCGCTGTCAAATGAATCAGTAGTCTTTCTCCCTGAATTTTCCTAATGAAGAGAGTCTTGTACATATGAAGCCTTCACAGTTCTTTGTTGATCACGAATGTCTTTCTAGCGTCATTAACTTATTGAAGATTCTTCGAGAGTCCCCACTTGTGTTGAGGTTCTCTTGCTCCAGGTAACCAGCCTAAGTGCTGATATTTTTCTTTACTGTCTTGTTTTGCTTAGTGCAAGGTTTTTGATCAACTTATAAAGTATACACTCTAAATCCGACGCATCCAGTGAGGCGGGCATATTGTTTCGGGACAGAACCCTATTAAATGGGGTCTGCAAAGCTTCTACCAGGCGATATCTGCTCAATGATATTACATCTATATCATCGTCGGAAGCAGCCCCTGGCGCCTCGTGTTACACAATGAAATTTATAACCGATAACTGCTGCGTCCCGTGTTGTGTCGACACCACACAAATAAGCCTGGAGTTCTCCATGGCGTCGGAGAAGAAGATGCTTTCAATATGGTAATCTATTCGTTTTTGCTTTTTAAAATACATTAGTAAAATACATAGGAAAAATACATATTCAACCTAGTTCAGGTCATTTATTTCCAATAATATTTTCAATATATTTGAAGATGCTTGTTTCAACCCCTGGCGCAGTTTTGCAACTTCCTGCTCTTTGCGTCCAGTGAATCTTCAGTTAATTGTATTGTCAAAGAATAATTAGGCTAGGCAAGGGAGGGAGCATTATAGAAGCTTGTGTGTTTTTATACAGCTGTCCCAGGTGCCATACCTCCAAATTGCAAATGAAATAACTTAAGATAATACCATGCATGGAATTCATTCTGCAGATTTAGATATATTTAGAAATTGCTATATCGTTTTCATTTTATCACTCTTTGTTAAGTAAACAAGAAATTTCTTATGAATTGTTTCCAAATTATTTTTAGTTTATTTCACAATTTTCTAAGATCGTAAATGGACTTCATCGGTCATATTATGTCTGAATACATCGCTGCAAGATTGTTCGCTTCGATATCAAATATCTTCGTTCCGTATAATATTTTGTTAAAACAGTTCTTATCTTTTTTATGGCACGTCAGTCAGACTATTATATACATGATGTGAACTTATCAATAAAACAAGTTTCTAGCAAGGATGCGCGAGTAGGAACCTAAACAAACGTTAGTCTGTATAAGGTTTCCCATTCATCATTCACACGAATATAGATATGTGTTTAAAACGTACTTTAATCGTTCTGCTAATTAAATAAAATGATGTTAGTTGAGTACGTTAACGGAATGGTCTCAGAATTCCCAAATGAGCTTGCGTTAATGGCTCTAGAAATTTTCGGTTTCTGAATAGTGACATCCACGAATAAAAATAATTATCTACGTAGTTACATTTCACAATGTTTGTTTGCAAGTGTAAGTAATTATTCTTGGTGACGAAAACAAATATATTAGAAAATGTCAAAACAAATGCTGTATAATGGATAATTAGTGGTGTCAAAACCAATGCTGTATAATGGCTAATTAGTGGACAATAATATAACTTAAATGTACCTTCGTGACAATTATACATACTTTTTGACGCCTAATTTGTGCACTGTAATCCGTCATTTATTAGGAACTCATTCAAAATATTACACAAGAGAGATTCACGATTTTAACAGGATGCAAGGTCAATGGTTCTTTAATGGTCATGTCTTTATGTATATTAAACTACATTATAGGGGCCAACAACGAGAACAATACCAAGTATATTAGTTGTTTATATTGTAATAAATTTGGAGTATGCGCATTTGATAGCGCCCCGTTTTAAGAAATTCTTAGATTTGTGTGATTATTGGGATTCGGCGACATGGAAATATTCTTAGCTAGAAATAATTAGCCAATTACTAGGAGCTCACGTCACGGAGTCGAGTGTTAATGAGTTGGAATGATGCCATCGTTTGCTAGTAGTGAATTCATGTCCAACCCGAATGACTGACCCTGAGTAAGATAGTCCATATTAAAATCTAGTAGTGTACACTAGTGGTGTGGCTGAGGTGGCACTATTTACGGTAGGAAACCGGTAAATTACACAATGGAATCAATAAGAAGGGACTTAGTAGATACCGTTCATGTGTACATAGTGAAAAATGGGTGCAGTTTTATTGGCGTAATATGCCGGTAAAAAAGCGCACATTGACTGGCCTTAGTTGGCGGTGTTAAAATAGTTCCCAGTGAAAAAGGGATACTAGTGTATTTTATTTGTTGTAACTGGCTGGCGGTACGGAAATATGATGATGATGAAGAAACACCATGCAAATGTGCGGTTGATGGACTTTTGGCAAGTTGTTTTACCTGTGGTCTTGTATTGATTAGAGTAAAATTTAGTATATAAAGACAGACACGTCTGGCTTTCTAATTTACAACTCAAATTGTATGGAAGTCTTTGGAAACTTAGGGAAACATATGACTTCCAGCGGGATTCGCGCTTGGGTTTGACAACGCTCGGTCAAGTAATACCCATGTGCGTGTAACAATATCTACTGGGAATGGGTGATATTAGATCATATGGCCATGACGTTTGTCCATGACTACCATTCGAAACTACCTCGAATTTTTCTACGAGACAAACGGATGTATGTTGAAGCAGTAATAAACAGAGAATTCATCCATTTTCTTAGTCGGACATTTTTACGCAAAAGTACCAAACACTGTCATTTGGGATCAACTCGGTTATTTATACTCCAGGATTGACCGTAGTATTTTCTGGGAGGCTACGAATGATAAAGACAGTTCGATTGTTCGTAATTTCTTATAATGGTAGCTTTTGAAATATATTCAAGGTATAACCTGTAAGACTGATCTCGAAGTTATCAGTCTTAGTGCAAAATGTCGACCAACTGAAGCACTATTGGACATTCCTACCAATGGTCAGGAAAAACGCATCAGAAAATACAACAGCGGTCGCCAATGAATCTGCATTTAGTACTTGACGTCATATGCATATCACACATCGTCGTAGCTGTCATTAGGGAGAATAACTGTCTTACAGTTAGTTTCATATCCTTTGACTAGCTTACTATGGTGTATGAATGTATATGTTTCATATTTCGTTTTTGCAGACGGAAATATATTATGGCCCTTCCGCCATGTTGATTTTGTCTAAAAAGAAATTCCTTACAAAATATATTCCAGAACGATTTCCTTCCAATGGTTCCACTTCTGGCAAAGGAGGAATAACATTGGTATTTTAGAACATATTTCTAACGAATAGATTTTTGTGTTGTTGATAAGAAAGGAATAAGTCTCATTTCCTGAATTTGGAATATAGTGATAAAATTTGTTTCCGGGTTCGAAATCCAGCGGGAGGTCGTGGGTTCGATCCCCGGCCGAGTCATACCAACGACTTATAAAAATGGTACTATTAGGAGCAAAGTGTTTAGAGGTTAGTGTTAGGACAGATCGGCTGATGTCAAGATAATGTGACTGGGTGGGACATGATGCTACATGTCTGCGGCATGATGTCCTAGTGCTAGACATCACTATTAGCTGCCACATTCCAGACATCGTAGCGATACGATTGTTGAAGCTAACGTTAAAATTTCAAATCAAATACACACATGCAATGTTTTTCATTCAAAACTATTTTAAAGCCATCAAATGTTACCTTGTTATAATCTTTCGCAACGTTTTTCTAAATATCATCTAGGGGGCGCTCACCAGTTATAATGTACGTTTCAGAGAGTGATTTATGTAAGGTGAAGTTTTTTGCATTTGAAAGTGTTTCCGATATTGAGTATTATAGAAAAGCCACGACATGTTTCGTTTACGCTTCAATAGAACGTTGATGATGGTCTTTAGATATCAGTTAAATAAAAACTCAATGCAAAGTTATTGCAAGCACGCTGTGAAGAAAAGGTATTGTTACAGCTAATTACAAATGTTTCATTTAACCTCGCATGTAAACCGAAGAACAAAACAAAACAAAATTAATAGAAGATCGCGAAAAAGGAACGGGTTAGAGAAAATAAAATTGAGAACATAGATTTCGAATTGATGAGATTGATAAATGGAATGCTGCAAATACCATGACACCAGAGCTATGAAAGATGAAAATAATATCCAAGCACGATAACGACATGTGTGTACAATGGCCTACATCAAGATAAGAATTTTATTTATTACCAATACGCTGGTTAGACATAGTATGGTTAGACATAGTATGGGATTTGCATCCAATCCATGGAATATGCGATTATTAAGAACAATGAATGGTTGGCAAAATTAGGAAGTCTGGTCTCGTTTAAAATATTGTCTCCCTCTAATCCAACATTATAAGTTGTATCAAGCTATTTATTTAACAGTACTACTTCACACTGATTCTACAAGCGCTATTTACATTGAAGGTTTTTTTTTTGTTCGTTTCTCCATGTATTTATTTTTTCATTATTAACTGTATATTGCTTAAATTTGCCTTTGGTAAATTTAAATCAACTCTAATTGTCATAAGACAATCATTATAGAAGTTATTCTAACTTGTACGATAACGTTTATAAGAACGTAGAAAAAGAAAAGGAAATAGTATGAGTCTGTACCTACAATAAATAAATTAATCACCAAATGAGGCGTAGGCATGCCTATTTCGGGAGCCGTAAAAAAAATCGCACTAAGACACTAAAAGACTTGTCCCTTAATGTTAACGAAAGAACTCAGACACTAACGAATTTGATCCATAATTTATCAATTAATTACTCTATAGCATTTCAATTACCTTTGAATCCAAACAGCATTTTCTTTTGACAATGAAGAACGTTCTAAACGAGGTGGAAACTTGTGCTTCCTGCTACCTTGACAATGTGAAACTTCCTAAGTGTGATGTAAACTTATAATTCAGGATACATTGACAATGTGAAACTTCCTAAGCGTGATGGAAACGTACGATTCAGGATACATTGATAATGTGAAACTACATACAGAATAGTTTTGATTGAGCAACATGTTCTGACTTACAAAAATGGTGCTAACAGCTGCCTAACTTGGCGCTCAGCATTAAGAGGTTAGTGTTAGGACTGATGGGCCTGGTGTCAGGATAACGTGACTGGTTAGAACATCATGCTACATGTCTGCGGCATGATGCCCCAGTGTTAGACATCACTATAAAATGCCTCGATGCAGACATAGTAGCAATATGACTGAAAAATTGTTAAAACTACGTTAAAAATCCTAATCACGAAGTTCGATATACGTAGGGGGATTCCTCATATAAAGATATCAGTTGACTACGCTAATATGATCACGTGACTAATCAAAATGGTAATCTGCTGGGTGCGAGGTAAATTGATGCTATCATATTAATTTATGTGATAAAAAAGACGATGTACTGGAATAAAATTGTTTTAATACATAGCAGCGTGATTTCCATTACGAACAGGAAGTTTAATAAACAGTTTTAGAGCAGTGAATAAAGAATGTTATATGGTGTGTTATGGGATCTTGAGGGCCATCTCAAAGTGCGACGGACTGAAAGTGTACGTAGTACGGTCTCTCTCTCTCTCTCTCTCTCTCTCTCTCTCTCTCTCTCTCTCTCTCTCTCTCTCTCTCTCTCTCTCTCTCTCTCTCTCTCTCTCTCTCCATAAATTACCAAAAAGGAGGAACTCTCTATATGTACACCAATACACACTCATTTAAAATTCACACTGTGTACATTAATCCCTGGAGGTTTTTGCTGTTTACGCATGAAATGCGAGTAGGAAACACAATTTGGGGACTATTTCCGAATACATCGTAATACACCGATTTCCAAACAATATTCCGTTAGACAAATGGCTAGTCGTGCTAAAGAAAATGATTTTCATTGGTTAGTTTGCTGGCGCGTGAGCAGAAGGTCAATAATTGTACTTTTTTTTCTTCTTAACGGACCCATAATTTTCGTATGGAGAAGACTCTTTATTCAAAATGTCCACCTTATCCTACTTTCTGCACAGGTTCACCTGTCTGTGTGCTTTTCAGATCGGTCTGCCGTAGATCTGAGGACATAAAGTCTAAAATCTAGACACAAATTCGGAATCCGACCATGGGCGATTTTTGGGTGAAAAAAAAATGGGTCCAAAATCTTCGGTTTTTCCATCTGTATTTTGTAGAACAACTAAAATGTCCAGATTATTTGCTATCATTGTAGAGCTACATCTGTCTACCTTTCTACGATACCACCCACTTTAGTGTATCATGTATGACCTTGACGCTACAGACCTTGGAAGTTGGCTACTACCTCAGGCCCCGTAAAGTCGTCGCTAGGGGTTAATGTGTTAACAAGAATTTTGAAGGAAAAAAATAGAAAATTGTCTCGGAATGGCAAAATTTGTAATTCATGTGCAGTGTTGATGCACAAGTAATTAAATACGCGAGGAATATTCAAATTTTGTGGTATCATGAAAAGTGACCGTTTAAGGAATCTTTAGACGAGTTTGGTCATTAATATGTCAGACATTTTGATCCACATAGATGGACAAAATAAATAAATAAATAAATAATAATAATAATAATAATAATAATAATAATAATAATAACAATAATAATTTTGATCCACATAGATGGACAAAATAAATAAATAATAATAATAATAATAATAATAATAATAATAATAATAATAATAATACTTTTGATCCACATAGATGGACAAAATAATAATAATAATAATAATAATAATAATAATAATAATAATAATAATTATATGGACTTAGTACAGAGTCTAATCTTTAGAAGCTCCAAGCACTTTGAAATAATAGATAACACAAAAATGCATTCAACGACAAAATTACTAAAACATACACCATCAAAATTACTCCAAAAAACATGCTAATAGCAATTAGGCTAGTAAACATTATTATCTCTTTAAGTCTGTTCTTCTTCTCGTCGAAATAGTTACGTTTTAAGAGCACTCTCGAATGATAGATAGCACAGTGTCATTGTGTCTAAGACCGATGGGCAATTTGTTCCACGTAAGATTTGCTTGGTACGCAAACGAATTTTGTCCACACGAGTCCCTTTAAACAGAGGGAACAATGAGACTGCAGGTGTCGGAAGAGGAGTGAAAATTTCAGAATGAATATACACATGGGTGAGGTCAGATGGATTTATTGGACTTGAGCCACTTAACAAAAGGTAGCACAGTGAACCGATTTCGTATTTTGAATATGGATAAAATGGGTAGCCAAAGAAGTTTACATGGTAGGGGGTGTGGTAGGTGTAATGGTTCTTCGCACTCCAATAATGATCTGAGCCTCCGTGTTTTGAAGTTTTTGAGCTTTTCGTAGTTTATGTAATAGATACCGAGACGAACCGGATAGGAGAGAATTACAGTAATCCAGTTTTGAAAGTGCTATAGAACACACAATTGTTATAGTGATCTCAGCTTAATGAATATGGGGCTGATGAATCTCAGCTTACGATGTGCAGCCTTGCATATGTTCATTACATGGTGGAGTAATGAGACCATACCGTCGACAGCGACACCAATGTTTAGAACTAAATGTACATTTAATGTTGGTATTACTGATACGTAGAGTCTGAGGTAAAGGATATGAATCAGTAAGTCATTGTAAGCTACGGTAATCATGATGGCTACCGTTTTATCATCATTCATCTGCGGCTTATTACATATCATCCATGACTTCGGAAATGCATCACTCTTCTTTGGATGGTAGGCTCTACTTGATTTGGGCAGCTATATTTGTATATTTGAATGTCATCAGCGTACAATTGGTGGAAAACCAAATGTCGATCATTGACACTAGCCCTGTGTATAGAGTGAAGAAAACGCGGCCGATAACAGAGCCTTGTGGAACGCCAAATCATAAATCAGCCAGTGTTTCCCTTTACCCTCATTTACGCTTCAGAGACCCCCAAAGTTTTAATTTGACCCCCAGTTTTGATACCAACATTTGTTTTTTTACTCAGTCTGACCCCCAGTGTTGACACCAAGGATACTTTTGACTCTCAGTCCTGGACCCCTAGGGGATACACTGAATCAACTGGTCTGAATAGTATAGGTTAACTATAGGACTCGTGTGACCATTAAATATCCTTCACAGTCTAAGAGTAAACAAAACAAAATCAGCTGTAAAAGAAATACACTAAGTACAGACTGTATACTGTATGACCGCAGGCATAATGGCATGCTAGAGAAATATCAACGGGTAAACAATATATACTTTAAAAGAACAATGTATCGTTCAATTGGCTCTCATTTAAAAAGCAGTAAAATAAATGTATATACAGTAGCATGCAGTTTCAACTTATGTTAGAGACTGGTTCTCACTTTTTTTTTTTTTTTTGCATTATACCCCTGGACTGCTATTTCCATTTTTCATGC
Source organism: Unio pictorum (assembly GCA_030141615.1). Classification (NCBI taxonomy): domain Eukaryota; kingdom Metazoa; phylum Mollusca; class Bivalvia; order Unionida; family Unionidae; genus Unio; species Unio pictorum. The sequence goes on from JARLTB010000070.1 coordinate 1,614,054, forward strand.
GTGGGTTACACGGTCAAAAGGATGAAAGTATATATTTTTACACCTTCACTCTCCACGTTAATCTCCAATCACTTGAAATCTTGTCTATGTAGCATTACTGTGTTACATCTGTGATACACAGTCACTTGGCATCTTGTTTCTGCAAAGTAATTAATGTGTTACTTCCATGATACACGGTAACTCGCAACCGGATTTAAATGACTCGTAATATTTGTGTCTTCACACAATAAAATTGTTTCATTAAAACACTTTACCTACATCCGCTACCCATCAACAACTTTAGAGATTACGGGAGAAATGACTGAATATCATATTTCTCTTACGAAACTCATGGTTCATATTATACCTTCACTTTCTTACATTATTCTTCTGCCCCCTACCCCACAAATGAATGTCTATAAAGAATTTGGATAATGTATCGCTTTGTATGAGTGATTAAGCTACACCTTCACCTTTTCAACATTATTCGACTTGCATGGATGACTCTCTTTAAGGAAACCTTACAATATCCCTAATTAATTATCTCTCTCTATGCATGTACGTATATATATATATATATATATATATATATATATATATATATATATATATATATATATATATATATATATATATATATATATATATATATATATATATATATATATATATATATAGGGGAATAGGAGAATTTATATGAATGCAATGCAATATACGGTATGGTCGGCGTTTTGGCTATTATCTATTTTCGAATCCAGAGTTGTCATTTTTCACAAACATCTTGAGTATAAAAGTCTGGCATAGTTAATAAGTACATGCCCGTTATCTAAAGATATGGTCCTCTTAATGGTCACCATTAATGTTAACTCTTAACTCTTACACACCACACCACCACTTACATAACAGCCCCCATCCCAACTCATATAAGTCAATTTTCGCCTTCATCACACTGTTCTCCTATGGATCAACATTTTAATCCCAAAGGTCATGCCTTAAGGAAATCATTTAAACTGTATTTAATGTACATAATTTAACTATGCTGTTAGATGCATGTATTCTTCAAAGCAGGTTTCACTGTGCCCGAATTTTCTTTTTGGTCTGGACTGTGCTAGACAAAATGTTCCTGCTGATGTACTTGCATCGTAAAATAGACACGGCCTTTGGAAATAATCAGTATGCACCCATGCATAAACATCCTTCTTAAAAATTCGTATGTAATCTTTTTCCACAACATTGCTGCTTGCTCATTAATTTTATAATACGAACGTCAGTTGCACGAGTCACGATTTTATGCAAATGAAGATTTTTAAAACCACGCATTAATTGTTAATTATCTCTGGCATATAAAGCTTGGGCAATATATGTCGCTTTTAACAAATAACTCCATGGCCTGTTTTCCAAATGTATCACTTTATTAATAATCCTATAAATGAATGTTGGGTTCTTTTTTTTTTATCTAAACAGTAGCAGCATAGAAGTCGCTGACAAAACCACAACCACAGCTATAATAGTGTAATGGTATTTTATAGTCGTCCGAAATTTAATCCTGGCTCAGAACTCATGGATGATTAGGCAATAAATAAATATATGCATTGGCAAAAATCTTTGCCAAATTTGTGGTTTTCTTGGTTTAACTCCCTTTTCAGCACATGGTAGGCTATATATTTAACGGCCAGTATACCTAGTGGAGGAACAACCCGGGAAAATCCCAAAAAGAGGCTTGACGAACTGGAAGCTTCTGGCAAACATTCGAATAATACCCTCAATGGCTAACCCAAGACTCTAACCCACGCAGATTGAGGTTTGCATCAGTAAGATGCTTTTTCCTGTTTCGAAACAGAGAAAAAGGCCAACTTTTAGCTCTATTCTGATAATAGGTACATTTTTCAGACTGTGTTTCATGCCCAGTCTGGATAGGCTGGTATAATTACAAAGTCCAGTCCTTACTGTCCTCTACAGATCATCACACAAAAAACTAATTATGATTTGTGTTCTGACGCGGAAGATTGACACCACAGCTTCCTGTGCCGACAGAATGAAATGTATACTTAACACTAAATCTCATATACCATGCAAAAGAGATTTATTTCACGTTTGTAAGATAGTTAACAAAAGACTGATTTTTTCATCAAATACATCTGCTGTATTAATTTTATTCATGAGGAGATAGATGATGTGGATTATCCAGTGTTGATTAAATACACCCTATTAAAATCATATTTCGGTGTTTTGAAGATATAATCAACATTTCATCCATGACCTTCAACAATAAGTAAATATTTGAAGTTGCGTTGTTTTGGCGGGGATGAAATAATTCAGGCCATTGAATGACTTGATAATTTTTGATTCATTTTAAATGCACTAATTTGAAAACTTTAAAACTGAAATATTGATAAAGACTGTGTAATTTTTTCACCATCCAGAAACAGGAATTACGCTGTCAAACTTTAAAGTGTTTGAGGCGATAAAAATGAAATATATTTAGGCTTTGCATACTTCTGATTTTGCGTAGCAGTACAAATCTAAATGTACGGTCTATTGTAATATATATATATATATATATATATATATATATATATATATATATATATATATATATATATATATATATATATATATATATATATATGTTTGTGTGTGTGTGTACGCTATTACTTGAAATATTTTTTTTAATTAATAAAACACCAAAACGTAATAACTTTATAAAATCTTGAAATAATTCGTTATATAATTAAACATCATAATGTAATTATTTTACATAAACTTAATTACTTAATAATTTTGACTTAATAAGCTTTAACGAAGTTCTTATATCCAAAATTTCATTGATTCTTAGAAAAACGCTAACAACAACAACATCATCAAAAACAACATTAATAATAATAATAATAATAATAATAATAATAATAATAATAATAATAATAATAATAATAATAATAATATTGTTATATTATTATTATTATTATTATTATTATTATTATTATTATTATTATTATTATTATTATTATTATTATTATTATTATTCATAGAAAAGATGGTCAATGTTTTAGAGATGATGGTCAGAGTAGCTTTTATAGTAGTGGTCTTTGTAGTAGAATTGGTTGCCTAGATGATATTTTCTCATTGCAGGCAAAGGCGGTAGGGACTTCCCATGGTGGAGGGCAGGCTGGGCCCGCGTACAAAGTTGGGAACAACCAGGGGGCGGCTGGGCAGCAAGGACCAAAATCCAAGAAAAGGATTAGGCGCCCAACAGTTCCTACAACAACTCCTGCGCCAATCATAACTACCAAATTACTAAATGCCCCAAATACCACAGACTATTATTACTACTACGATGTAACAACTGAAAACACAACCGATTTCTACTATTACTATAATGACGTCACTACTGGAGCGACAACGGTGCTCTCTCTCTCTCTCTCTCTCTCTCTCTCTCTCTCTCTCTCTCTCTCTCTCTTGCCGAAAATTCTGTGCAACTAGTTGTTCATTTAAAACATGCTTCCTCAAGTACAAAAGAAAGAAAGGAACGGGTGACATCTTTTTAAAACAAATAACATTTACGTCATTACGTAAAGTCATAAATGATATGCATCGTTACAACAATTTGTTTATATATATATATATATATATATATATATATATATATATATATATATATATATATATATATATATATATATATATATATATATATATATATATATATATATATTATCTAAAAGATGCAGGAGTCTCTATTGAAACCTGAATTAGTATAAAATGAAAATAAAATATATTTATATTGTTATTAAGGATATACAATTTATTTATTTAAAACAAATACAGTTTATTTAGTACATTGGTATTATGGCCATTAACACAAATACGATTTTATATAGTACATAGGTATTAAGGCCATGAACAAAATACCGTTTATATAGTAAATTGGTATTAAGGCCATTAAAACATACGGTTTTATATGGTACATTGGTATTAAGGTCATTAACAAAATACGGTTTTACATAGTACATTGGTATTAAGGCCATTAAAATATACTGTTTAATATAGTACATTGGTATTAAGGCCGTAAAAAAATACAGTTTATTTAGTACATTGGTATTAATGCCATTACAAAAATACGGTTTTATATGGTTCATTGGTATTAAGGCCATTAACAAAATACGGTTTTATATATTACATTGGTATTAAGGCCATTAACAACATACGGTTTTGTATGGTACATTGTTATTAAGGCCATTCAAAAAATACGATTTTATATGGTACATTGGTATTAAGGCCATTAAAATATACTGTTTAATATAGTACATTGATATTAAGGCCTTTAACAAAATACAGTTCATATAGTACATTGGTATTAAGGCCATTACAAACATACAGTTTTATATGGTACATTGCTATTAAGGCCATTAACAAAATACAGTTTATATAGCACATTAGTATTAAAGCCATTAACAACATACGGTTTATATAATACATTGGTTTTAAGTTCATTAACAAAATACAGTTAATATAGTACATTGGTATTAAGGCCATTAACAAAATACTGTTTATATAGTACATTGGCATTAAGGCCATTACAAAAATATGGTTTTATATGGTACATTGGTATTAAGGCAGTTTTAAAAAATACGGTTTTATATGGTACATTGGTATTAAGGCCATTAACAAAATACAGTTTATATAGTACATTGGTATTAAGGCCATTAACAAAATACGGTTTTATATGGTACATTGGTATTAAGGCTATTAAAACTTGCTGTTTAATATAGTACATTGGTATTAATGCCTTTAACAAAATACGGTTTTATATGGTACATTTGTATTAAGGCCATTAACAAAATACGGTTTATATAGTACATTGGTATTAAGGCCATTTGCAAAATACGGTTTATATAGTACATTGGTATTAAGGCCATTAGTAAAATACGGTTTTATATGGTACATTGGTATTAAGGCCATTAACAAAATACGGTTTATATAGTACATTGGTATTAAGGCCATTAGCAAAATACGGTTTTATATGGAACATTGGTATTAAGGCTATTAAAACTTGCTGTTTAATATAGTACATTGGTATTAGGCCATTAACAAAATACTGTTTTATATGGAACATTGGTATTAAGGCCATTAACAAAATACGGTTTATATAGTACATTTGTATTAAGGCCATTTGCAAAATACGGTTTATATAGTACATTGGTATTAAGGCCATTAGCAAAATACGGTTTTATATGGTACATTGGTATTAAGGCCATTAGAACATAATGTTTAATATACTACATTGGTATTAAGGCCGTTAAAAAATACAGTTTATATAGTACATTGGTATTAATGCCATTACAAAAGTACGGTTTCATTTGATAGATTGGTTTTAAGTTCATTAACAAAATACAGTTGATATAGTACATTGGTATTAAGGTCATTAACAAAATACGGTTTTATATTGTACATTGGTATTAAGGCCATTAACAAAATACGGTTTATATAGTACATTGGTATTAAGGTCATTAAAAAATACTGTTTTATATAGTACATTGGTATTAAGGCCATTAAAACATACGGTTTATATAGTACATTGGTATTAAGGCCATTACAAAATACGGTTTATATAGTACATTGGTATTAAGGCCATTAAAAAATACGGTTTTATATAGTACATTGGTATTAAGGCTATTAACAAAATACGGTTTTATATGGTACATTGGTTTTAAGGCCATTAAAACATACTGCATAATATAGTACATTGGTATTAAGGCCATTAGCAAAATACGGTTTTATATAGTACATTGGTATTAAGGCCATTAACAAAATACGGTTTATATAGTACATTGGTATTAAGACCATTAAAACATACTGTTTAATATAGTACATTGGTATTAAGGCCATTAAAACATACTGTTTAATATAATACATTGGTATTAAGGCCATTAACAAAATACGGTTTTATATAGTACATTGGTATTAAGGCCATTAACAAAATACTGTTTATATAGTACATTGGTATTAAGGCCATTACAAAAATATGGTTTTATATGGTACATTGGTATTAAGGCAGTTTTAAAAAATACGGTTTTATATGGTACATTGGTATTAAGGCCATTAACAAAATACAGTTTATATAGTACATTGGTATTAAGGCCATTAACAAAATACGGTTTTATATGGTACATTGGTATTAAGGCTATTAAAACTTGCTGTTTAATATAGTACATTGGTATTAATGCCTTTAACAAAATACGGTTTTATATGGTACATTGGTATTAAGGCCATTAACAAAATACGGTTTACATAGTACATTGGTATTAAGACCATTTCATGATACATTGTTCGTGTTATAACGTAGAGAAAATGCTCATTCGTGTTAGCGTTACTGAAAAATACTTTATCTTATGTTTGCACATTGAGAGCACCGTTGTCTGTTATATTTAGAGGGCATTTTTTAAAATTATTTTCTGTATGTTTAGTTCTAATTAGAAAATATTACAAATTACTGGTCTTCTTCAAGCGATATATGTTTTTTTGGAAGGTGATTTTACGCTGGTTTTATTAGATAAATTTAGATGACTCCAATAATTTTAATTTTATGGCCTATGTTATGCTTTGAAGGATTATATTATAATGTGAAAGGAATTATATTTTGCTCTCTTTTACATTTTGCTGTTTTTAAAACTTCATGCTTTGTAAGATTACTGCCTTGGTTCAGCGCAGCGCAGAATCAATTATTTTTTAAGATAAAATCTACTTTGAAAATATGTTTTTAATTTAGTCAACGTAGCTTTTATTGACAATCATCTGAAAAAATGCGTCTGTATCGTTTTCACAAAACCATTGATAAATTGCACATCTTTTATAACAATATTACTCTCTCTCTCTCTCTCTCTCTCTCTCTCTCTCTTTTGCATGCGTTCTCCCGACCATTCTTCCCATATAGTAGGTAAACAGCTATATTCGCTCAATGTGAAAAGGCTCTAGGTCACCACAAAAATATATTATGTGATAATTCGTTACAAATATCTGAAAGCTTTTAAGTTTTAAAATCTTTCATTACATTTTAGTACTGAAAAAAGCTTAAATGACTAAACACTTACTTTTTTATATTTTAGACCACAACCACGCGACCAACGACAACACAACCACCCGCGCCACCACAAGGTGCCAAAAGACAACAGTGGAAAAAACAAAACCAAGGACAACCATGGAAAAAGCAGCAGCAACCTCAACAGCAGCCGCCAGCCCCGCAGCAGCAGCAACAACAACAAAAACAGGGTCAACAGCAAGGAAACAAAATTCAAAGTAAACTAAACCAACCAAACAATTTGAACGAAAAGCAACAGCTGCAGCAGCGACCTAAGCAAAACCAGAAGAACCAAAACCAACAACCAAAGCAGCAACCGCCCCAAAAACAGCAGCAGATTAAGAAAACTCCAAACAAAAATCAACAACAAAACAAGCAAGGGCGAAACAAGAACCAGGCAAATAGGAACCAAGCTCCAAGTCATGGTCAAGGTTTGGAAGGACATACTCCAACCATCGAACCAACTCAAAATCCCACTCCAGGTCATGGTCCAGGTCAAGGTCACGGAAAAGGATCACAGCTGCAGAAAGAAACCTCGACTGGATCTCCGTACGCTACAGTGACACCGTATTACCTTCGCACGACCGCAGCGTTCTCCAAGCCTGCAGTAACGACGGCACCTACAGGGGATGTTTGTTTCAGTACTCAAGATTGCGAAATAGGTTGTTGTTATAATAGACAAAGCCAGCTTCTGGACGTAGACAACTATGGACCTGGAGGACCTAAGGAAGGGAGAGGTATGACAAAATTATGAATGCAAAATGTATTTACCAAATCGTTCGATGTAATGCGTGACATACAATTTATAACGCATAGATGGTAACTTTAAATATATTATCTTTATCTACAGTTATGAGAGCCTGACAAAAAGATGTTATTTTGACATTACGTCCTGGTGTTCATTTTAAGATTAATACGGACATTTTGGACAATTAAAATTTTTGTTCTGAAATGTATTTTCCGTGCTCATATTTTATTGTAAGGGAATACGTCATCATATACAGTGTATAAATCTAATCACTTGGAACACGTCATCATATACAGTGTATAAATCTAATCACTTGGAAAACGTCATCATATACAGTGTATAAATCTAATCACTTGGAAAACGTCATCATATACAGTGTATAAATCTAATCACTTGGAAAACGTCATCATATACAGTGTATAAATCTAATCACTTGGAAAACGTCATCATATACAGTGTATAAATCTAATCGAATGTTGTTACCTTTGATGGATATTCTGTGCACATTTTAATTTCTATTTTACCATTAATACTTTCTACTATTTTTTTCAAAGATGTTTGGCATGTAAATCCAATGTTGTGGTGTTAACTTGCTCTTTTTCAACGTCCGAATAACTGTATAGGAAACATAATTTACCACATAAGAAAGCAAAAGATACTTCATGTGACAACCGTGTGCAAGTTCCATATTTTTAAAGACGAAGAAAAATTTAAAATACACAGGTTTTACTATAAAGTAAATTCTATATTTTTAGTGGAGTAGTTAATTTCTTGTGTATATTATCAATGCATCATCCAGATATATATATATATATATATATATATATATATATATATATATATATATATATATATATATATATATATGTCACTGCCAAAGATGTGCAGATTGTTTTGTCTTATAATTCAGACACCGGAAGATGCAAGCCGAAGGCTCCAGGACAGGGTGAACCTTGTGACGATTTCTGCATGTGCGATGAGGCTGCTGGTATGTACAAGAATCAGACGTGAATTAAACGAAACGAAATAAGTCAAACTAATGTACAGTAAGCTACAATACAATATATTTAAGTCGGTCTTTATTTCATGGCTTATTGTGACTAGAAAAGAATAGATTCCATATCATTATGGGATGTGTTCTCACAATATAAGCTTTAATTGATGATAAACGCCGACGATGGAATACTGGTTGATAGCGTGATCCTTGCTGTTGTAGGCTATGCTAATATATACCTTCATACTAGGGATATACTGCGATGTTGTATTCAAATGTGCAGAGCCACAGAGAGGACACGAGGTGAATAAGTACTATTTCTTTCAATCAAAATAATATTTCGCTCACGTCAATGCTAATAATTCATTCTACTTAGGTGGTTATCCTGTTTGTTCAGCCTCAAAATTTCTTTCCCAAATAATATCTATACCCTAAAAGTAATGTTTTGTTCTATCGAATTGATAACTCGATAACTTTCATTCCCTCGATTTATTAATTTGTATAATTAAATACATTTCCTTAAATATAACTTATCTGCAGTGTAATGTGCCCGTAGACTGTATTTGTAGAAAGGTTGTTTTTTCATGTGATGTGTGTAATGTTAATGTTGCATCAAACTCTACATTAAACTCTAGATTAACAATTCTGATTTGTATTATTTATTATATTTAATGAAAGCAAGGTGATTGTGATCATTGAATGCAACAGTTGGATATACATTTCCAAATGTGGCAAAGCTAATCTTAAAGCCAAACATTCCTAATTAATAGTGATATAATGATTCTGGTACATGTTCATTTTTTTTAGAACAATAGTAAACTGCATAATCCAAACCATTTTTTATCCTCGTGTATGAATAGCTCAATATCCCCTTGCAAAACTTGCGTCCTCAGATGTTTTAAATGAATGTTTTAAGTTTTGTCATGAAAGAGCTGACCCACTTTCAAGTAGGGACTTCAAATAATCAAAGATTAATGACACTTATGATACCATTGAGATCTGTATTTTTTCTTGCTCAACGAACTTACCAGAAATTGGGCAATTATGTTAACATTTGAGTAAAGATTCCTATAATATCCAGCCATGCTAAAACATTGTCCAACAATATGTCCTAAAAATGTGCAACAAGCATCGCAGAACTCACTTGTACATAAATTAACCGTCAGAGAATCATCGAATGGTTTCAAAGCGATTGTTACAGGTGTCGTTGTAAATTATGACTTAATCGCAATACACGTCACAATTATCTAGTCTATATTTTGCCATGCTCATCAAATGCTAGAATGTAGACGATATTTTTTCTTTCCGAATGGCATCCCTTTATAATGTTCATTTGGAGTTCCAAATTTTATTTAGCTCTTTTCGTGAGTGGAATGTGCTGTGATCTTTTTGAAAGGTCAAACTTGGTAACATATTTTTTGCAATTCCAATTGTATCAATCATTCATCATTTTTTGGCACTGCAAATTAATCTGTTTTGGTGACGCTGTTAGCTTCTCCGTAGTCAGCTCACATGCTGAATGTATTATCTGGTTTAAAACACACAAAAAACACATTTGGAATTCCGTTTACTTTTACTTGCTTCAATAAATTCATTATCCAGTAAATCTTTAATTTTTTTAATAATTTCTTTTACATCGATCGTTCATAATTATCTATTGTAATTTGAATATCATTTGGTATAAATCAGTCATTTATTGATCCTTTCTTTTATTCAGGATTTGTATGCTACCGACGATACGTACCGGATATGAAAGAAGCTTTGAAAATGGCACAGAACCCGCAGTATGAAGGGCCCGAGTTTCCCGTATTGCCGCCCAGGAAGTGCACTAACAGCACTTTTGTGACGGCGGAACGGCAGTCATTCTGGAAATGCTACTTTGATGTAGCGTGTTCGGGTCAGTTACCATAAATAATAGACAAAGGAATCAATATATGAATTAACTGCAGAAATATATTTTTGGTAATATATTTTGGAGAACATAAATATGGAATGAATTGCTTATGATAACTTTAAAACCTGCTGAATCTGCAGCAATTTAATTATCGTTGAAAAATCAACACGGAGCAGCATGTGTGTTTACCAAACTGCTTCCAGATGGCTTTGATAGCGAACATCCTTGCCTGTACAGTTATTTTGCATACACTTATGATTAAAGAAAATTCGATAAACTAAACAAGACAATAAAAGGCCTGATGTGATCATTTTAATGGGTAAATTCTCCACAGTTAAGTGTATATATATATATATATATATATATATATATATATATATATATATATATATATATATATATATATATATATATATATATATATATAGGTCGATAGAACACAAGATTATAAGTAGAAAAAGCGTTACTGAAATATTCTTCAGAAAACAAGGTGCAGTATTTCTAGTTTCGAAAGAACTAAAGAGGAAGCAGTTTGATATAATCCATATGATATCATTTCACAATTTAATATTAAATTGTTTGTACTATGAAATTTCATTTTATTATTGACCGGAACCTGACTTTTTCGAAAACCGAAAATTAATGCAAACCGGTCATACATTAGTTGTGATTTATTAGAAACTACTGGTCACTACAGTATTAGATCTTCCATCATATAATAATTTCACCACAAACTATATTCAAGTGCTAACGATTTTATAATTAAATAAGCAATATCTAATAGGAAATGTTACGTTCATACTTATGCCTTACTAACTTTCACTAACTTAAGAACAAACTTTAGGTCGTGGCGCTGGGAAGGCCGTGTCTCAAACTAATTCTAATACGTTCGGACAATATGCGATGCGTTTTTATTGAGAATAATATTTTTGGCAACATTTTAACATACATGCATAATGTGGTTTTGATTTAGCTCATATCGATGCAATTCGAGATTAATCGACTTCAATTCGTGGCATTCTGATGTGACATTTTTGAGACTTTGCAAATGTCAGAAATTTGGTTCCGTTATGAGGTTTGTACTCTCTAATTGTTCGCTTTTTAACATAATCAATGTATTCATAATATTTTATATGAAAGATGGAAAAATATGTATGAAGCGTGTGGATGTAAAAGTGGCAATGTAATAGAAAAATATGTATGAAGCTTGTGGATGAAAATGTGGCAATGTAATAAAAAGATAATCTTTCGTAGGTCATCAGAGAAGCAGATATCGAATTTATACAAAATAAGTATCTTACATTAAAAAGACGATGCCTATTGTTTTGTTTCATTCGCGAACATCGCTCTAATCGAACAAGTTGTGATTTTGTCAGTTGGAAAGAGTCCGAAATTATTTTTGTAAAACTGTCTTTGACTGCAAGGAAAAGCACGTGTGACGATCAGATTTTGAAACTGATGTGCTTTATCAAAAATATTAAGTTTTTTTTTAAACACAAAAATAGTATTTCTTTCTGTTCCGTAATTTTACATATATACATTCTTCATATTCTCGGGTGGAATAAAACAGTATAAAAGTTGATTAAATCTTGCGATTGCACACGTAGCATGACCTCAACCAGTTAACATTGTTTGGCTGTGTTATCTGTAGATAAGGATAATATAACTCACGTTACCCTTTATGCGTTATCATTCACTGGATCTGGTCCTTCTCGTGATATTTTTGTTTTGCATCTCTTGACCTGTCTTTCCTTTTCTCCAACAGGATCGCTAATTTGAGTAAAAACACTGGTGCAAGTGACGTATACTTTTTGAACTGCTGCAACAATTGGAACTTTTTCGACATTGTATAAAAGACGAATTTGAACAGACAAAAATTGTTATATGTACATCATCGACTTTTCATCTCGATACTGACTACGACATTGTGTAAAACTTATTTCCATAATTGTCTTGTAAAATGAAGGAAGATCTTCGTACGAGCTCCAATTAATTATGTTATGCGACACCTTCTGAAAACGAGCTGCCTGTGTTCCTTGTATCATTGGCTTATCATGCATCTTTCTCCTTATTTTAATTTCTTAATAATTGTTTGATCACTATAATGTACAAACCGAAAGTTAACAACAACAGAGGTGATGTGCTAGCGACTCACATATGAATGTTTTATTCCAGGCAAACACGTGACCCAGAATATATATATGAAATATTGCTTTATGTACTTCCTGTAGTCATGTATAATCGTCCTGTACCTGAAAGCATCACTATGCTTCATGAATTGGCAATTCAAAGCCTAAGCACGTGCATGATATTATAATGCTAGTATTAATTACATGAGTCAGCCTTGGAAGTGATCAAAACTTTCATGGAGATGGGGTGGCGATGTAAAATAAAACAAAATGTGGATTTTTTTCCACTAAACTTTAAGTACAAAACAGAGTATCTACATGATATCGCTTGAAATGCTTAGAAAGCGGCGCCCTTTTCTGCAAGTCATTGTGGATAACGACTGGCACCATATTTTATTGTTATGGTTCATAAAATCTGTAAATAATTATATCAGTTGTATTGGAAAATAATTCGTACATACAACAGTTTGTTAAGCTTTTTTTTCAAAAAAAAAATGGGAAACTGTCCGTATATGATATATGTAACTCTATGAAAATAACCATGAACGTTCGTTCTCGTTTATCAAATCATTTTCTCGTATGAAACAGGATTTGATCTTTCTTTCATTGGATAATTCTGAAAACATAGCGGCCGATTTGGATCCAATATTTATTATTCAATCAAGGTTATCAAACCTACGTAAATGTAATTACCTGATGTACATTAAATAGTATTGATCAGAATTCGATTAAATATCAACCATTTTAAGAATTTTAAAATAATTGCACATGTACATGTCACGAATCCTTGCTATTTCTTTTATTGAGATTTCTTATTCAGATATGGCGGACAATGTTCATGATCTATTCGCTGCTTCTTTATTATTTTTAATACATAAACTTCTGTCCTTATTTGATAGATCAATAACTTTGGAAAATATCAAGTATAGCATCATTATCCACTTGATATGTGGTAAAATTTTACTTATCAAACTTATTTTATGAACTCGGCCCATAAAGTCATGCGTGTAGCTTCCTTTAATTTGTATAGTAGTTTGAAAGGCTTTCATTTGAGTAAAATACTTTTTAACGAATGTAACATAGATATAACAGTATGCCACTCGTCTTTATTTTCGTTTCTTTATTTGTTTAATTGATTGTACATTCTCCAGGACTGACAGAATTAAACTCTTTAATAAGGAACATTTTGTTATGAAAATTCATTTTTATTTTCTTTAAACCATTGTGACATATATATATATATATATATATATATATATATATATATATATATATATATATATATATATATATTTAGTAGTAGTCTCCTGCTTCTCATAGTAAAACACATCTTGTTCACAAATGTTGTATCAGGTTGATTCTACAAGAAAGAATTTAAACATCTCCATATTTATTTTATTTTCTGACTACACGACAAATATTTTTTTAAAATATTTTAATCACCAATTATTGCATGGTGTTGATGGCATTCTTACAGTTTATAATTGTTGGACCTAGCAATCAACCGTTCTTGCCCCTGAGAAAGGTAAATAACGTTTTAGATGGAAAAGAAGATACAAAAGTATTCATTTCTGCATGTGACAGAATAAAGACGATGATTGCCTGCTGTTGCCTAATTATTTGTTCAGAGAGACCTAATTTGCTAAAACCCCAGCTTTTGATACTTGCATAATTTTTTCCCCATTTAGCTTAGGATAATTTGTTGACAGAAAATAGGCTACCTTTTTAATATCATAAACAGTTTCGGTCGGCGATCTCTTAAGGAAACGGTTCTGCGGTCCCAATTTACTCTTTGATAATGGAGAATGAACGCGAAAAATACAGTTTTCCTTTGATCATGAGTCTCATACAATAACGCGTATCGATAAAAAAATGAACGTTGTAGACATAATAAGGGACACTTACAATCAGTTATCACTTGTTATCCAAGTGGCTTTGTATTGAAACCGGTCGTTTAGAATGTCATCACTTAAGAAATTCTTGTCTTACATTTTGTTGCCTAATTTATAAATAAATGCACAAACTTGTTTTGCATATCAAATCTGATCAGAACATAAAAATATACTCACAGAATGAAAATCGTCATGATTTATTTTTGCAAACTTTTTTGAAACCAGGATCGTCGTTTTAGCAGTGTCTAGCCATAAAATAAACGTTTCACTTTTGTTACTTGTACGGCATTTTAGCGAGCTCAGCCATAGCTTTTTTCGTTAATCGTACTTTGACCAAGAATGCCGATCGTGCGCCATATTCGGTGTTAATATAACGAGGAAAACAAAAATTATTATTTTGTTACTTCATTTATTTTGGACTTTTCCATCAAGCCGAGAAAGAAACCTTGGATATATTACGTCGTCATTGAAACCTATATTTTGAACTCGTTTCGTTCATGTTGAATAATATGATTATATTGTTGCGGCAGGAGTCAAATTCACAATTGGAACAATGGCTGCATTTGCTGCTGTATTATGTATGGTGCACTCTGCCAGAGGGACATCGCCAAACAGAACTCTCGACAGTACTCTCACATAGTACCAACATGTCATGAATATAAGCAAGTTTGCGTATCTTGAGCTGAGACCCATCAGCTCCATTTGCAAATATCTTTCAGTTGGTGCCATTAAAAGCCTTGTATGTTGATTAGTACTTTCAATACAAGACTATAATGGTGACCCGTCAAAAGAGCGCACGACAAAAGAGCGCCGACATAAGAGCGCCGGCAAAAGAGCGCAGACAATTGGGCGCACTTAAACAAATACTCGAGGTACGATAAACGAATATGGCAGGGTTAGAAAGGAACTTTAATTTGTGATCACTAAGGCTAATACTTGTTTAAAATGAAACAATCGGAGGTACGATCAAACGACATCACAGCTATTTGTGTTTACCTATACGAATAAACGAATATGTTTTAAGTGTTATTAGATTGCGTTTTGAATAAAAATAATTCGCCTATACTTGTTTTTAATGAAGCAAAAAAAAGAGTTACCATCAAACGATGCCGTCTGATCTGAGTTAATTTTCTTGTTTCTATTTTTTTAAATATTTTTTTCCGAGGTCTTATGTCGGCGCTCTTTTGTCGGCAAAATAGTGCGCTCTTATGTCTGCGCTCTTATGTCGGCGCTCTTATGTCTGCGCTCTTTTGTCAGCGCTCTTTTGTCGTGCGCTCTTTTGACGGGGTGCCGACTATAATAACTCAATTATGTATGGTTTGTCTCAAAATCTACTCCAGAAACTTCAAAAATTTCAAAGCACAGCTGCTCGGAACATCCATAGAGTACCAAAATCAGAGCACACCTCCCCGCTGCTCTGTACCCTACACTGACTATCCATTCTATCTAGATCCAGAATCAAACACAAAATTTGCTCTCAGTGGTGTGTTCCATTGACGGACTCCAGTCCAACTTATATATCCAACCTCACCCATGTGTACACACCATCAAGATACTTACGCTCTTAAAACTCACCTATATAGACTACAAGAACAAACTTAAAAATAATGGGCGCGTACAAAGATCTGATTATTATTATTATTATTATTATTATTATTATTATTATTATTATTATTATTATTATTATTAAACGTGCGTTCATATTCCTAATGGTAATAGGTAATTACAACAAATATACCAGCCTGGAAATAAATAATTGAAAATTAAGTTTGGACCTAAAACAATATGTATGGATATATTTGGGGCTGATATCAGTTCTCGAGTCTAACGTGGCGTAACCCCGTTGTTCATTGCCTGTTGAAAACATTAACAGACTAAGTGCCTTATTCTTACTACACTATCATTTTGTTGGCTGAAAAAAGAACACAACACTCACTTCAGCTGACCAACAAAAAGGCAATTAGTTATACTGTTTGAACAACACTTGTGATTGTCTTCTTTATATTACATAACGCTCTTTCGTCATTTCACTGTCGTAAACTTGATAATCTCACACGAATGATGTCTGAGCTTTCATGTCTTTTGAGTGGCACCCGGTGGTCGTGTGGTCTAAAACGCTCGCCTTTAATGAACCCACCCCATCTCTATCCGCATTGGTTCGAGTCTCGGGCTCGACAATGTGGGTATGTGAGAAAGCTTCCACACTAGCTTCTAGTGGGTCGGTGGTTCTTTCCGGAGTTTTCTTAGGTTCTTCCTGCACCATTTCTACTGTATAGCCTATATTGTGCTGAAAACTTGCGTTAAACCCTGTAACAACAACAAATCTTTCACAAAATCTCAAAACGACTGACCAAGTGCACAATACGGTGCAACCATAGAAAAACACAGCCATTATCCAGTGTGTCGGTGCTTCTGACTAGGATTTTCCCAGGTTCTTCCTCCACCAGTCTTAATCGCCACCATGTATAGCCTATCTTGTATGAAGTGGCGTTAACCCAAAACAGCAGCAATTCCTTTTCTGAATGAAATTCTCGTTTGCAATACCCAGATGTACGGAATCGAGAATATTAAAAACTTATTTTCATAATGACTATCGTTAGTATGAAGCCACCCCACCCCACCTCAATTTTCTCTCTCTCTCTCTCTCTCTCTCTCTCTCTCTCTCTCTCTCTCTCTCTCTCTCTCTCTCTCTCTCTCTCTCTCTCTCTCATTATCCATACGACTTGCGTAATTTAACTTTTTATGTTGAAATGCCACATATACCGATTCAGAGTATATGCTTAGTAAGCATGTAATTCAAATGTTTTATGTGGTTTTTTGTTGATTTTATTCCTGTTATCTTTTTTGTGACCTATAATTTAACATTCTTGGTTTACTAAACAATCTTAACTACCTAAGGCATTAAGGGGTTCCCTATACATTGATAAATCTTTAATGGGTTACCTAACATATTCTAAGTCTTTCGGCCTCACTTAAATTATTGGCTGTTTTCTCATTGTCCAATTGTCGCATGAAACTTTATTTGTCATCTAATCAGAGCCATTGCTTGCTAATTGCTTAGCGATGAAATGCTTGCCTGTATTTGCATTTCTATTACCATCAACCAGAAATCTTGTTGTTTAAATGCAGAAAATATTTATGTAAATGTATTTCTTTTTTATGACCGTAAAGTTATTTGATAATACTTCTGCTCAGAAGTTAGAGTGGTTGTAGATATTATTCCAGTAAATTAAATGCTTTTCTTTCTAGTGACTCTTAGAGGGATGGTATTGTCGGTTACAAGGTAGTTTATAACAGTGAATCTGAAGTTCCAATGTGCTTTATTTCGTTTCACTCGGACCCGAAAGCGAAAGGAGAAATGCAAAACAGATTATAGTATCCAGTCCCGGATTACCCATTAGGCAGAGTAGGCAACTGCCTATGGGCCCCGCCACTTTTATGGGTCCCATCAGGGGCCCCCATGAGACCGTCTGGGGCCCCATCTGGGGCCCCAAAAGTTTGACTGCCTATGGGCCTCCACGGTTCTTAATCCGGCGCTGATAGTATCCCACGTCCACTCTCCTCAAGCCCAATGTAACAATTGTATTCCCATTCTTAGAAAATGTTCGGCACAAACAACATACATTAACGGTGTATAACGTTATTTATGTTTAAGCAATTCAAGCCTCTAGATGTTTTGATTCTAACCTAAATGTAGCCAACTTGCAGACGAGTCGTGCTTTCGCACGTACCCAACTCACTGGCAACCCAATGTCACAGGTCGGAAGACCAGTTAAATCTGTGTTTCCGAACGGATATTGCGTATATTCCCTGAGATAGAGGATGTTAGTTATATTAAGTCCTACGAGCACAGGAAGTATGACGCAGTTGTCATTAAATGCCGTGTTTAAATGTAAACCAATTTGCTGAAAAACGGCTGTCCTGATGCTAAACGTTGACTTGCTGGCCGTTGTAAATAACAGATTTATTCATCAAACATGAGACGATTTTTCCCTGTTATTTGCTAGAAATTTTAAGTTATTTCCATTTTATGACTAAATTTCAAGTATATTCTGGAACAATGTTCCGTAAAACGCTGACCGTTACTATGCTATGGATGAAAACCGCTGGACTACAAAGTAGTTAGGGCTGTATACCGATGGCTTTTTAGTTAGTATTGTATTATCTTTAATAAAAAGATTTTAAAATTCAGTGGACACTAGAAAGCAAATTTGGCTAACATGCGATCTAGAAAACAGTGCGTACAAGAATATTTCCACCTTATTTTCAACTCAACGTCTTATCTCAAAAGTTTTAAATTCAAATACCATGCATTATTTTGTTATTCCTCTATTTCATAATTCGATGATGCGCATAATTATTAATAACATATTCAATATTTAAATTATTAGTCAACCTAGTAGATTAAAAATATGATATAACTATTACGGTTCTTTTATTATTATTATTATTATTATTATTATTATTATTGGTAAATATTGATTCTGCAGTGCTGAAGTTGTACAAACTTCTCTATTTATGACCACAATCTCAACAATTTTATTTGAGATATGGACCGCTATTTTTCACAAAGGTGAGTGCAGTTGTTCTAAAGATAAATGATCAACACGAGATTAATTGTGTTTAAAATAGGATTGAAAGCTATAATAGGAATAATTTTGTCAACGGAAATAATAATTATTATTATTATTATTATTATTATTATTATTATTATTATTATTTGATTCTCGTGCATTATAAATTGGTAAGCGCTTTTTGCTTAATAAACTCAAATTTCCATTTGAATGTCAAAAATGTACAACTTCCTTGAACTGGCAATTATTCAAAAACAATGTCATCTTCATTTTGATTCATACAATTCCATAACTGGACGAAATAAATAATAATTTACTACGAGCAGCGAAGAGGAAACGTAATAATGCCAGTGGCGGTGTGTCCGACATGTAGAACTTACGGGTTGGGGAGACACGTAACTGCTAAAATTAGGGTGGACCCGGGAATATTTGTGTAATAAGCAAGTAAACTAAGGGACTGTATGATGGTATCTCTACCATCTACACTCACCCCCACCCATCTGTCCCCTGGACCAGTCGACAAGGCCCTGACAATTCATCATATGGCGCAGATAATATTTTCTATTTGTTATCAGTCAATTACAGCGTATATTTTTGGAAACTTTTTGGTTAAATAGAAGTTTATTTAAGGATCAACCATTTATCATGCAATGGCTAATATTATAAGACAGGGAACACAATTTTTAGGCTTATAGCTGTAAATTACGGCTGGTTTGCCTTCACTAATGTATTTTTTTTAAACGTCCATGTAAGAGCCAATTAAGTCGTCTTGAGCGTTGGTTTTTTTTCTCTTTCTTTCTTTCTTTCTTTCTTTCTTTCTTTTCTCCTTGAAGTCAGATATGGCAAATTATGCTTACAGCTTGCTTCATTTCTCAAATAATATTTCACATTGGAATCGTAAATGTAATGAGTATGTCCGCCATTTGTAAAGGAACTCAAGTTGCCTTTACAAAATCGTGCATTTGAGTCTGAAAAAGTGAACACTCTGATGAAGATAGCTCCTACACGTGACATTTCAGGCAACTTTATTAAGACAGATATGTGTTATTAGCGGCTAAAAATACTCTTAATGGCTTCATAAAGAAAGTCAGTCTTAAAATAACTGAATAATTAGTCAACTTAATTTCGCTCGGTAATACCGGTGAAAGTTTAGTAAGCTTCTGGTCGCATAAAGCGTCATCGATGGTTTCATCTAATCTAACTGCATCATTTACCACTGTGATTCCAGTTTAATTTTGTATTTAAAGAAAGAACGCTATTATTCAGAGACAAAAACTCTGAAAGGAATGGAATAAGTAATCTAGCAGTACGGACAAATATTCTCAAGTTCATTTTTTATCTTTGATCTTTGACTAAGGAGTTTTTCTTGCCATCACCTACACATTGTCACGAATCTTAGTGTAATGCTTCATAATTAAGTGAGTATATTTTGAAGAAGCATATTTCTATATTTAAAAGAAAACTACTCTATTCTTCGATGCTGATTTTTAGTGTTAATTATTTTTCATCCTTTCTCTATGAGAATGAAGCAAGTCATTTACTTGTTTTAATGATTATGCAATCGTTCACAAGCTTATACGCATTTGCTCTTGATTAGATTGGTCGTTGACAAAAACAGAAGGTTTTCAAAAAAATATTTTGCCCCATATTACGTCATAATATTAATACAGTTATATTCTTATATTCATACATAAAAATCCACTGGGAAATCAAATAAATAAACATAGCTATGTACTAAAATCTCCACGCGAAAATTAATATATTTTACGAACCCATACACAACTGGCATGCGTTCAAAGTGAGAGTGTCTTACAGTTTTACTCAAGAAATGTCACGAAACAAATGACGTATAATTTTTATATGAACCCATCCATGTTCAAGAGCGAACATTTCCGATTAGAAGACAGGCCAGTTCTCAATGTAGTTTTCACATGCCACGGCAATTTATACCTGGAAAATGAAAAAGAATACAGTTGTAGAAGCAACTTGGTGACTTGTAACCTCTTGCAATCACAATCAACTAACATCAAAATTTAACATAAGTTCTAGAAATCTTGAGCGCCACATAACTGTTGGTCAGATTTATATATATATATATATATATATATATATATATATATATATATATATATATATATATATATATATATATATATATATATATATATATATATATATATATATATATATATATATATATATATATATATATATATATATATATATATATATATATATATATATATATATATATATGTGTGTGTGTGTGTGTGTGTGTGTGTGTGTGTGTATGTGTGTATGTGTGTGTGTGTGTGTGTGTGTATTAATTACATGCTGTCATTCATATTCTATTTATCAAAGACGGTAATAAAATGATCGGCCTGAGTGACAAAGACATTTCAAGAATTTTCTAAAAATGGGAATCATATTTTTACCAAAATTAGGGTGTTTATGAAGTACGAATGCCACAGCACAAGGCTTTCAAAATAACCTAAGGAAACACTTAACAGGACGGACATACCGATGGACAGACAATAGTGGGGCATACAAACCCTTTGCAGTGTATATCGGGTGGAAACTTACATTCTACACATCCGTTATGGCCACGTCTTTATGATTTGTAATAAATATTGAAATTATTATGCGAATACATCTAGAAAACATTTTCTTATGACCATCTACAGGAGGCATAGAAGCTTCTGGCGGTGCCGCCTAAAGATGTAAAGTCACACCTCCGTAGCGATAAAGGTACAGCATGCCGCTCAGCAACCAAACACTTCTGTTTCTAACACTCAGCTTATAATAACTTATATATATATATATATATATATATATATATATATATATATATATATATATATATATATATATATATATATATATTCTCTTCAAGCGGAAAAGGTAAACTCGGATATTGTTTAGGAACCCTTCAGATTTGTCACAAAATAATGATGACGCCAGCAAATATTTCTATTACTATGTAGTTAATTTTCGTGCGAAACATTACTATCGTACTTGTTTGGTAAATTCTAAACGGGTCTGTAGATTTCTTCCATATTTCGAACAAAGTAATTCGTGTTGGTCAAACCCACATTTCTGAGTTAATTGATTGACCCCATGAAATGTTTGACAAAAACTGTTGGAACTTTACTTTGTCATGATTCCGAGTACTCTTTGGACAGACTGGTGTTCGCCCCACGTTATACGCCGTATAAGTGAATTAGTCTTTGTCGACGCGGTCCACATCTATCAATGGATCAACCGGGGGTTATTCAAAACCGGCTGAATTTCCACACTTTCGCTCTATCCGTATCGCTGCAAACAAGCTATTACAAACTCCATGCCATCATGGAGAACTCTACTATCTGCAAGTTCTTACCAGAACAACTCGATTGTCTTCTAAACAACTAAAGAACTAGCGTAAAAACCGCCATTATGAACGCCCAGATGTTCGTGCTTTTCAAGAAGTGATAAAAACTGTTGGCTCATTAACAACAATGGAATTAATTTGTATCCTCAACTGTTTGAGGATACGACATCGTTGCTACACAGAAGACCGTTTCTGTCAGTTAAAGAGAAACCATTGAAAACTAGTGGCGTAGCGAGGATATTTGGCGCCCAGGCCAAAACACCCAAATTTGCGTCGCCCAGGGAAAAACACCCAAATTTGCGCCCCCGGCTGCCCCTGTTGCGCAGTCATGTTGATATTTTGGGCCGATTTGGGCCCCATTTGGCGCCCCCTAGCCCACCGGCGCCTGGGGTGAATGCCCCACTTGCCCCTTCCCCTCCACTGTCGCTACGCCACTGTTGAAAACACCAAGTCACATTAAACACAATGTGAATAAATCGCACTAGTCGAACTATGACCCCTTCGCCGATTCCATGCTGATTGTCTTGTAACGTCGGTTGTGTTCAGCCACTCGTAAAGAAGACTTCCCAGCCCTTTCCCCATGTAGGACTTATGTACCATACTATTGATATTTAAGTACCATACTATTGATATTTAAGTACCATACTATTGATACTTTTGGGCGACTTTTACTCTAAATTTATCCGATGCCTTCGCATTTGTCCATTCAAACAAAGTGGGAATGACATGCTTCTGGTCTAATTCATAATGTACAGGCTACTGTTTATTCCAGTCCACGGTAAACAATAGCTAGCAAACAGAACTATATGTAGCATCTGATCGTACAAGGGGTAATGCTTGGGGGGTCTCCTTGTCGATGGTGTGAGTAACTGAAAACCCGTATGGGGTATACATATTTGCTCGGAATCAACGAATGTTCAGATTTCGACCCGCGTCTGTCGACTAATATACTTAAAATCTGTCTTTTAAATGTATGCTAGTGATATTTTTCTTTTAAAAGTAGTTACATTATTGTAGAAGTGTATGCTGGTGTGACAATATATTAATAAAGCTGTGGTCTTGAATAAATAAATAAATATATATATATATATATATATATATATATATATATATATATATATATATATATATATATATATATATATATATATATATATATATATATATATATATATATATATATATATATATATATATATATAACCAAATATTCACATTTTATGGTGCTTACCTTCCAAAACGTCTAATGGCACAAGTAAGTGATACATTTTTTGAAAAGGAATATATCTCAATGCTATTCGATGAGATTAAAACTACGAAGTAGAGAGCTGTGTTAAATTATAATTCCTTGATTTACAGAAGTTGTTTCTTCTAATATATTTATTAAAGAAGTTCTAAAAGAAGAGTTCTTAAACTGATGTATTCACTCTGAATTTACCGTTTTCATGACTTTAGCCTAAGTTAGTATCAAACATGCACACTGTATCTCTTAGTATGGCATGCTGCTGCCCTTTTTCCTTGAAGCAGTATAACTGGAGATATCATAATCTTATAACCTATATACCTCCATTAAAAGCTCTACTATCTGGACCCAACATTGTATGCATTATGGAGAGGCTCTAATAAGTGTATATGATCCAGGAACCCGGATAATCGACCTCCAAACAATGACCATTGTTCTATATACACGCAGTAGTCGAAAACCGGGTTACTCTCTCTCTCGTCCAAAATATATATTGTTTTCACTATAATCAAAGCATGCTGATACTGTCAGGCCATTAACTAACAAAACATACCATATCAGTTATGCCTTCTTAATATTCATCATGGTTTACTTTGGAATATACAATGGAAATGAGAAAATGAATAAACAATGCATGTTCTATCAATGTTATTTTGAATCAATTGAATACTATATGTGTATCGTTTGTCATTTATTATCTTCCATTCATCTAAAAAGACGACAAGAACAAAGAAATAGCATATGCCTCTATAATCAAATCTCGACAACATGACATTTCGCAACTGCTAATTTTATGATCAGTGCGGATTTTATTAAATAGTTCTGTAAGAAGGAAATAAAGTTTCAAAATGTATCGAGTTTGGCCTTTGTTACAAGTGATTTAGATTGTCATTTAGACCTGTATTGATGATGCGTGTTCAAATATATTTTTGCAATCGGGTCAGAAAAGCATAAGTAATTCTTTTGCTTGTGTTTTGATGACTGCAAACCAGTCTAATTAGGGAATGAACATTATATATACATCTACATAAAACTATCCGCGCTGATTAAACTGATTTAATTATTTTCAGGATTTAAATTTTTTTTATCTGCAGGATTTAAAACTTAAAAACAGATAAAATGTAAGTGTTTGCAATTTAATCTTCAGAAAAAAATGCTCTAACTGATAGAAAATAAGAAGGAAATATTGAGATATGAGAATAAAATATTGAATGAACGGGTTTGACATTTTACATCATCTTTGCATACTAAGCGTGCGTCTAATTTGGTATTTGAGTGATCAACCCTGTTAATTGTATCTAACTTTTTTTCCCATTTATTGAACAAAAGATATCGAAATCATCTCAAATATTTCAAGCCATTTCGATAGAAGTTTGATTTACACCGCCTCGTGTCCAGTGGACGTAATTATTTATTGTTAAATTGCAGTTTCATAATGTGGGATATTTACTGTATATTTATGGAATAAATGCCATTTTAGTAGATGCCTCTTAGTAGTTGGATATTCTTTTCAAACGTAAAAGATTTATTTATGTGAATATTGCTTCGTCGTTATTGTTGTTGTCGTCGTCATAATATGTTTTCATGCTAATTAGGTGATTTTTAATAGAATATCCTTTCAGCATTGTAATTGAGCTATTTAGATACCAATCGACTCTAAAATGTACTTTGATTTCATTGGGGAATACGTGCTATGTTGATACTAAGAAGACCCCACAATACACTTTGATTTCATTGAGGAATACGTGCTATGTTGATATTAAGAAGGCCCCAAAATTCACTTTGATTTCATTGGGGAATACGTGCTATGTTGATATATGTAGACTCCAAACTATACTTTGATTTTTTTTGGAGAATATAACTGAAGATTTTCAGTGTTGAAGGTGTAAAATGTCTGTCCTGGTTTACTTACTGTCCAGATAAAACAAACAACAAACAAAATACACTTTGATTTCATTGGATAATACGTGCTATGTTGATACTAAGAACATGAAATATGATAACACAGTTATGTAGATAAAATCGTTAAGTAAGTTTCTAACGTATTTCATTTGTATGTCTCGTCTTTTCTGCAGGTCAGGCCCCTTCGGCGCCGGTCTAATTTATTCTGACCACGTCCCTATCAAGTCTAAGTCGTGCAAGCAGAGCAACACAGACACCAGAACTTCCGGCCATGATAAGCCCTGCTGGCTCTCCCTCGTTTATCCGGTTTCCTTATAGTTTAATTCATACATTATTTATTCTATTAATACAATGTCATTTTTTGCTGATATGTTCCTTTTTCCCTATGACACGTTGCTATAGTAATCATACGAAACAAAGTTCGTGTTCATTAACCACGTTTCCTATGAAACAACCCCGTTTATGTGGTAACTATTTTCAATAAAGAATAAATTGGTAGTGAAATGACGTTTATGTTTTAATTTGTATCATCTTTCCATAAAAAGAAAAATATTTTTCTAGAATCGGATGATCCCAGTAATAACAAGCCTCTGATAAATGTTCGAAATGAAGAACTTTACAGCGAGGGAGAGCTGTACACGGCAGTTAAACGTGCTTGTTCGAGCACCGATACGTGTATATACATTAATGACACATTACGAAATCCGTAAGATCTATAGATACAAGGCACGTAGATGAAACCTGCATGATTTGGACTGGTTACACTTACAAGATATTATATTTCGATGGGACAAACTAAATAACGATATTTGATAATTAAGATAATGCACATGATAAACGCAAAAATGGGAGCAAACATAGCAATAATGCACGTAATGAACGCAGAGAAAGAGAGTAAACACAATGATGAAGAAAGCAATGCGATTGATTAACGCAGAAAGGTTGTGCAAACACAGTTGAGGTCACTATATGTAATATACTTGCTAGGTAAACAATACAACACTGCGTCCTGTTCATCTTTTGTCTTAATACGTTTATATGGTGCATTTTTGGACTATCTTTGCATTGTTACACTTTGTAAACCCCAAATGAAGGTGATATTGGAGAAAGGCATCTAACTGAAAACTAAAGCATCTCTCTCTCTCTCTCTCTCTCTCTCTCTCTCTCTCTCTCTCTCTCTCTCTCTCTCTCTCTCTCTCTCTCTCTCCACTAGTATTTTAGATAAGCCAACACTAGCCTCTAAATCAACCAATAAAGTGTCTCATTTAAAATATTAATTCCGACCAAAGACTGTTTTAAATAAATACGAGACAGCAAGGAGGACAAGACATTTACTTAGTATGCAAATGAGGGCAGTAACTGATAGTTAAAGCTGCAAAACTAGAAGCTTTACTTTAATTAGCATATACAATTTCTCATAAAGGGATTATATTGCCAGACACGTCATGCTGACGAGAGTTTTTTTAAAACAAAATTAGCAGAGAATAATAGTCATTGCCCCGTTCAGAGAGAGAGAGAGAGAGAGAGAGAGAGAGAGAGAGAGAGAGAGAGAATCGTTGCTTTAACAAGTCCAGTCATGGACATTTCACAAAACTGGTACTATTTAGTAGTGTATATTTTAAGACTTCTTTCTGTCAATATTAAAGATAGAAAAAGAAAAAAAAGAAGAAAAAGATGAATATTGTGTAATTAAACAACAAATGCAAAAAAAGTGTGTTTGAGTTCTACTGACTTAAAAAAAAAAACACATGTCATACCAAATAAAACTGGTATAATCTTGGCATGAGCTTTGAAATAATGCGCCTGCTTTGCACACGACTGGTGATAAGATAAGCGTAGAGTTTCTCTGCCAGTGTCGATGTTTTTGGGGTGATGGGTGGGTAGGGGTTGCTTCTTTTCAAAGGGACCAATTTACGCTACCTTTTCGACTGCTGGGAATAAATACTACCTAGTACAATGTGTAGAACATGGTGACAAATTGAGGAGAAATAATAATAATAATAATAATAATAATAATAATAATAATAATAATAATAATAATAATAACAATAATAATAATAATAATCGTAAAAAAAACAATAATAAGAGTCATCAGCATCATCATCATCATCATCAACAACAACAACTACAACAACTACAACAACAACAACAACAACAAAATCAACAGCATCAGCATCACCAACTTTGGACGGACGACTATATACCTTTTCCAACAACGAATCTGGGAGATCTAATCCGTGTCAGCAGTGTTACCAATGTACTCTTCTTGAATTATGAGCCTGGTAAATGAAATAATTTACAAACATTTTACATACTTCAGAAGTTCCAAATATTAAACAGTCTTAACAAACTATACAAAAATATATTATGCACCAGAGAAGTATTAGGAAGACATCGTTAGACAGGTACGTCATTTGGGAGGGCAGGGGATGAGATTTGCCCCCCCCTCCCCCAGTTTGCATGTGTTGTAAAATTGATGTAGCCGATATACGAAAATAAACAAGCCCGCCAAGTCTGCCTTCCCCTGGAAAAAAAAATGAAATGACGTCCCTGTCGATAGACACAAAAATCTATTACGCACTAGATAATTTAAGAGCCAGCCTTATCGATAGATAAAAAAAATCTATTACGCACTAGAATATTAAGAGATAGCCTTATCAATAGATACAAAAATCTATTACGCACTAGAGGTTTCCCACCTGGTACAATCAAAACCTACGAGCTTTTTATGTATCTAATTATGTTAAAGTTTGCATCAATCATTAACTGTTTTTTTTTATTTAAAAAGAAAATACAAAATGTAAGAAATGAACAAATATCAGTAGGACACTAATGCCTCGGCCAATGGTACAGCACAGAGTCAAGTGGAGAAAATAACCTCGTTAAAGTTCATATAAAAAAAGTTAAAACACAAACTTTGCCTAGGT
The DNA here is from genome assembly GCA_030141615.1 of Unio pictorum. Taxonomy (NCBI): domain Eukaryota; kingdom Metazoa; phylum Mollusca; class Bivalvia; order Unionida; family Unionidae; genus Unio; species Unio pictorum. The sequence continues at coordinate 1,642,781 of JARLTB010000070.1, forward strand.
TAAAAAATGTAAAGTTTTATTCCTAATATGGCTTCAACCGTGACAAAACGGACAGAATTAGCACTGTATTCGTTTATATAGATATGATTGAAGTAGGCAAATGATGCCCTATGTACATTTTATTTAAGGATAGTATAGGGTATTTATCCTTCGAAAAAGCAAAAGCATACATTTACAGAACGTCATTACCAAGTCTCAGTAGACGAATTACGTTGGCCGAGATTCGATATGTAGTTTATCCTGACCTGCACACACAGTCTACTCTAATAGGCAAAAAACTCTACAACGTCTAATAAATAAAACTATTTCAAACCAGAATTGGCAATATATTAGAAATGAAGCTTACATCGATCATCAATGCGCAGTTATTAATATTATTTAAACTAGGAAATAGACAAGTACCAAAGCGATGCGAATGCTATGGCTAATATGGAATCAGATCGCACTTCTTTTGCTACATATGACCTGCATTTATTTCTCAGTACTTAACTTTTCATTATGTCCATACGATAATATATAATAACTTATTCTACAGTACCTTCACATATCCCCTCTTTGAAGGCATCTTGACATAGGTTAGTTTTTTCGAGACGCTGAACTATAACAAAATACACATACAACCACACCACAAGATCATATTCTAAAGAGTAAAGACTAAACAACTACATTCAGATCAACACCAATAATGGCTAAATCTAACTCTGGTATTACTAACAATGGAGACAGGAACAAATTACTCCAAAAATAGAGTGGGGCTATATTCGTAATCTGATTCCATATGAATAATATTGAATGGGAGAGTGGAGAGTCAACCAGGGGAAATAACTTTTAAACCTTTATTAGAACCTATTGAGACAAGCATTACGTAAGTTGATCAAATGTCATTTTTTATCAGCACAGGTCAGGGTCAGCAGAGGTATCAAGCATGTATCCTGCCAAACTGTGATCTTCTTAATTGATGTAACTGGTAATAATACTACTATCAGAAAGTCATCACTGATAACGCCTTTGCCATTAATTCAATTTATTATATCCTGATAAGTTTACTGTCCAACAATAACTATCTATACATTTGGCTACAATCAAGATTTTCAGCAGATTTTAGTAAAGTAAACTAATGTGTTTCTTCGTATGGCTCAGAATTCATAAAAAGAGATGACCTAGAAAACAAATAAAACAATATAGGTAATGTATTTATCTGTTATATCATCGACTGTTATATCATCGACTGACCCAGACAGCTTGCACAGTTACTTTTGTTTAGTATCGATCTGTGATAGTCGACCGCTAACTAATGGCGGCAGTGTGCAGTGATGTAAGTAAACCATTATGATAAGGTTCCCAGCATCAGTAATAATGTATTGCCGATAGAAGAATTATAAGCGGAAGAGGAGGATAGAGGATATGACAATTGTATTCCCAATATCAGTCAAGCAATACCTGGACGATTTCACAATATCAGTACAATAATATTCAAATGAGTTAGTTTCCATTATCAGTCAAGCAATACTAGGATAAGTTTAAATTATCAATCAAACAATGCTAAGATGTGTTTCTATTATCAATAAAACAATACTAGTATGAGTTTCCATTATCAATCAAACAATGCTAAGATGTGTTTCCATTATCAATAAAACAATACTAGTATGAGTTTCCATTATCAATCAAACAATACTAAGATGTGTTTCCATTATCAATAAAACAATACTAAGATGTGTTTCCATTATCAATAAAACAATACTAAGATGTGTTTCCATTATCAATAAAACAATACTAAGATGTGTTTCCATTATCAATAAAACAATACTAAGATGTGTTTCCATTATCAATAAAACAATACTAAGATGTGTTTCCATTATCAATAAAATAATACTAAGATGTGTTTCCATTATCAATAAAACAATACTAGTATAAGTTTCCATTATCAATAAAACAATGCTAAGATGTGTTTCCATTATCAATAAAACAATGCTAAGATGTGTTTCCATTATCAATAAAACAATACTAGTATAAGTTTCCATTATCAATCAAACAATACTAAGATGTGTTTCCATTATCAATAAAACAATACTAGTATGAGTTTCCATTATCAATAAAACAATGCTAAGATGTGTTTCCATTATCAATAAAACAATACTAGTATGAGTTTCCATTATCAATAAAACAATGCTAAGATGTGTTTCCATTATCAATAAAACAATACTAGTATAAGTTTCCATTATCAATAAAACAATGCTAAGATGTGTTTCCATTATCAATAAAACAATACTAAGATGTGTTTCTATTATCAATAAAACAATACTAAGATGTGTTTCCATTATCAATAAAACAATACTAAGATGTGTTTCCATTATCAATAAAACAATACTAGTATAAGTTTCCATTATCAATAAAACAATACTAAGATGTGTTTCCATTATCAATAAAACAATACTAGTATGAGTTTCCATTATCAATAAAACAATGCTAAGATGTGTTTCCATTATCAATAAAACAATACTAGTATGAGTTTCCATTATCAATAAAACAATGCTAAGATGTGTTTCCATTATCAATAAAACAATACTAGTATAAGTTTCCATTATCAATAAAACAATACTTGTATGAGTTTCCAATATCAATCAAGTGATAAATGTATGTATGTATGCATACATGGATGTGTGTGTGTGTGTGTCTTTACACAAGAAAGAAAATATCATCTACACAAATTAATCGCAGTGTTTTAAGAAATTATTCAGCTCTAAATTGTTGCCAGATGTAATTTTTATAGAACCGAAGACGAATAAATAAATAATTAAAACTATTTTATATTGTTTACTGCAAGTGATGGTAAAGAAAACCAAAAATTTGTACCCGTTAACAAGAAAAAAATATTCACATATTTAATGAAATCAGCTATGGATTGATATCAAGGAATATGAAGAAATGCATATAGTATTCATCAGCCCCATTTTATATTGATGTTAACACGACCTTGTACTCTTCAGTTGCATAATGAAATCCTTTCTTGCAGAACTTCAAAGAAACCATCAAATGATAATACCATTTTAATTTATGTGTGAAATATCGATCACTGTGTCCCTTAAATATCATATAATAATAAGAGGAAAGTAGATTTTCTGACGCAGTTTGAAGATGCTAGTCTTGCTGCAGACTCGCAATACCGTGAACCCAATGTACACTGGCAATACCGTGAACCCAATGTACACTCGCAATACCGTGAACCCAACGTACACTGGCAATACCGTGAACCCAATGTACACTCGCAATACCGTGAACCCAATGTACACTGGCAATACCGTGAACCCAATGTACACTGGCAATACCGTGAACCCAATGTACACTCGCTTTATGTCTCACCGCCAAGTGTTATCCACCAGAGCCTTTGGTATGTGGGCAAATTACCATTCTGAATGTTTTTCATGTTTCTGCTGCACTTACTTTTGGAGTACAGTTTTGGCTCTCAGTCACCAGTAGGAAGAACTGATAAACACCACCGTATTGCAACTGAGAAACTTCAATTAAAAGTGACCATTACAACGATCAGTAAAGTACTTCAGATGGAAATCGAGAAAACAGTCAGAATATATTCTTCATTGGCATACAAGTAAGGAGTGAGATATATAAGATATATAAGAAAACTAACGAGAAATCAGCGAACCGAACCGTGTTGCTGCTAAGCAGGAATCATATTGTAAATTCTGGGTACTCGAGCATACTCTACGACGGACATCAAGCCCGACTAGGATACGGGTTACGTAATATTCTCCATGCCCTTTTCTTTAGGTCATTTCATCGTACTTAAGATGGTCGCGAGTCCATGTACTGGAAGAACTCTGCGGGAAATGGCTGTTATGAAGTGTGATATTGATGAAGATACACTGTAAAAGATACTTTTTATTATTACAGGCATTAATTCGTCAGCGTTTTACAACAACAAAAAATCTTTCTTTAGAAACTATTTGAAGTTCAGAACAGTTTGCGCACAATTCACTGAAAAATTCGGGCTGAAGTCGCCAAAGCTTTTTGCAAATTTGAAGAGTATACAGGGCGACAAAACGTGTGTTTATATATATATATATATATATATATATATATATATATATATATATATATATATATATATATATATATATATATATATATATATATATATATATATATATATATATATATATATATATATTCCATAACTGTTTGGACTGCTGACAGTTCCTTTGAACCAGCTGTGTACTCCACCGCATCCCACCATAAAAAAAACCTAAAGCAAAAGCAAAAGGAAATACACACATATGAACAAGCAAACTTGAACATCAATTTTGTATCGTTCACACAGGAGCAGATAAAACGGCGGTTGTACCGCCTAATGATTCTAATCAATCCGAGTTTTGTTTCACTGATATCGTGAACTTATCCTGGTATTATTTAATTGATATTGTAGTACGACACTGGTACTATTTAATTGATATTATAGTACGACACTGGTACTATTTAATTGGTATTGTAGTACGACACTGGTACTATTTAATTGGTATTGTAGTACGACGCTGGTACTATTTAATTGATATTGTAATGTGACACTGGTACTATTCAATTGATATTGTAGTACGACACTGCTACTATTCAATTGGTATTGTAGTACGACACTGGTACTATTTAATTGGTATTGTAGTACGACACTGGTACTATTTAATTGGTATTGTAGTACGACACTGGTACTATTTAATTGATATTGTAATACGACACTGGTACTATTTAATTGATATTGTAGTACGACACTGGTACTATTTAATTGATATTGTAGTACGACACTGGTACTATTTAATTGATATTGTAGTACGACACTGGTACTATTTAATTGATATTGTAGTACTACACTGGTACTATTTAATTGATATTGTAGTACTACACTGGTACTATTTAATTGATATTGTAGTACGACACTGGTACTATTTAATTTATATTGTAGTACTACGTTGGTACTATTTAATTGATATTTTATTTCGACACTGGTACTATTTAATTGATATTGTAGTACGACACTGGAACTATTTAATTGATATTGTAGTACGACACTGGTACTATTTAATTGATATTGTAGTACGACACTGGTACTATTTAATTGATATTGTAGTACTACACTGGTACTATTTAATTGATATTGTAGTACTACACTGGTACTATTTAATTGATATTGTAGTACGACACTGGTACTATTTAATTGATATTGTAGTACGACACTGGTACTATTTAATTGATATTGTAGTACGACACTGGTACTATTTAATTGATATTGTAGTACTACGTTGGTACTATTTAATTGATATTTTATTTCGACACTGGTACTATTTAATTGATATTGTAGTACGACACTGGTACTATTTAATTGATATTGTAGTACGATACTGTGGTCTTTAAAAGGTAATATAAAATAAGAAGAAGCAGAAAGTTTTTTTTAAAATTAAAGGAATAATTTTTTTAGTCAGATTAGAAAGAGAAAACATTTTTTCTTTAAAAAGGAACTTACGGTATGGCGAATTAAATCTTAAATAATCCAAGAGTTACAGACATATTCTAATGAATAAAGTGCTGAATAAGCTAAATCAAGCGCTGAAAGGTTTTGTTGTGCCTGTGGTGGCCCGTATAGTGTGGTGTGGCAAATATATTGTTGCATCATACTAATACGATTATAAAAAATATATATCCTTATTTGAAACATTAGTATAAATTCATGTCTCCGTTTCCAAGATTGTTACTTTCATATTTCCAGCGAAAAATGTATTAAATTAAATAATTTTTAAAAAATTCCAGCCCAAATGAATTTATGGTTAAAACAAGTCTAAATATATGTATCATTTTAGTGATAAATACACAGTATCACTGCAATCACGAGTCTAAATATATGTATCATTTTATTGATACAATATTGGCTCTTAGAGATGATCGCTATAGTGTAACAAGTTTGCAGTCATATATCTCCCAAAGACACCAATCTGACTGGTCTTGCTAGAGAAATGCACTAGCCATTATAATGTAGACATCGGTGCATCAATCTAGTGCAATAGGAACATGTCCATATTAAAAATACAGATAATCGGAGGGTTTTTAATACTAAGTATATCTCTGTCACAAAATCCCTGGAAAAGGAAACTATTATTTATGCGCAAAGATGTCATCTGAATAGACGATTTGCACGATGTTATGCAGACATAATGAAATTGGAATTAAATTAATTGCAGACAATTCTTCTGAAATTGGCAGTGAGATATAATGTACACATACAAGTTGAATTATGAAATGTATGGTCCTATGCCAACTTTAGTTTAGGAATAAAAATGAATCTTCTTGATCTCCTGCTTCTAACCTTAATTGGTGAAACCATCCGACAGATTTCAATATGTCTAATAGCTTACAAACAAAACTAACAGACCTTAATAAAACTCTTTCTAAAACACCCGCCAAATTGGTGAGTTGAAACACATAACATTTTATTAATATTGAATTTGTTTAGTTTCATTTTAATGTCCATATGTTATTAACCTCTGTAAAGGAATAGGTGTGTCCTCAATTTTGACTAAGTACCAGGACTTAATGACAATTTTGACTAAGTACGAGGACTTAATGACAATTATAAGTACCAGGACTTAATGACAATTTTAAGGACCAGAACTTAATGACAATTATAAGTACCAGGACTTAATGACAGTTTTAAGTATCAGGACTTAATGACAATTTTAAGTACCAGGACTTAATGACAATTTTCAGTACCAGGACTTAATGACAATTATAAGGACCAGGACTTAATGACAATTTTAAGTACCAGGACTTAATGACAGTTTTAAGTATCAGGACTTAATGACAATTATAAGAACCAGGACTTAATGACAATTATAAGTACCAGGACTTAATGACAGTTTTAAGTATCAGGACTTAATGACAATTTTAAGTACCAAGACTTAATGACAATTATAAGGACCAGGACTTAATGACAATTTTAAGTACCAGGACTTAATGACAATTTTAAGTACCAGGACTTAATGACAATTATAAAGACCAGGACTTAATGACAGTTTTAAGTATCAGGACTTAATGACAGTTTTAAATATCAGGACTTAATGACAATTTTGACTAAGTACCAGGACGTAATGACAATTTTAAGTACGAGGACTTAATGACAATTTTAAGTACCAGGACTTAATGACAGTTTTAAGTATCAGGACTTAATGACAATTTTAAGTACCAGGACTTAATGACAGCTTTAAGTATCAGGACTTAATGACAATTTTGACTAAGTACCAGAACTTAATGACAATTTTGACTAAGTACCAGGACTTAATGACAATTTTAAGTACCAGGACTTAATGACAATTATAAGTACCAGGACTTAATGACAATTTTAAGTACCAGGACTTAATGACAATTATAAGGACCAGGACTTAATGACAATTTTAAGGATCAGATGTATATATTGTGTTTCCATTATCTCCAGAAAAAAAAACATTCTAACATTATATGATGGACTTTGGTTCATCATAAATCAAAGCAAGAGTACTTTTGCTCAACCTATTGGAGAAACACACACACACACACACACACACACACACACACACACACAGAAAGAAAATATATAGCTCTCAGAAATGCAAATGATCAGTCACTGATATTGCTGATAGTTTGCTTCAGCTACATCATTATAATCATGATTGTTATATTGAAAGTAATAATGATGACGACAACAAAATCAAATTGATATTATGTTGTGCTGATTACTCTGTCGACGTGTCCTCCAGTATTTTCGCACCGTCATTGTTATGTTTAATCTCTGCTATAACGATTGTTGACTTGTACATGTGGGAGATACCAAGATCTAATGAGATGACGTTTTCTAAAGTACCCATACAATAAATATTTTGACTGTGATACAATATACAATATAACTACAAAGTCTAAATGTATCATTGCAAACATACAGAAAGCTGTAGAACTAAAACGTCTACAAGGCTAAATATGTGTATCATGGTAGTAAGACAATATACAGTACAATAAATCTAAATAAATATTTATTACTCTGACATAACATACAATATAACTACAATCGAATGTCTAAATATCAATTATTCTTGACTAAAACTCGAAACCATATTGAGCTCGTAGAGAACTGGGTCTTGAAAGGATAATAATGTAGGGCATATAGTAAAATACATTGAGAATAACATGCCAATATCAACAATGAATACAACTTTGCAAGCACTTGAAGGTACAAACTAGAACATATTAAATAAAACTAAAACATTAATAATCTATATGAAACAAAAATTGTTTATCCTTTTTAATCGCCGAGTATCAAAGACATCTCTTATATTCTCCAGAAACTTTGGCTTATCAAATTCGGTAAAATAAAATATCAATAAAAGATATATATCTGATTGCCACCATTTTCATTTATAAACCTAATCAAAATGATAACAACGGCCATTGTAAACCTCGTCATAATCATAATTATGGCAATTGTAAATCAAATCATAAAGATAATAACATCTATTGTAAACCTCATCAAAGCGATAGTAGTTATCGCTTTGATGTGGTTTACAATAGATGTTATTATCTTTAGTAGCTGTAGTAGCCATTGTAAACCTAAACAAAATGATAAGAATGGCCATTGTAAACCTAATCAAAATGATAACAACAGCCATTGTTACCCTCGTCATAATAATAACAACAGCCATTGTAAATCAAATCAATATGTTAAGAACAGCCATTGTAAACCTCATCATAATGATAACAACACATATTGTAAACCTCGTTATAATCACAAGTATGGCAATTGTAAACCACATCATAATGACAACTAATGCAATTGTAAACCTAATCATAACTATAACAACATCGATTGTAAACCTCATCATAATGATAACACCGGCTATTGTAGACCTCATCATAATGATAACTAATGCAATTGTAAACCTCATCATAATGATAACTATGGCCATAGCAAACCTCAACCTAATGATAACTATTACCATTGTAAACTTACTCAAAATAGTAATTTTAGCAGTTAATCAAAACAGTGAATATAGCCATTGTATACCTAATTAAAGTTGTTTATATGGCTATTGTGAACGTTAAATCAAAACTGTAACTATGGCAACTGTGAACCTAATCCGAATAGTAATTATGGCTAATAATCAATATAACAATTATAGGGCTAATCCAAATGATAACTACAGAGATAGAAGAAAATTAAAACCTTTTGAATTCATCCTCCCAAAATCGATTAAAAAACATGGACAAGACTTGAAAGAGAAAACATTCTGGCATTGATACCTTTCAAGTCTCTTATAAATGGTGATGTTCTGGCATCACTTGTGCCGAACGTTAATAAATCAGGGAACTATTTAAAACACGTTGTCTTCAAAATCGCTAAAAACAAAAACTTGACAGAGCATTATAAGAATGAGAACTATTAGTTTTGTTTTTTGTTTCTACAACTCTTGCTGATCAGCCATCACTTGATTGCTTACTCGGTAAGTCCCCCACCCCTTATCTGCGGGCACCCGTGTCTTTACCGATCATTTCCATCTCCCCTCTGTCCACTTTGGTTCGAGTCTCGAACTCAGAAAATATGGGTTTGTGAGAAAATGGAAATATTCTTCCCGTTGGTTGTTGGTACGTACCGGAGGATTTCTGGGTTCTTCCTTTAATTATGCTGGCCGTCTTATAGAGTCTATGTTGCATTGAGACATGGCATCAAATCCAAACAAGAACAACTTCTTCGTAGCTCTACAATACTGTAGCATTAAACGATTTAAACTAATCCGTGGAGGAGCGGTGTGATAGCATTTTATAAATGATGAATTGAAAATTGTAAGCTTATATTTTAAGGATTTAATAATTTTGACCTTTATATTTTGTTTGATATGCCCTATAAAGAAATTAACTCTTTTATCCTAGTTGCTTTTCTCTTTGTTGCATTTTTACATTGTTTATAGGTTTACACGGAAAGGATGATCTTCCTAAATGTATGTTACTATTCTTTATATATGCATGTTTAACATATTTGTGTCATCATTACTTCAATGTAAACAGGCGCGAAAAAAGAAACGTTGTTTCAAAGCTGGCTGGATAAACAATTTAAAAATTCGGCCGTTAATTTTGATAACCTGGTCCAAATTCCTCTTAAATCGTCAACCGTCGTGTCAACTGTCCCAGATATACAACTACGTATTGAATTATTCAACGCTCGATCAGTAGGATCACCGGAAAGGCAAACAGAAATAGTTAATTTTATCAACGACCAGAATATCAACGTCTTTTTCCTGACAGAAATATAACTATAAACATCATGCGATGAGCCCAAGTGCGTGGATTAAACATCCACCGATTACTCCATCAAGTCGTTCTCCCGCAACTCTAGCGGACGTGGAATTTCTGTCATCACAAAGAATTCCATGATAAAATTCCTAAAGTACAACACAATCTTCAGTTTCTGCCACACATCGTTTGAACTAGTCCAAACAACACTCACACTGGAACAAAGGTCAGTACATTTTTTCTGCATCTACCGCCCTCTTAGTAGAAAATACAAGCTGACTGAATCTCTCTACATGGAGCAGTTTCAGAATCTTCTGGAGTACGGAAACTTGATAGGTGGCAACCTATTTATTCTTGGAGATTTCAGCTTTCACTTTCCTGGAAATTCATACACGTCATAACTCCTAGATTTCATTCATGTTTTCAACCTTAAACAGTCAGTTAACCAACCCACCCATTATCGTGATCACATTTTAGACTGGGTTCTTCATAGTCCTGATGATAATATTCTGCAATCCACCCTTGTATCTAACGCACTTACATCATATCACCTCTACATTATATGCCATCTCGACGTATCAGTTCCTAAACTACCCCCCCCCGCCCCCCATCGTTATTTGCTAGATAGAGAACCCTCTGTATGATAAATATAACCAAATTAATGCATGACATAAAAAAAACAAATACTTACGTACATCCTACAGCAGAACAACTTGATAACTGCCTGCGTTCATTGCTTGGAAAACATGCCCCAGCCACCAAATGCAGAGTATCAATAATAAAAAAAGTGTTCACCATGGTATAGCAGTGTTAGGGACCAGCTTCGCGCTGCTAAAAGACATCGCCGTAAAGCAGAGAGGATTTGGCTTGTCACCAGACTCCTTATTCATAAACAATCTATGAAGCCGCTAAGAAGAACGTCACAAACATAGTCCATTTAGCCAAGTTATCCCTCAACAGTACGAATATCACGGAGACTTCCAGCTGCAAAGAGCTCTTCGAGATAACTAATAAATTAATGTCAAGGAACAAGTGTACACCGCTTCCAGTAGACCTTCCAGATCTATTCGTAAATTTCTTTTGTGACAAAGTACAAGCCATTAGAGCTTCGCTTGACAACACAATTTCAATTGACTCGTCATCAAACAGTTATGAGAAAGAATTTCAGCGACAACCATTAGGAGCATTTTAACCTGTCTCTATTGATTTAGTACGGACAATCGTGATGAAGAGTGTACCAAAGGTCATGTGAACTTGATCCAATTCCAACACCACTGCTGCTTCAGTGCTAAGACCCAATATTACCTTCACTGATGTTATTAATCTCTCTCTCTCTCTCTCTCTCTCTCTCTCTCTCTCTCTCTCTCTCTCTCTCTCTCTCTCTCTCTCTCTCTCTCTCTCTCTTACACACAACGGAGGAATTCCCATCATTTTTCAAAACTACCATCGTAACGCATCTGCTGAAGAAACCAACACTCGACCATAACTATTTAAAGAACTACCGCCCAGTTTTCTGATCTTCCGTTCATATCCAAATTCGTAGAAAAAGTAGTTCTAACCAAAATTGTATCTCATTTGACTTGAAACTGTCTTTTTAGCAATGTACAGTCTGCATATCGCCCTTGTCACAGTACTGAAACTACTCTTCTGAAAGTAATGACATTATCTCTGCTTTGGATAGTGGAACTATTACAGTCCTCATCCTCCTTGATTTGTCTGCAGCATTTGACACAATAGACCATGATATATTACTTCACCGACTCCAGCATGTATTTGACATTCAGAATATAGCCTTACTGTGGTTTAAGTCCTACTTAGTCAACAGGACACAAACTCTATACTCCAGACCAGTTGATCTATATTGTGGTGTTCATTTCATTCTATACACTCAGCCGCTCTCAAGTGTCATAGATCTTCACCCAGTGTCTCACAAATTGTACGCTGATGACACCAAAATATACAAGTCTAGCCACCCAACTGAAGTTGATGCTACCATTCATCGAGTATAGAGGAGCATTTAATATGTGAAATCATGGATGACATGTAACAAGCTGCAGATGAATGATGATAAAACTGAGGCCATTCAGATCACAACACAAAGACTTTCTCATTCACATCCTTTACATAAATATAAGCAGCACCAACATTAAATTCACACAGTCAGCACGAAACCTAGGTGTTATTCTAGACTCTACTCTCACATTACACCAACATGTCATGAACATGTGCAAGGCTGCTCATTTTGAGCTGAGATGCATCAGTTCCATTCGCAAATATCTTTCAGCTGATGGCACTAAAACACGTTTGTTTTCATTACTCATTAGTACTTTCAAGATTGGACTATTGTAACTCAATTATGTTTGGGTCGTCACAATTTCTACTCCAGAAACTTCAAAACACAGCTGCTCGGATCATCTTTAGAGTACCTCGATCAGAGCACACCTCACCACTGCTCTGTATCCTAAACTGGCTATCCATTCGATCCAGATTCAAACACAACATGTGTTCTCTGTGCTATGTTTCACTGACGGACTCAAGTCCAACATAATTTTTATTTTGTTACTTCATTTCCATCAAGCCGAGAAAGAAGCCTTGGATATATTACGTCGTCATTGAGACCTATATTTTGAACTCGTTTCGTTCATGTTGAACAATATGATTATATTGTTGCGGCAGGAGTCAAATTCACAATTGGAACAATGGCTGCATTTGCTGCTGTATTATGTATGGTGCACTCTGCCAGAGGGACATCGCCAAACAGAACTCTCGACAGTACTCTCACATAGCACCAACATGTCATGAATATATGCAAGGTTGCGTATCTTGAGCTGAAACGCATCAGCTCCATGTGCAAATATCTTTCAGTTGGTGCCACTAAAACCCTTGTATGTTGATTAGTACTTTCAATACTAGACTATAATAACTCAATTATGTCTGGTTTGTCTCAAAATCTACTCCAGAAACTTCAAAAATTTCAAACCACAGCTGCTCGGATCATCCATAGAGTACCAAGATCAGAGCACACCTCCTCACTGCTCTGTACACTACACTGACAATCCATTCTATCCAGATCCAGAATCAAACACAAAATTTGTTCTCAGTGTTGTGTTCCACTGACGGACTCCAGTCCAACATATATATCCGACCTCACCCGTGTGTACACACTAGCAAGATACTTACGCTCCTCTTCGGACAATCGTATGGTCGTTATTCCCACCATATATACGAAGTCATATGGACAATGCTTGTTTTGCATACCAAGGCCCAGCAATGTGGAATGAATTATCCATTGAAATTAGACACAATGACAAGGTGATCCCTTTCAAGAGTGCTCTTAAAACTCACCTATATAGACTGCAAGAACAAACTTAAAAATATTGGGCCCGTACAAAGATATTAGTAGTAGTAGTAGTAGTAGTAGTAGTAGTAGTAGTAGTAGTAGTAGTATTAGTAGTAGTAGTATTAAACGTGCATTCATATTCCTAATGGTAATAGGTAATTACAACAAATATACCAGCCTGGAAATAAATAATTGAAAGTTAAGTTTGGAACTAAAACAATATGTATGGATGTATTTGGGGTTGATGTCAGTTCTCGAGTCTAACGTGGCGTAACCCCGTTGTTCATTCCCTGTTGAAAACACTAACAGACTAAGTGCCTTATTCATACTACACTATCTTACTTTGAATTTAAACGCCATTTTGTTGACTGAAAAAAGAACACAACACTCACTTCAGCTGTACCAACAGAAAGGCAATTAGTCATACTGTTTGAACAACATTTTGTGATTGGCTTGTTTATAATACATACCGCTCTTTCGTCATTTCACTGTCGTAAACTTGATAATCTCACGAATGATGTCTGAGTTTTCAAGTCTTTATAGTGGCACCCGGTGGTAATAACCAGATGTACGGAATCGAGAATATCAAAAGTTATTTTCATAATGACTATCTTTGGTATGAAGCCACCCCACCTCACCCCACCTCTCTCTCTCTCTCTCTCTCTCTCTCTCTCTCTCTCTCTCTCTCTCTCTCTCTCTCTCAGTAGTAATATAACGAAGGTGATATGTACTATGTAACACCTGATTGTCTTTGAAGAAGCTCATAGATGTAATCATGCTGTAAAAATTAATGTTTGAGAATTTTTTCGTAACCAAGTTCTAAAGTATCGACCACACAAGACTGTTACGATAGCGTCAGGCAGATAATTGCCTTAACGTTATACATTCGAATGTCAGTTTAGACCTGTTTAATTATGATCAAGTGCACCTTCTTCGTGGAAACCAATAATACACGCTCCTGAGTGATTACAGATGGGTCCTCAATATACAGTTATTATCTCCAGTGATAACGATTTATGTGTTTCGGTTCTCCACTACAAGATGTATAAATGTTGAACTGTCACATGACTTTGTGCCATAGCAACCTGAGTTAGAAACAACTACGTCAGACTATGAGTCAATTTTATCTCATATTAATTTAGCAGTGTCTAGTACAAACACAATATCTTGTCGTATTAACTACTGTTGCATTAACTTGATGCTAACTGCCAATAATACAATGTTATTTCGTAATAAACCGATGCTATTTCTTAAAATCGCAATCCTGTCTGATAATAACGTAATTTGATGCGATAATAATATAACAGTATCTCAAAACACAATTGATTAATATTATATCTATTATATTAAATATTATATATATATATATATATATATATATATATATATATATATATATATATATATATATATATATATATATATATATATATATATATATATATATATATATATATTAAAACTGATTCAAGTTTATATTTTGTGCTTGGATTTGCTCTTTTCTGGAACATGGAACATATATACAAATTAATTCAAACATATAAAAAAAAAACATTGGAGGTACCATCTTTGCCTGATGTTAGTGATATCTTCTTGTCGCAAATGGCACAATTATTGACCTTTTTTAATTTTAATTTTAATTTTTAATTATGACATATAACGATAATTATGACACTTAATGATCCATGCGTGTAACATATACCTTTGTTCTATTACTTACTTTTAGTACAAGCAGTTCTAGAACTAATCAGACGTTTCTTTCGCTGTTGATTGATAAACATTAAAAATGTATTCATTTAACAGTGTAATGACTCATAAGAGCAATGCTTATTCAACATAATATCGTTGTTGGATGTCTATTTACAGGACATTAAAAGAGGACTCCGTCGTTTCAATGGGAGGAATATGGGTCGGGGATGGTGGAGGGCGATTAAGTTTTATTTAATACCAAGATACAAAGAACCTAATGTTGGTTTATTACTGTCCAATATACATAAATGGAAATCCGTTCCTGCCAACGATATTGCAACAAACGTGCTATATGTATGTACATATGTCTGTCGAGAAAAAAATAGCTGTGTAATTATAGTATACGTTTTATCTTCAACGGAATCAATATGTAAGAAGTGGCTATCAAAATATATACCTATGTGAATATCATTGTATCGGCTATTTATATCATTTATTATCGACACGGTGATACCTGTAAGTAATACATACGTTTACGTACAAGACGTTCAGTAGTTGCGAATAAATTGAATGAAAATGGCGACCGCTTCAGAGACAGAGGAGCGGCAACCTAAAGTGTTACAGTGCCCCATCTGCCTAGAGACGCTTAGAAAACCGAAAGTTCTTCCATGCGGACATATATATTGCGCTTCCTGTCTTCAGTCACATATAAACAGTAAGGTGATCAAAAGGGGAACACATCAGGCATGTTTTCCTTGCCCAGTGTGTAGGGCGGGCACATATCTGTCTGATCCTACAGTAAATGTCGAACGGTGGGCGGAAATATTTCCAGTGAACAGCAATGTATCTTCGATACTGGAGCTAGCAGAAGAAACGCATGGCATCAAATTTTGTGATAAATGTCACAAATGGAATATTCAATCAACAGCAGTATCATTTTGTAACGATTGTAAAAGATTCATGTGCGAAATATGCAAAAAGCACCACAATGAAAATCATTCACAACTTCGACATGATGTTATCGATTTAAATTCTGAAAATACATCTTGTTTTACGATTCCCAACTTATCAGTTATAGAAATATGTCCGAGGCATCATAAAAGAAGCATCGAATTTTTTTGCAAGGATCACAATTCCCTATGCTGTAGTAGATGTGGATTTCTTGAACATAGAAAATGCGAAAGAGTCATCACAATTGAGGACATGTTTAAAACGTTTGATATTGGAACAAAATCAAGAGATTTAGAAGCGAACCTACGTACCATTGGAAGTCACCTGAAGCAAATGACAAGCAAGGTAAAGGAAAATGCTGAAAGCATTAAAACTGACAAATCCGCCATTTTACAGGAAATACGGAATCTGAAATCTGAGCTAAATGACCAACTACGGAAACTTGAAGACGATTTAATTGTCTTACTTGAAGGAAATCATAAATCTGAAGACTTAAATCTGCAAAATCAAGAGGCCAGGTGTCAGAGTTTAATTATTGAGATTGAGAATGACTTGACCAAATATGACCTTGTGATGACCCACGGGACAGAGGCCCAGAAGGTCATTATGCTCCACAATATGGCACAAAATCAAAACAGATATCACAAGGTCATGTCGGAGTATAAGGAAGATATGAGACTTATCAAATTTCGTTTATGTGTTAATAAAAGGGTAAAGGACTTGTTAAAGGAATTAGATGGATTTGGAATAATAAAGGTAACCCGAACTAAACACTTTGATCCTTCGTGTCTTATGGTAACTCCATCTCAGCCTAAGGCGGAGGTCGTAAGTGGATCAAGTGGAATCCCGTTGAAGAACAGAAAAGCAGTAAAGATGACTGACTTCAATGTGAAAGTACTGGGGGATAATGCTATTTGTCACATATCGGATGTTCTAACTCTGCCTGGCCCAAATCATATCGTTGTAGACAGAGCAAATTCCAAGATTAAAGTCTTCGGAGAAAATTATCAGTTTCGGGAATGTATGACAGTACTGGGAAATCCATGGAATGCTTGCATCCTACCGGACAATAACATAGCCGTGACAGTACCGAATAATAAGACGATTTTGATAATTGGGATCGCTGACAAAATGCAAAAGATCACAGATCTCAGAACAAGGCTCAGTTGTTGGGGTATAGCAGTATTTAAGAAACGGTTAATAATTACCACATGCATTGATGAGGATTGTATCTTGATAATGGACTTGACTGGTGCAGAGGTCAGAACTCTTCGACCTGATAATTATATTAGTGACAAACTAATATGTCCATGGCACCTCAAAGTAAACAAAAGTGAAATATACGTATCATATAGTTTTGGTCACAAAATGGTTGCCTACAACAGACTGTGGAATACATTGTTTACCTACACTGATCAGAATATGAAGCTCCCAGACGGCATTGAAACTGACAGAGAGGGGAACATTTACTTGTGTGGTTACGATTCATACAATGTCCAGCAGATATCAGCGGACGGCAAGCTCATCAGGACACTGATAGCTAAGAAGAAAGATAAGCTAAAGCCTCGAACACTTCGATTTTACAGAGACATGGACCGATTTCTTGTGGCATACTGTAATAGTGACTTTGTTGAAGTGTATAATATGTGTGACTAAACTTTGAATAGTAGGAAACAAAACACTATTGAACAGCTGATACAGTGGTGTATGCAATACAGGTGGGGTGTATGGACAACGCAATTTCCTTATTGCTATCTAAGACACTGAAGCTATTAATTTATTTTTTTAGTTTTACCTACTTGGAAAATTGTTTAAAAAGTAAATTAACCACTTTCTATTTACTAAAACGTCTTAGTCTATTCATAAATATACGTCTTTATCTGGTTGTACAAGAACGAAATTATTTCTTATACCTTCATACTTATTAGGTTTTCTTGTTGAATCGAACATCATTTTTTTATATATGTGATATACATTTTGACAGTTGGTTGACATGTAGTAAAACCCACTAAAGTATTTGTACGACTACCGAACCTTATATTTGCAGGATCCGGGGATTGAAAATGAAATTGCACATGCTAAGAAATGTTTTAATGAAATTTAAGATAACAATCAATCTGCATTTTCGCCTAGATAAGGAAAGTGTCAAAACACATACTAAAATATTGTTACCGTTTTATTCTGATCGCAGAGTGGTATAAACTTCGCCATATACTGCAAATTATGTTCATTTAGTCGCATAAAGACAAAGAAGGCAGAGATTAACAAAATCATACATACACACATCCATCCATTCATTCATCCATCCATCCATGCATCCATCCATCCATCCATGGATGCATGCATACATACATCCATCCATGCATGCATGCATGCATGCATGCATGCATACATACATACATACATACATACATACATACATACATACATACATACATACATACATACATACATGCGTACGTACGTACGTATATACATACCAACTCACAGCGGCGTCGCTAGGGTTGGTGTCACCCAGTGCGGTAAACTCATGGTGTCACCCC
Source organism: Unio pictorum (assembly GCA_030141615.1). Lineage (NCBI taxonomy): Eukaryota > Metazoa > Mollusca > Bivalvia > Unionida > Unionidae > Unio > Unio pictorum. The sequence continues at coordinate 1,661,615 of JARLTB010000070.1, forward strand.
TCCAGACTTCCACCATGGATTTCTTCTTCTTAAAATAAGTCCACAGTATAAAAATGACAAGAACAAAAACAAATTAATTGAAGGTCAGAAGGTAAAAGTATGTAAGAACTGTAACAACGTTAAGTTATAGTTATTTTTACATTAAACTTACTTTACCGAGCAGTGTGTTCTCTGTAAAATTTTCAATTTTTCATTTTGATGTCACCCCTCTGAGATGGTGTCACCCGGTGCGGTCCGCACCCCCCGCACCCCCCTAGCGACGCCACTGCCAACCCACCAATCCACCCACCCATCCATCCATCTATCCACCCATCCATCTGTCCTCAAACACAATTAATGTCATACCAGTTTTGATACCAACATGTTGCCTATCTACCCAATACAACACTTGCCTACTTAATTTTTACCTGTCTGCGTAACAGGGATGTCATTTCAATTTTTCAGGAGGCGTGGCAAAAATTGGCGGGCTTGTTAATTTGGTATATTGAATACATCAGTTTTAAAGCAAATTCGGGATGGGGTGGTGGTATTGTTGATGGGGTAATCTGCAGGACGTGGTTATCTTCAAATTCAATCGATTTTTACAACTCGATAAATCGCGCAATTTAAACCGACCTTCATGAGACACTTCATTAGTTAAATCACAAGGGGAATAACTAACATGCATTTTCCTGATACTAACCACAGTTGTTCTCTTCGATAGGAGTTTAGATGGCGTTATGGTTGAAGTGCTTGAGCATGTTTAAAGAGCGTTTCAGTACACAACATAATTATTTGGACAGAATTTTTAGTAACAGTAATACGATTTTTCTCCAATTTATGCTGAAAGCAGTATGAATTCGCGCCAAATCAAGGGACACAACCTTGCCACAAAAGAACTCGACAACCCCAAGGTACCATAGTAGCAACAGTACATAAAAATATCACTCCCACCTACGTGACAGGATGGGAAACTGTACTTCTAACCACTGACAGTGTTCAAATTGTTCGCACCCAAGATAATCTTTGATAACGTGATTCAGCCTAATAAAGACGAGAATCATAATGTTGTGTATCGTAGTTCCGGTAATTGGTTGCGTTTACCTTTACCAATTTCCTTGTCACCAATAATTATGTTTACTATACTTGCCTGTACTAGGGTGTGTTTAGTGATCTTGTAAATAATTGCACCGTGGAGATAAATGTAGTCTCTAGTCACTTTTTTGTAAAACAGGGTGGTTGTCAACATTTGTTTTCATCCTTTTTTTAAAAAAAAACTTAAAAATAAATTCGAATACATTGTACGTCTACAAATGGGTTTAATCCCCACATTGGCTTAGATGCTGCTCATAACGCAGGGGCAGTGCGTGAATCCCCTTTTTTCTTATACAAATGAAAATACCGACAGGAAACAAAATCGGGCCCTATTTGGTTGACAAATGAAACTTTGCTATAACTTCGTTTTATTGCCGAGAAATGGCCCTAACATTTAAACCAACAACATAAATTCACACCGCTCAATAATATGTTCAATGATTTATTAATTTTGTTGTATAGAAAATTCTTACTACATTGTAAAACACAATATTGGAAATAACTGGATAAATTAAAATGTTAGACATGCTTTCTGGTGTAGCTCATTTTGATGCTAGTTAAAGATGTATTGTACTCCTGTATTGAAAAAGAGAAATGTGTCAATTGGCCGTCACACAATGATTGCTAATTCTTATATTGATGCTAGTTAAAGATGCATCGTACTCCTGTATTGAAAAAGAGAAATGTGTCAATTGGCCGTCACACAATGATTGCTAATTCTTCCAAGGGAACATACTTAAGCTGTGGTTGAATCTTTGACTTGAGGAAGAATTTGGTTGAATCTTTGACTTGAGGAAGAATTTGGTTGAATCTTTGACTTGAGGAAGAATTTGGTTGAATCTTTGACTTGAGGAAGAATTTGGTTGAATCTTTGACTTGAGGAAGAATTTGGTTGAATCTTTGACTTGAGGAAGAATTTGGTTGAATCTTTGACTTGAGGAAGAATTTGGTTGAAGTGATACAATCATTAACATGTTTACGTGTAATACCAAGTAGTATTTTGTATCCTAACAAAAAATGGCATAGACTAAATAAAGTTAAAAGGCAAGCAATTCCTACCTACTTAAAAGTAATGTTTTGAATCTATTAATTGATTGTTTGTTTGTTTTTATGGTTTAACGCCATTTTTCAGCGCAAGATAGGTTATACATGGCGGCCAGTATTAATGGTTGAGGAAGTACCCGGAAAACTACGGACTGAACCACCGACCCAAGAGAAGTTACTGGCAAGCTTTCTCACTTACCCACATTGGCCGAATCCGAGACTCGAACCCACGCAGACAGAGGTGAGATGACAGTGATCCGTAACGGACACCGCTTAAGACCACTCGGCCACTCGGGGCCCCCAATCTCTTAATTGATCATCGAAAATTGAGAACACTAAGTACATGTAAAATAAGTAATGTATATATCATTAATATGTGTTGTTTTCATACTCACGTTCAAATGTGATAAACGATTACAAATTCACCAAGTTAAAGGAGTGCTGAGTTTTTGAACATCTTCGTACACAGGTTGGATTCGTTATGGGGTTCCAAGTTTTTAAGTTTAGAGTGAACTTAAAAATTTTATATTGGATTCAGAGGCTTGCTCAAGGAATATAAGACGATATTTCGCTATAATTTGCAATGCAATTATAGAATCGATATTTTACTAAAACAATGTTATTGAAGTATTGTCAGTCCTTTTACAAATTCATTAATCTTGTTCTGTTCTTAATCTACATTAGGACTAGAATTTAATGTACAACGTAAAAAGAGTAACGTAATATAGCGGTTAAGCTGGTACACAGAACGAAAAAGGAGTGACGTAATAAAGCATTTAAGCTGATACACAGAACGAAAAAGGAGTGACGTAATATAGCGTTTAAGCTGATACACAGAACGCAAAAGGAGTGACGTAATATAGCGTTTAAGCTGATACACAGAACGCAAAAGGAGTGACGTAATATAGCGGTTAAGCTGGTACACAGTCGATGTTAATCAGAATGTTCTTTATTGTTTCTGCCATTACAACTCTATGATCATAGACAAAGCAGTAGAAAAAGCGAAACCAACAAGTGTTCTTTTAATAACAAAATATAGCAAACAATTTAATTATCAATTTTTTAGGATGAACATTTAGCTGGATCTTACAAATAATCAACTTAATCCAAAATAATCATGCAAAAGTTCCATCAAAGTCCCACAGAATGAAATATGCCGTATACATTTCAGATCTCCGAATGTACTGGTCCGCCAACAGGGCTGACATGTCAATGTGGACAGAACTGCTTCGAATAATTCCCAGCATGCTGTTTTCCATGCTCAGAAGGAAGGAGAGAGAGAAGAAGAAGAATAGCGTAGGCTCTCTTAAAAATAAGGGCGTCAATCAGAACGGCGCAATTACGGCTACATCTTGCGGAAATTGGCAATGCGAGAGGTCCAGAAATGCTGTAATGGGACAAGTCTCCTTTGAATTCAGTTGCTGACCACATAGATCCAAGAAAATTAATTCTGCCATAACCCCATGGTATGGTTGCCAGCGTGTGTGTGTGTGTGTGTGTGTGTGTGAGAGAGAGAGAGAGAGAGAGAGAGAGAGAGAGAGAGAGAGAGAGAACAAATTCCTACGCATCATTGTAAGATAGCAAAATCCTACACAAGGATCATCACTTCAGTCAGATACTAAAACGTCATATTGGATAATGCCGCATTCTATTGTATACCGTCAGTAAAATACAACTGCAAGAACAAGTGTTATATATATATATATACACCCATAATATGTATGTATGTATGTATGTATGTATGTATGTATGTATGTATGTATGTATGTATGTATGTATGTATGTATGTATGTATGTATGTATGTACGTACGTACGTACGTACGTACGTGTATGTATGTATGTATGTATGTATGTATGTATGTATGTATGTATGTATGTATGTATGTATGTATGTATGTATGTATGTATGTATGTATGTATGTATCGCTAGCTAACTAAATAGATATAAATATAAAATGGTAGATGGATTGAAAACAATAATAATAAAGGAGGGAAGTAACGAAGTTTGTTTACAAATTTCACGATTTTGAAAAACCTTTTATAATAATTGTCATATCAATAATGTCTTGGATAGAGTAATTTTGTAATAATTGTCATATCAATAATGTCTTGGATAGAGTAATTTTATAATAATTGTCATATCAATAATGTCTTGGATAGAGTAATTTTATAATAATTGTCATATCATTAATGTCTTGGATAGAGTAATTTTATAATAATTGTCATATCAATAATGTCTTGGATAGAGTAATTTTATAATAATTGTCATATCATTAATGTCTTGGATAGAGTAATTTTATAATAATTGTCATATCATTAATGTCTTGGATAGAGTAATTTTATAATAATTGTCATATCAATAATGTCTTGGATAGAGTAATTTTATAATAATTGTCATATCAATAATGTCTTGGATAGAGTAATTTTATAATAATTGTCATATCAATAATGTCTTGGATAGAGTAATTTTATAATAATTGTCATATCAATAATGTCTTGGATAGAGTAATTTTATAATAATTGTCATATCAATAATGTCTTGGATAGAGTAATTTTATAATAATTGTCATATCAATAATGTCTTGGATAGAGTAATTTTATAATAATTGTCATATCATTAATGTCTTGGATAGAGTAATTTTATAATAATTGTCATATCAATAATGTCTTGGATAGAGTAATTTTATAATAATTGTCATATCATTAATGTCTTGGATAGAGTAATTTTATAATAATTGTCATATCATTAATGTCTTGGATAGAGTAATTTTATAATAATTGTCATATCAATAATGTCTTGGATAGAGTAATTTTATAATAATTGTCATATCAATAATGTCTTGGATAGAGTAATTTTATAATAATTGTCATATCAATAATGTCTTGGATAGAGTAATTTTATAATAATTGTCATATCAATAATGTCTTGGATAGGGCAATGTTATATTGAACAAGAAAGATAGACAGTGAGTAAGATACCTAAGATACACCTCTGCAAACGTTGAGACTGGCTGCATAGTTAGCTGCATTGAAAATGATATAAAGATTATATAATTATTAACACTATTTACAATGATGGCTGTAATAACATTGATATACATAAGTGATTGGAAACACTTAGGATTTGACTGAAGGAAATACACAGATGAGTTGTGTCCCTTGTTCCTTAAAACCTGCTGTTTGAAATATGAATGTGACCTGGAGATGTTCTCCTGACGAACTCAAAGAACTTCAGGCGTCTGAGAGCTTTAGTATTGGAAAGTGAGAAATAGACTTAATAGAGTTAGCATTGACATAAATATTTCCAATGAATGTCCGCATGTAATTTAAGAAACGAAAGACGTGGAATGTGAATTATATTATAATGATACATCAAAAGACTGTTCAACATCGCCACAGAAAACAACATTTGGAAACTAGCACTTTCTATACAACAAGCACATCAGCACATTCAATATTGGAATTTTATTGGGATCCACTTGAATTCACTTGCAATTTTATACATTTGGACTTTACATATATCTTTTAGGACTATTTAAGTTTCCATTCGTATTACCGTAAAAAAATAGTTTGAATTTGTATTTTACAGAAACATTGTTTGTTGAAATTTACAAGACTTCTTGGCTTTTGCACGTTCTCGTTACTTAGTTGAAGACTATAGTAGTAATATGGGTCACCCTAGCGACAATGGGAAATCCAGTCAAAAAGGGCTTGGGTCACTCTGGCGACAAGATTTCTAGCGACAATGGGAAATCCAGTCAAAAAGGGCCTGGGGCACTCTGGCGACAAGATGGGGAATCCAGCGACAAGGGAAATTTAACATGGTGGGTCTATCTAGCGACAAGGGAAATTTAACATGCGGAATATTAATTGGACCTTTCTAGCGACAAGGAAATTGAGGCAAAGAAAGCAAATATCTTTTCGAGGTATATGAGTGGCCCTGAAAAGGGCCGTTAAGTGAAATGTTTACATTAAATTGTTAACACAGAGGTCATCTCACCGATCTTCTTCTCTTCCTTAAACTTCTCACTTCTGGTCCACAGAGGAGAACTCTCTTTAAACAACATTGCCTCTCCACATATATCCTTCTCTTCCAAAGGGCTGTATCAGTCATATGAGTAATAGTCCATGATGATCTGATGACATACATGGGTAAGTCAGTACGAAATAGCATGGACGAAACAAGGGTAGAATATTCTACGTTGGTCCACATCTTGCGATGAGAACAGGTGAAGCGAATGTCGTGTACTGCGGTTATTTATAGTGGAAGAGCGGATCGAAACGGATTGAGTTCATTCACCAATCCAAACACGCGTTACAAAAGTCAGTCACAGTCGTCCAATCGGAAGAGAGCAGTCTGTGACGTCACCTTCCCTATATAGAGGTACTAGCGCCTGTGCGTAGTCAATCGATGCGACAGAGTTGTCAATCATGTCGGAAACTAAGAAGACGATGAATTGGGGTGAGCCAGTAGTAGAGACAGCAAGTAATGGGATAGCAGTGACTACCAAAGTCATGACAAATCTACATCCAGACGAAGTTGATTTTAACTGGAATATTGTGGATTTCCTAACTTCACAAGAATTTGTTCCGGGACCTTCGTCACCTTCTGCTTTTTTTTAACACGTCGATGATTTTAAGCAGAGACAGAAAGAAGAATTGGAGCGATTTTTACAACAGCAAAAAGAAGAAAAACAAGCTTTTCTCCTTCAACAGCGGGAAGAAGAAGAAGCAAGAAGGAAACACCAGGAAGAAACAGTAGCAGCAGCAGAGAAGAAAGAAGACCAAGGACAGAAAGAGAATAGTAAAAATCAAACACATGTATCAGACTTCTTTATCACGACCGAAGAGAACAAGGCCTTCTCGAGCTAAACAATCCAATCTAACTGTGACTACGTCTGGTATACCACCTTAAGTGATTTCTACCAAATCACTGACAGGAACCACCAGTCCCGAAGTAGGCCTTAGCCGTGGCAAAGGCTTAAGGCAGTTAAAGATGGTTACGTCCCGTTTCTGAGTTTGTTTTGTTTTAAACAAACAAATACTCAGCGTTCATTTTCAGGGCCACTCAAATCTTTCGAAAAGAAATACTATTTCAATTGCCTAATTGATAATTCAATGAAAACTCAAAAGTCCTTTTTTTAAACCAATAATGTACGTGTGAGTATGTGAGTGTGTGAGTGTATGTTCTTATTCTATAAAATCAAAACCAAGAGACACTTACGTTTTTTTGTCTCTGGTGTATCCTGGTACAAATGTTACAATCCAATAATCACAACATAACATAACACAATACCACTTTAAAACGTTCATAGGCTTCTTCTGTTCACTCTTTCTGTTTTTTTTTTTTTTGTTTCAATTTCTTTACCGTCACAGTTGTTTCTTTTTCTTCTTCCTCCTGACTTTCGTTTCGTCTTCTTTTCTTGTCTTTGTGAAAGTGTCGTGCTTCTTCCTTTGGGGAGGGTAAGTCTTCCTCCTCCTCCTGTTCAGAATTCCTCTCCCCCTACTCCTCCTGCTCCTGTTGTTTCTTAGGACAGTTTGGAGACCAATGTCCTTTCTCTTTACAATGATAACAGGTATCTTGAGTTTTGTCTCTTCTAACACCTGGTTTTTTTTCACGATCTAGACATTCTGTAGCCCAATGCCCTTTCTTCTTACAGATATAGCAAGTATCTTGACTTTTATCTCGAAAGGAGGGTGAGTAGTCCGTTGGATTGTCTGAAGAAAACTTTCGAATGACACCACGCAAAGCTCTAATCAGAAGTTCAACTTGTGTAGGCTCTTCCATCGTTCTGGTCAATGTGAGAGTGAGATGAATACTGGAAGGTTAGACACTGACCCTTTATATACACGGATCGGACATGAATATATAGGGGTCATGGTCTTTAAAATGTAGTCATTTGACTTTTTGCAGACAAGATGAAAAGACCGTATCATGTTGTCGAGAAAGGAGAAGACAGTAAAAGACAGAAACGTAATGTATCGCCTAGCACAGTAGCTGAAGTCTTGGCTCAAATTCATGCCAGTGATTTTGAAGATGACATGAGTGAAGCCGAATCCAGACCCAGACATGCGACGTCCAAGCAAAGTTCACCACCCTTAGTAAACCCTGAAAAGTACTATCACATTCGAGAGACAGAAAAACGGCTTACATGTACGCAGTAAAGTTTAAAGATTTCAAGTCCAATGTACCTTTGGAGAATACAGAAGGGTTCATTACCGAGGTGTGGGATTCTGTGTTAACTACACTGAAACAGCAATGTCAAGCCAAAGAATACGATCGCTTGAGAAAATTGTGATGCCTATATAGATGACGTCATCATCTACAACGACACCTGGATAGAACATCTAGCAACAATTCGAAAATTCTTTGACAGACTCACTGATGCAAGTTTGACAGTTAATTTATCTAAAAGTGAGTTATGCCGTGCTAGTGTGACTTTTTTTTAGGACATATTGTGGGACATGGACAAGTAAGATAATTTAATAGCAGACGCTCTTTCCCTTGTATAACAATATATTATATTATATACACTGTAATTTATACGAGTTTTTTAACCTTAGGTGTAAATTGGTTTGTGGTAAAAAGAAGGTTTTATCATATAAACCTTTCTTTTTATTTTATGGGGGAAGGTGTTACGTATATTTGATATGTCATTTATATTTATTTTTATTGTTAGATTTAAATATGGCATTTTAAGTTTTAAGATTCGTTCATTGAAGGGGGGGGGTGACCTGTACTTACAGGATAAACACCAGGTGTTGACCTCATTTCTGACCTTGTTTCAGAGTTGTAAACAAGCTTTAAAAATGATTGGTTGGTTCCAAGGACAAAATGGAGTAAAGCATAAACATCTTTCTAATTTAGTTGGGTCATACGCTGTTTACGTGATGTCTTGAACGTAAAATTGTTCTGAGAGATGTTTTGGAGCAAGCTATTCAGTAGAAGAATTGGGATTTTAGAATATTAAGTTGTGTCTTTTTGAGTTATTATAAACTACCTTGTACTGGAAATTGTGTCATTTCGTTTGGATTCAGGAGGATTTGTTTTGTTATTTGTCTGGAAAGGAATTGTGCTCGAGAAATTTTATTAACAAGAACTGACTAAATCAAGTGACATCGTCGTCCATCTTGGATACTTCGCTGGAATTCGAACTTAGAACTGCTCGGACATTTTATTACCAGGACTTTTGCAATTTCTCTAGTCGATAATATTTTGAATTATTTTGGATTAATTTTGGAATTGATTCTTAAAACCGTAAGTTTATTTGTCTTTTCTGAAAAATATTTGTACTCAATAAATTGTTTAAGTTTTACAAGCTTGTTATTTTCACTCTTTCTATGTTACTGTTTATTCGAGCCTAAGCAAGTAACACGAACGTATGCCAACAAGACAGACACCGTAGAATGGAAAAGAGCCTGGAAAACTATTCAACGATCGGTCCGAGCCAAACAACGAAGTGAAGCAGAGCTGTTGTTACAGCAAGCACTGATATCCAAAGACACCCCTTGCGGAATTCTAGAAATGCAAAAATTGCAAGACGTCTTAACACCACGCTACACCTTGAAAGTACACCCTCAAGAAGTGCGTGGACCTCTTTTGTTTCGAGGTCACGATTTCAAAGACGGAAAATACATTCACGTCTATCATCCCGATAGGCATTTTGATACCATTACCAGTATCACTGGATTCCTGGGATAAATTTACTGCTGTGAAAAATGTGACTATGGTTATAAAAATCGAGAACAACACAAGCATTGTGGGTCGAAATGTAAGGGATGCTTGGCCTCTCAACCCTGTCTGGACAAAGGACAAGTACGAGTGCATTGCCCTGTTTGTTAGCGCACTTTTGTCAGTCTTACCTGTTACCAACAACATTTGAAGATACAAGGTTTACAGCCGAAAAGTACTTGTCAGCTTCTGAGATTGTACCCTACTTGTGGACAAGGCATACGTACCAGTAATGTCAAGTTTCATCTTTGTCTGTGGAAGAAACGATGTCACCTGTCGCCAAATCGTGGACTTGGAACACGAAGGCTTCATTCAAAAATACCAACCCCAACATGAAGATACCCCGAAGAAAGGGAATTTTATCTTTTTTGATTTCGAAAGCATGCAAGAGACCGGTATTCACATTCCCAATTTCTGCGTGGCTCACCGTGCGTGCGAGCAGTGCATCCAAGAGCCTATCTTTAAGCATTGCCCTCACTACAGTAGGATTCCTGGAGGACGTGAAAAAATATTTCGGGGACCGAACACACTGTTCGATTTTGCCCAATGGATCTTAGACCCCATCGACGAAACGTGGAGTTCAGAATACATCAAACTTTACGGAGATTGTCATCGCCATGCCACGGTAATGGCTCACAATTTCTCGGGATACGATGGTCAATTTCTCCTCAGATACTACACGGAACAAAGTACCGAACGTCCTAAAGTGACTTTAAATGGAGCCACAATCATTTCTATGCAAGTAGGACAAGTGCAGTTTAAAGATTCAATTAGTTACTTGGCCATGCCTTTGAGTCGCATGCCTAAAACATTTGGAATGACAGAAATGGCCAAAGGTTTTTTTCCACACTTTTTCAATACCGAAGCCAATCAATATACCGTTCTACCTTATTAGCCTGAGGCTCACGACTACTACCCCGATAACATGCGCACCGAACAACGAGAAGCTTTCCACGCTTGATACCAGACCCACGCCTCTGACCCTTTTGACATTCAAGAAGAAATGTTAAAGTATTGTCGATCTGAAGTGGACATTTTACGACGCTGCTGCGGAAAATTTCGAGAATTGTTCATGGAGCACGGCGGGATCGATCCATTGAAAGAAGCTTGCACCGTCGCAAAAGCGTGTTCCTTAGTGTACCGAAAACGATTCATGCCTGAAAATACTCTAGCGGTCATCAGTCCTCAAACGACTAACTTTGTCAAACGTTAAATACTCGGTCATAGCCCTACGCTGGCTACATTACTTGTGCGACAAGGAAGACAAATGGATCCAACATGTCCGCAACGGAGGAGGCGAAAAGGCCATCGGAACGTATTTGGTGGATGGCTGGGACCTAGAAAACCCTCAAATCATGTACGAGTTTAACAGATGCTTATTTCTGGGATGTCCCCTGTGCTACCCTCAACGTGACACCAAAAATCAGTTTTTACAACGGACCATGGAAGACTTGTACCAGACAACTTGTCTGAAGTTAGAACCTCAATGATACCAGGTAGTGGAAATGTGGGAACAAGAGTACGATCAGCGTTTGAAAACCGATCCCGAGTTTAAACGCATCGCAGAAAGTTACAAGTTGGTGGACCCACTGAACCCCCGGGATAGTTTGTACGGATGACGGACGAATGCCACCTGTTTGCTGTACCAGGCGGACGAGGAGAAGGGAGAAGCAATCAAATACTTGGACGTGTGTTCGCAGTATCCTTGTGCAAAATATTGTCACTTTCCCGTAGGGCACCCAGAATTGATGACAGAACACATTGACTTGAACAACATACGCCAGTAAGAAGGATTGATCGAGTGCAAAGTCTTGACTCCTACGGACTTGTACCATCTCGTTTTGCCTCAAGGGAAACTGTTGTTTACTTTGTGTCGAACTTGTGCCGAAACGTGCAACCAAGGCCAACCTTGTCAGTAATGACATTATCTCTGCTTTGGATAGTGGAAAGATGACAGTCCTTACCCTCCTTGATTTGTCTGCAGCATTTGACACAATATACCATGATATATTACCCCACCGTCTCCAGCATGTATTTGACATTCAGAATACAGCCTTACTGTGTTTTCAGTCCTACTCAGTCAACAGGACACAAATTGTATTTTCAAATGGAATAAACTCCAGCCCAGTTGATCTATATTGTGGTGTTCATTTCATTCTATACACTCAGCCGCTCTCAAGTGTCATAGATCATCGCCCAGTGTCTCACCAACTGTACGCTGATGACACCCAAATATTCAAGTCTAGCCACCCAACTGAAGTTGATGCTACCATTCATCGAGTATAGAGGGGCATTTCTGGTTTGAAATCATGGATGACATGTAACAAGCTGCAGATGAATGATGATAAAACTGAGGCCATTCGGATCACAACACAAACACTTTTTCATTCACATCCTTTACCTCAGACAATAAATATCAGCAATACCAATATTAAATTCACACAGTCAGCACGAAACCAAGGTGTTACTCTAGACAGTACTCTCACATTGCACCAACATGTCATAAACATGTGCAAGGCTGCATATTTTGAGCCGAGATGCATCAGTTCCATTCGCAAATATATTTCATCTGATGACACTTAAACACGTTTGTGTTCATTAGCACTTTCAAGACTGGACTATTGTAACTCAATTCTGTCTGGTTCGTCACAATTTCTACTCCAGAAACTTCAAAACACAGCTGCTCGGATCATCTTTAGAGTACCTCGATCAGAGCACACCTCACCACTGCTCTGTATCCTAAACTGGCTATCCATTCGATCCAGCATCAAACACAACATGTGTTCTCTGTGCTATGTTTCACTGACGGACTCAAGTCCAACATACCTATCTGGCCTCACCCTTGTGTAAACAACAGCAAGATACCTCCTTCTGACAATCGTATACCCATTATTCCCACTATGTAAACAAAGTCAACTGGAGAAACTTCTTTTGGATACCAGGGTCCAGCAACGTGGGACGAATTCCCGTTGAACTTGAACACAAAGACAAGTGATCCCTTTCAAGAGTGCTATTAAAACTCACCTATTTCGCCTGCAAAAAAGAACCTTAAAGAAATAATAATGTGTCATATGTTAAATATTTTCAGAACTTTTTAATGCTCTCTAATTTCATGGTAGGTTTTTGGTTGTTGTTGTTGTTGTTGTTGTTGTTGTTGTAGTCATATCGTTATATATATTGAAAAGCAGTTCGCGCTTAAGATTAATCGCTATACAAAGTCCTCATTATTATTATTATTATTATTAGCCTTCTTTCATTTTAATGAAAAAATGATAATCTCTTGGTATATCATTGATAAAGCATACAGATTAGTATTATTACCGATATATATATATATATATATATATATATATATATATATATATATATATATATATATACTGTACGCTGTATCAATGATATACCTCGAGATGTATATACATGTATTTTGTAATAAAAATGTATACGAGTGGTATATCATTGATACAGCGTACATCCTATACATATGTTATTTATAAAAGTTTTCATTTCATATTGGACATAAATTTAACGGAAGCGGGAGGTCGTGGGTTTGATCCCCAGCCATGTCATACCAAGACTTACAAAAGGATACTAACAGCTGCCTCGCTTGACGCTCAGCAAGAGGTTAGTGTTAGGACTGGTCGGCCTGGTGTCAAGATAATGTGACTGGGTAGGACATCATGCTACATGTCTGTGGCATGATGCCCCAGTGCTAGACATCACAATAAAATGCCTCACTGCATACATCGTAGCGATATGACTGAAAAACTGTTAAAGCTATCTTAAAAATCCTAATCAAACAAACAAATCAACTACTAATGTTTGTTAATTTCTGTCTAACTAATATTTACTATTTCTTAGATTTTTTTCATGACACATCCAAGTTTGTTAATTCCAATGACTAGTTTCCTAAACCATTTTGGGTTTGTCGTTGAGATTAGCATAGTGATGGGCGGAATACAGAAATGATCTTTACATTGACATAACCATTTCAGATAGTAATGCTCAGTCACTCCCCTCAAACCAAAATGCATAATGTTGTTAAACCTCAATGTGTTAACAATGGCTTTATGTATTTCCATCCCTACTAGGTTTTTCCTATACAAAGCATTTATTTCTTCAACTGTGATCGGTTGACTGCAATGGGGTGTATTTACTTTTTCTTTAGATTTTAAATCATTTTGCTTAGAGCGTCCCTTGTGACAACAAATTTGTGTCTGTTCCTCTCCTAACTGTACTTTATATTTCTTGATATTAAGGTGGTAATCAATGGAGCTGATGATGTTTCTTAAACTGCTCTGTTTAAATTCAGATCCATCTTTTATCCTAACAATGAGTAAAAAACCAGTCAGGTGCTGATCCAATTCAGATGGGTGTATCTCATGTAAATTGCTAAATCCAATTCAGATGGGTGTATCTCATGTAAATTGCTAAATCCAATTCAGATGGGTGTATCTCGTGTAAATTTCTAAATCCAATTCAGATGGGTGTATCTCGTGTAAATTTCTAAATTCATTTTTTGACTGCAAGAATCCTTTCAATAGCCTTACATCAAAAAGTGTATTTTTTAAAGTGTTGGCTATTCTGGCTTTCAATAGCCTTACATCAAAAAGTGTATTTTTTAAAGTGTTGGCATTCTGGCTTTCAATAGCCTTACATCAAAAGTGTATTTTTTAAAGTGTTGGCATTCTGGCTTTCAATAGCCTTACATCAAAAAGTGTATTTTTTAAAGTGTTGGCATTCTGGCTTTCAATAGCCTTACATCAAAAAAAGTATTTTTTAAGGTGTTGGCATTCTGGCTTTCAATAGCCTTACATTAAAAAGTGTATTTTTTAAAGTGTTGGCATTCTGGCTTTCAATAGCCTTACATCAAAAAGTGTATTTTTTAAAGTGTTGGCATTCTGGCTTTCAATAGCCTTACATCAAAAAGTATATTTTTTAAAGTGTTGGCATTCTGGCTTTCAATAGCCTTACATCAAAAATGTTAAAGTGTTGGCATTCTGGCTTTCAATAGCCTTACATCAAAAAGTGTATTTTTTAAAGTGTTGGCATTCTGCCTTTCAATAGCCTTACATCAAAAAGTGTATTTTTTAAAGTGTTGGCATTCTGGCTTTCAATAGCCTTACATCAAAAAGTGTATTTTTTAAAGTGTTGGCATTCTGGCTTTCAATAGCCTTACATCAAAATGTGTATTTTTTAAAGTGTTGGCACTCTGGCTTTCAATAGCCTTACATCAAAAAGTGTATTTTTTAAAGTGTTGGCATTCTGGCTTTCAATAGCCTTACATCAAAAAGTGTATTTTTTAAAGTGTTTTCATTCTGGCTTTCAATAGCCTTGCATCAAAAGTGTATTTTTTTAAAGTGTTGTCATTCTGGCTTTCAATAGCCTTACATAAAAAAAGTGTATTTTTTAAAGTGTTGGCATTCTGGCTTTCAATAGCCTTACATCAAAAAGTGTATTTTTTAAAGTGTTGGCATTCTGGCTTTCAATAGCCGTACATCAAAAAGTTTATATTTTAAAGTGTTGGCACTCTGGCTTTCAATAGCCTTACATCAAAAAGTGTATTTTTAAAGTTTTGGCATTCTGCTTCCTTTCTATACATTTAGTACACATATATCATCAAGCTGATGATGTACAAATCTCTAGCTCACATTTGGAAACATAATGATCATTTTCATTTACAAATGTTTCAGCAATGTCTTATCAAGGTCTCCAATTCACAAACAGTTCAGTAAATGAAATCTTGCTTCGTCATTTGCAAGTGAAATGATGTCAATGTTATCTTTTCATCACAGAGTTACAGTATTTGAATTTGGGAGAAGTAGTGACATGAAACAACAATGTTGACGGAGATGACACAGGTAAAGCTGAATAATTTATATTTCCTGGTTGTTTTCTTTTTGGTATAAAATGTTAGTGTCTATAAAAATATTTTACATTAAAATCATTTTATTTTTATTTTTTTTAAACGTGATATTCCAAGAAACTCATATTCATGTTTAGAGAGTATAATTAGCTATAAAAAACATGATCATTATGCATATTCATATGCATTGGGCAAATCACAAATTGATATACATATACCAGTACTATTGGTATATCAAGTTTATATATAGATATATATCCTATAAATAGATACTTATCTTGCCACATCCTCTTCCTATTATAGTATGTTTAAGTACATCTATGACATATTTCTTTCTCTATATTTTCAGCATCATAATTGTCTCATTTGCTAAGTATGATCAGAAAAGCATCAATAATTATCAAAGCTATAACACATTGATTCGCTGTAAGTGACATAAATGAATTGTCAATGGCCTTCAGTTACATCATGACATTGTATATTTATGATAGTTATGTTTAGTGTTACTGTTCTTTATATCACTTGTCTTTAGGAAGGAAAGTACACCCAATTAAACAGGACTTTTATTCCTTATGATGATGTTAGAACGTTATTTTAATCATTCGTACCTAACTTGGTTATCCATTGTCTTTATTCGCAATTAATATGATATAAAGAAGAATAAATTAACACAAAATTTACCTGGAATATACATTAGTGGTAGTTCTTGATAATATCAGTCAGTCTGGAGACTAGTGTTTTGACAGATGGGCAGACAGAATTAGTATTTAAGAGAGAAAGAATGGTTAAAAAAAAACAGAAAAGAAGCACACCATTTTTGGTTCTGTTATTTTTGCAGTATTATAGGTCAAAGATAAATAAGAAAACCATGCATTCTATGTAAAATATGTTCATTGCTTTCATTCATTCATCAATTTCGTCAAGATATCGAGTTATTTATTGTCGACTGACTCCATCACATATCCCACATTTAAGAGATGTCCTTTGTTTCGCAGCACATGCTACCAACAATGTTGCAAAGATTTCACGAATCTGAGGACGGGACAACAAAAAAAAGCAGCACCAAAACGTGCCTTGTTTCATCAACAGTCTAAACTGAAAGAAAATAGGTTAAACATTTTTACATTTTTAAAAAAAAAATTGTGTTTTAGTTTAGAATTCAGAGTTAACCATAGTCAGAGTTATACAATGTAATGTCACTCACACATTTCTTGAAAAAGTCATGTATTTGTTTCTTTTCTGAGAAACAGTAAATCTAATGCTGTAAACTTTTTCTGTGACACATTGCAGTGCCAAAATAAGGATAAAGCTAAGATACCCGAATTGTACAAGATCAACTCAAGATTTTATATCATCCAACGATTTAATGATTTACAATTTGTCAGGTGTAAAAAAAAAATTAAAAAATAGATAACAGAACAGTTCACATAATTATGGTACCTACAGATCACATTTTTTGAGAGTTATCTTCAAACATAACAAAATACTATTAGGATTTCAATCAAACTTATTATGACAGAAAGAGAGAAAGTGAGACTATGTTATTTCTGTTTTAAAAGCAATTTTCACGACACTTACATTTGTTTTGTTATGGTATTTTTCCTTAAGAAAGTTTGAAGGAAACACATTCCACTTAGAAAATAATCCATAGGAAAAATCCACCATTTTAAAATATCACCAGAGTGAACTGATGACAAATTCGACTAAAATGTTCTCACAGAACAGTACAATAATTGTACCCTAATTGTCAATAACACATTTCTTGATGTATTTTGTAATTAGATTAACACAGTTGCCATGGATTTCCCATGATATGACTGTGCAAGTTTAAGGTTAATAAATATTTTGGTTTGTAAATCGCCTAAAGACGAGACTCAGAAAAACATGGCATGGGTTTTGTTTTTCTTCAAACTTGTGAATCTGGGGTTTGTATGAAGTAAAGAAGCTAAAGTTCAGTAAACCTCATGGATAATCATCCAAGCTGTCTGTCTATTGATGCGACTATTTACTTAAGAAGAAATATGTCCTCTAAAACACAAAGATATAAGGCAGGCATGATCAGAATGAACACAATAAAAAGCCAACTGAGTGTTTTCCTTCACGTCTGCATAACTTCGAGTTTCAATCCTCTTTCAAGAAAAACTTGGTATTCTTTTGTAGGGCTTGAAATACGAAAACTGAACAAACATGAACACTTTGCTATATATATATATATATATATATATATATATATATATATATATATATATATATATATATATATAAAATGAAATGCATTAGAAATAATGTAAAGATGAACAATGATTAACCAACAAAAACAAATTTATCAAACGCAATGCAATGTGTAGAAATGCCCTTTAGCACATTAACCCTGAGCCAAACAGCTAGGCAGTCCCAACAGCATACTTGCAGATATTGCCTAGAGCAGTGTGTCACGATTTATCCCGACCCACTTGTACATGTATAAAAGGTAATTCTGACCGACGTGTTTGATGTGTAAAATTGGCCAAGGTAAAGCTAATCCCCTTACGTAAGATGGTCTTAGTTGGGTCGAGAGAGCAGAAACGCGGCAAGGGGTGGGGGGGGTTAAAAATGTCACGTAGGTGTGAAGCTTATGACCACATCAAAGGTATCGTGGCCGACGAGTAGGTGGACGTTAGTTACATTTTTTCCAAGACAGACAGGTAGATTTGAATTGACCGTTCGACGATTGGACAGGGTCCAAGCGCCACCCAATCAGAATGCGATATGGGTTTGCCCTTGTTTTAAACCAAGAATAATATCTTATGTCGATAGAAATTAAATTAGTTCGTTATTATCCACTGGAAGTGATTTTCACTAAGGACAGGAACAGGAACTCCGTTTGCCAGCCGTGAATTGGCGCGTAAATCTTAAATTCTGGGAATCTAAGAGATATACAACTTCAATGTCAGTGAAATTGTGTTCGATCTGTTTTATACGACTGCAATTTTAACTGAAGGATTGTCGTATATATATACTTATATTTATATTACTAGAATCGTAGTACGAATAATTAAGTATGATGGTAATACGTTGCCTCTTATTTCGTGATGTTACTATGCTACATCTTATTTTGTGATGTAATATGTTGCTTCTTATTTCGTTAGTTAATATGTTTGCATATTATTTCGTTAGTTAATATGTTTGCATATTATTTCGCTAGTTAATATGTTTGCATCTTTGAAAAGATGAGTTGATATTTGTAAAGAATTATATTGCTTGCTAGCCGCCGTAAGAATTCATATTATGATTCACTGTGTGGTTATATTATGGTAGAGTAGCACATTTGTTTATGTAATTATAGATTTCGCCATTGTTAAATTGACTGGTTGCAGTGTGTAAAATTAGTATATGAATATTTGGATATTTGGGCACGCTTGTGGAAAAAATATACAGACAGACATCTAATCGTAGTAATATTATAATACGGTGATATTTGATATATTTTTATGTGTTTATATATATATATATATATATACACATACATCTGCCTGTATGTACTGATATGACGCAGTGTATGGATGTCTGCGGAATTATTTTCTGATACCGTGTTATTGCGCCATTGTGTAAATTGCGAGAAGCGTGTGTGGTAATTTCTTTGTGTGCGCATGCGTGACCAAAACCGTTACCGCCATAGCTGATGGTTAACTATTGATTTAGTGTGAGGTAAGATTTTATGACCCCAATGTTAACGCCTTGTGGCTTTTCACAGGAAGCTTTGAGTGACGGACTTGAGAAGTTTTGTCATTGTCTGATTGAGAGACGAAAGGAAGAAGTAGAAGGAGTTACGAGGAGAGAAGGAAATTATAAGTTGGAGTAGATAGACAGGAGGAACGTGGAACGGAAGTGGAGACGACAGGAGGGACAAAGAGTCAAAGGAGGAAAGGAAAGGAGGAGAAAGACGGAAGGAAGAGTGTAACAGAGAAATTAGATGAGTAGATCACAAGACGGGAAATTATACTCACACTAAGGAATCACGTGATGAACTAGGCCATCACTTGGTCAAGGGAGAGACAAGTGATTGTTAATTATCGTATAAAGTTCACATTTTATTAAATTGTTATTAATTGAATTTTATCTTCATGTTTATTTATAATGTAACCGTTGGCATTGATGACTGGGGGCTCACAGCTATAAATCTATTATCAATAATTTAACATTTTTTATTAATTACGGGTCAGGGGAACTTCCTCAAAATTCATTTAAATACTTCGGAAGAACCCCACCCCTAGACTACGGCCGCCACACAGTGGTAGCATTACCAGTGCCTGTATCCCTGAGACTTGCTGAGAATACTTGGCTTGCAGATTTTTTTCAGAGAGCTATGAGTAATAAATGTTTTTTTTTATTTACATTCCTTTAATTAAGCTAAAATTTGGCATTGCAGTTCTCAATAAAATTACTTACAAAAATGGTATAAATATTTCAAACTACATGCAGAAATAAAACTGATGCATAAAGATAAAATAATTTTTGTACCAATTTGTTTCTCTTGCCATGAATAATCCATAAAAATCCATGATGAATCTACACTTAATAATTAACACTATCAACACATGAAATTCACTCCATTTCATGTACATAGAAATTCCACTTGTCATCTCTATTGCAAACTAAACTTCGTGTGCATACTTCTTCAGTCTGTCAAGTAATAGTCTACTTTCAGCAGTTGATTCTCATCATTTTCTTCATTTTCTAATCTAAATATTTCCACTATTTTTGTTGCTATCAAAGTCAATTTTTTCCCCATTTCTTTAGCAATGTACACTCTATCTATAAATGCTAACATTTTATTGGTTAAACTGCCTGCATAATTAGGATATGGCTTCAAATCAACCAATGGTTTGTGCCAATTTTAACTCGTCATTCCGGATAGGCATAGAGAAATACTGCCACTCAAACTCGGCGCTCAGGATACAAGCTATTCAAACTCAGCCCCATTAATGAGGCACTTGGGAAATGAGGGAGGTAAAGTGTGATGGTGTTATCGAGGCAGCAGGGGTTAATGTGTTGAGAAGATATATACATGTAATCTGCCAAACGCCAACAACTTGAAAATTGTATAAACAGAAAAACCTCGATTTAAGTTATTTTTTTCAAAACTGTTTTTAGGGAACATATAACACTAATAATGGGTGAACACGAATAAAAACAAGAAAATGTTTTGTTTTAAAAAAACAACTTGAAAGTAGTACTTCCTTTACAAATAATTTATTTTCATTATGTATCATTTTAAAAAGAGTGATCAACTCATCTTGGAACAAGATACCCAAGTAGGCCTGATGTCACTCATCTTGGTAACTGACAATAAAACTTGGGAAAGCAATTTTACTTATCTAGTAAATAATTTGAAATGGAAAGAATGTTTGGAACAATTAGGTAGCAAATGTCTGTTAGACGTAAGTTGAACACAATTCGAGTCTTTCCTGTCTGATGCTGAAGAAAATGATTAAGCTGAGTGGTCATAATGTTTATCCCATTCCATTTACCAAATGTCAATCACTGTTGAATGATCTAACCGTATTATTTTCGAGAAAACCCAATATTGCCGTAAATCTGCATTTAGAAAGACTAGCAAAATTCACAATGTTTGTTATTTAAACACCAAATATAGACCTAAGTGATTGTGCGGCTGATACAGTTTCATATAATAAATGAGACAAAATAATGCATATACCTGTGTGATAGCATGCCACAGAGTAATAACTATACCTGTGATAGCATGCCACAGAGTAATAACTATACCTGTGGTAGCATGCCACAGAGTAATAACTATACCTGTGATAGCATGCCACAGAGTAATAACTATACCTGTGGTAGCATGCCACAGAGTAATAACTATACCTGTGATAGCATGCCACAGAGTAATAACTATACCTGTGATAGCATGCCACAGAGTAATAACTATACCTGTGGTAGCATGCCACAGAGTAATAACTATACCTGTGATAGCATGCCACAGAGTAATAACTATACCTGTGGTAGCATGCCACAGAGTAATAACTATACCTGTGATAGCATGCCACAGAGTAATAACTATACCTGTGATAGCATGCCACAGAGTAATAACTATACCTGTGGTAGCATGCCACAGAGTAATAACTATACCTGTGGTAGCATGTTACATAATAATCAATATACCTGTGATAAACTTAAAGCAGTTTCAGGCATTTCAATATAGAAATATTATTTTAAAGTGTCAGTGACTTTTATGTTTTATTGTTGCTCAATGAGATTATTTGTACGAATCAAACAGCCACACATAATACGTACCTGGGTTTTATGCACAAAAGAGCAAAGTTATCCAAAATTACATACAAAAATTGATTATTGTTGTACAGCCTAATTCAAGTTCTGGGTAACTCGTTTTGAGACCTTCATAACATAGTATATATTACAAGTCTAATCAAAGCTGATTCAAAAATATGTCCTCCAGAGTAGTAATAAAAGTGAACCTATTTGATGCAAGATCACCTCATTATGTTGCATGGACCTTGCCTAGGAAATATTTTGATGACATAAACCCATATTCCAGGCATGATTGAAATTGGGCTACGGAATGGTAGAAGTAATTTTTTTATGGATGGACACACAACATATATATGGCCAAACCATAAACTCACTTTGTCTTTTGCTACAAATATAGCTAAATTCTATTATACAAATATACCTTTAGTCCATTATACAAATATAACTTAATTCTCTTATACAAATATATCTAGAGTCCATTATACAAATATAGCTAAATTCTATTATACAAATATATCTAGAGTCCATTATACAAATATAGCTAAATTCTATTATACAAATATACCTCGAGTCCATTATACAAATATAGCTAAATTCTATTATACAAATATACCTAGAGTCCATTATACAAATATAACTAAATTCTATAACACAAATATATCTAGAGTCCATTATACAAATATAGGTAAATTCTATTATACAAATATATCTAGAGTCCATTATACAAATATAGCTAAATTCTATTATACAAATATACCTAGAGTTCATTATACAAATATAGCTAAATTCTATTATACAAATATACCTAGAGTCCATTATACAAATATAGCTAAATTCTATTATACAAATATACCTAGAGTCCATTATACAAATATAACTAAATTCTATAACACAAATATACCATATTCTATTATACAAATATAACTAAATTCAATTATACAAATACATATATAGTCTATTTATACAAACACATCATATTCTATAATACAAATATACCATATTCTATTATACGAAAATAGCTCTAGCCTTTGATGCAAATATACCTATATTCTACAATACAAATATACACAGAGTCTAATATACCTCTGAGTAAATACTACTTGAACTCAACTCCTGTAATGACCTCTGCATCACAAACATGAACCTCATCAGTCTCAACATAGTGTGTCATAGAGATTTTCCAGATCTGACCATTGGCACCAACTCAACCTGATCATCACCAGTCTCATCAGCCTCAACAGTGTTATCCTCACTTGCAGCTACCAAAGCACAAAATGTTGGCACTGCAGCTGTACATAAATGCCCTACAACAAGCTCTTCACTCCAAAGGTCCCAGCACGTGTGCCCATATGGAATCTACTCAATAATGTTAACAACAGGAAAACTCTGGCAGTTTCTGGCCACCAGCAGAAAACAAAACAAATCACTGAATTCAAAGCAAACTCTAATTAAATGATCCTAGTCATTCATGCGAAATGGATTGTCTTCGCCAACTACAAGAGTGCTCAAAAGCAAAATTAGCTTTACAAGCAACAAGTGCTGCCAGAAGCAATGCTCAACATGGAGAAATCTACAAATTTGATCAAAGAATTTTCCCTGGGCACTTTCAAAACAAAACGATGTAAACTTTACAGAGTGAAATTCTTTTGAGTTTTTGCTTTGGCTAACAGTTTCATCTACTAATAAACTCCAAGCTAGAAGAGTTGCATATATGTATCATCGTCATCATACATGCCAAACCCTGACGAGTAAAAAGCGTAATCCAAGTGCTCAGGAAACAGAATCCAAGCAGAAAAAGCATAATCCACATAGAACATGCTAAAATTTCAATAAACAATGGTTTATTAATCCTCTTGTCTTAAAACATCCTTTACTGTTTCAAGTTTTCCTACGTAGCACTTTTAGCTTTACATACATATTAAATAGAATCCATCTTAAGACTTTTGGCACCAAATATTAAAATTCTCTACACACGACCTGAAATAGATGTCCCGTGATGCTGCACTCGTGTCTTCATAGTTAGAGAATTGTTATTTTTTGTTTCATTTTCTTTTCTTCCTTTTTCTAATCCATCTGTGGAATTTTTCAAAGGAGATATTTTTGCTCTCATTCATGCATAGACTAAATTAAAATATACTTTTTAGCACGAAATACCTTTAGACCGGTTCTGCAGTAAATATGAATTAGAACAGAAAAAAATACACACTTAGCCATACAGATGCTATAAATAGAATTTGAGGACGAAAGTTTGAAAGTAGAACCAGGTTTGCTATACATAAAAGCTGTCTTTTCTAAAATACGGTCTGTGAGATTAATGGAATGTTAATAAAAAGAAAGAGAAAACAAATCATTGATTTTTTTCGGAAGGTGGATGTACCGAAAAAGTCTAACCCAGATACATTTACGCGTAACGTAATTTAGTGAAAAATAGTGTAATGATTACACCAAAAGTGTAATGGTTGGCATGTATGTACAATATACAGCATAATTACAATCACAAGTCCAAATATATGTATTATTGTAGTGACGCAATATTATAGATTGTATAACCACAATCACAGACTAAATATATATTATTGTCAGGATAAAATATAGTATAACTGCAATCCCATTTAAATAAATGATTTTTTTTTAAAATTTAGTATATCCATCACTTAACAGGAATAATCTCATGAGACAACGCTATAATTGTTAAATGTCTGCTCACCACTTACGCATGCAAATGAATGGTCACTAGACTATGTATTTCTCAAATGTTCCTAAAGAACTAACATATCACAATGTTAGGCCCTATAGCTATAAACAGTTAAGGTTTGGGATTACGCATGATGCTGGATCCTAATGATGTTAAAACCGTTAGTGCCCTTAGTATAGGCTTATGCACAATGCTTGGATCAAAAACAGCGTCCAGATTTGGGATTATGCATGATGATAGGTCCTAGTTATTGCCACACACAACAGAGGCTCTTCACTTGGAATTATACATTATCTGAGTTCTATTTATGGCCACACACAGTAGTGTCTCTTGACTTAGAAATAAGCACGATGGTGGATTATATTTACGGCCACACAAGGTAGTGTCTATTTGGCTTAGGATTAATCACGATGGTGTGTTCTATTTATGGCCACACACTGTAGTGTCTCTTGTCTTAGGATTATGCATTATGGTGGATTCTATTTATGGCCACACACTGTAGTGTCTCTTGTCTTAGGATTATGCATTATGGTGGATTCTATTTATGGTCTCACACAATAGTTGTCTATTTGGCTTAGGATTTTGCATGATGGTGGATTCTATTTATGGTCTCACACAGTAGTGTCTCTTGGCTTAGGATTTTGCATGATGGTGGATTCTATTTATGGTCTCACACAGTAGTGTCTCTTTGCTTAGGATTTTGCACGATGGTGGATTCTATTTATGGTCTCACACAGTAGTGTCTCTTGGCTTAGGATTTTACACGATGGTGGATTCTATTTATGGTCTCACACAGTAGTGTCTCTTGGCTTAGGATTTTACACGATGGTGGATTCTATTTATGGTCTCACACAGTAGTGTCTCTTGGCTTAGGATTTTACACGATGGTGGATTCTATTTATGGTCTCACACAGTAGTGTCTCTTGGCTTAGGATTAAGCATGATGGTGAATTCTATTTATGACCATATACAGTAGCGACTCTTATCATCAGACTGAGTGCTGTGAGAACATTTCTGCTGGTGACTGGAGTCCAGTTACACGTTCTTCGTCCAAAAGGGTAGTAATCTCTGACAGGTCAAACCTGAAAAAGTACAGTTCTTGCAATAGTTTCCAATTTAAAAACTCACATGGACTGCTAAAATTTACTCAAGTAAAAGCTAGGTTGTAAGTTTTATATTATTTAATTTGTAACAAGTGACTACAGTGGAATTTATAAATGTGTAATTAAAGCAAAGCCCATAACATTTTATAATGTATGCAAAGTAGGTTTTTATATCTAGCTTTCCATGCAAAAAGTACAACGAAATTAGTAAAGAATAAATTTAAACAATGAATGTTTTTCAATTTAGTTACAGATGTTATAATTTCATTTGACAGAACATCCAGAGAGATCAAAGTAATGCATATAATAAAACGTACATCATTGGAAAATCTGTTTTGCCAAGAATGTGCCTTTACTTAGTCTGAAGAAAACAAGTTGATGTCCCCATAAAAAAAGAACCTTACATTACTTACTGTATAAAAATGGGACAAATACAGTATACTATAAAGAGTTTATAAAAATGTTGTTGTTCATTTGGGTATAATGTTATTTTTCAGCATGTGATAGGCTATACATAGCAGTCAGTATATACGGTGGACAAAGAAACCTGGAAATCCCCAATAAAAATCACTGACCATACTAGAAATCTATTTCACATGCACACACTGATCAAGATCAACACTCGAACCCAAGCAGAGGAAAATTGTCACTGATTTGTAAAGACAAGCATATTAGACCAATCAAATACCTTGGGTTCCAAAACATTTTCATAACAACATCAACTTCTTTTAATGAAGAAATATGGTATTTTTTATGTTTAAAACTTGATACTCCACAGATAAATGATGAATAATTTAATACCACTTTATAAACTACATATGACATGATGATACAGTGTTAGATTTTGAAAGTCATCTACTTGAATTTCATACTCAATATTGATAATACACTGCTAAATACCCCATTAGGTATCTAGAAAGCTTACAATTTAAAACACATGCACAAAGATAAAATGGTTATGCTGAAAATATTTTTTCACCACCATTTTTCACGATAAGTAACATTCATACTCTGCTTTCATATCATACACACTGCACTTATACTTTGTACCTGTTGCTCATATTTTACCATTTGCAGCTAACAAGCTTCATAGATGGAGATGATTTTTTGCTTCTCGAACTGTTGGCTGTACACCTTGCCACCCATTAAAGCTTCAATGTCAGGAAGCACAGCATCAAATTTGCTCCAGTAATCTTCCAAGTCTTGTTGACTAATCTTTCCATCTGAGGAATGACCACTGATATGATTCCGATAGTAACGAATTCGCTCCACACTTGCTCCAAGGCACATGTCTCTTGGTTGATCTTGTGGATCATATCCCCAACCTGTTACTGGAGTAAGAACTGTGTTGATATTTCTGATTAGAGTATAGAGTAACGAAAGGTCAAACTGGCCCACTGTTCCTGTTTTCTGCCCCAGGGGATCAGGGAAAACCAGTTGACTCTGATCTGGATTAAGAGGTCTTCCTCGTCCTTTGGTCAATTTAATTTTATTGGCCAGAATTACTTGGTAGATGTCTTGGTATGGCACAGGAAAGTTGGTAAGCAGAATGTCTCTCAAAGCATTTCCACATACTGTTATTAACGCAACACAGAGGCGGGCATGATTCATGTGCTCTAGCGTTATGGGTGCATCAGGATCATGCCCCTAAAGAAGAGAAAGGCCAATATTATTAAAAGACCCATATCATCAATGACTAATGACACACAAAAAAAGAGAATTCAGGTGATCATCATGCTAATATGGACAACGTAAGCAACTGTCTTCTTAAATTCTGTTGAGATAGAAGAACATAACATGTTTCCCTTTCAAGCTCTAAAACATGTGTGAAAACCAGGCTAGGGCACAACATTTGTCAACAGTGTTATATATGTTTCTTTGGGATGTTTTCTAAAGACTGTTTGTGCTAAGTTCCAAAGGAAAATACCTGGAGGAAAGGTTCATGTTGGCGGGAAAGGATGCACAAGGGCTATTCCAAAAGTCAAACCAATCATGAGTTTTATTTTGATAAACAGATTCTAGTGAGTGGTACTGTAATAATGTAAGGTGGTTTATGATCCATCTCCAATCTTTTCTCTGGTATATTTACAAAACAAAACAGTATTAAACCATCTTTTCCTAGATAGAGAACAGGTTTTGGAGTGGTGAGAAAGATGATGGAGAATGTAAATTCATCAGTTTGCAATGCTGATTTATAAAATGTCTCAATTTAAACTCACAATTAGAAAAGTACACTGGTACCCATGTCAGTAAATGGAATGATCATCATATTAATTTTTTTATTTACAATGATACCAATATAATCAAACAGATTAGAGTTATAAATCATTCCAAGCAGGATTTGACCTCGTGTAACAGTATTACCTAGCGCCCAAACATTAGTATGCTAATCCACATGGCCGCGATCTTATTTCCAAAATAATATTGAACAAGGGATAAATTTGAATGATAAATAACTATTTTCGAATTATTGTGATAACATCATTCTATCCTTTATACATGTATTTAAATACCATATTTGTCAGTCCTATATTTGCTTCTTCCCTACCACATAAAGCCACTTCAAAATCTTTTGTATCTGTGGTGGGACATCTGCAATTATTGAACTGGCCAGAAAGGAATTATTGTGAAATTTCAGCTGAATCATCTGTATAAACAGTTTTGTGAACTATTGATATTTACAGATCGTTGTCAATACAGCTTTATTTTTAATTCATTTTCAATATGTTTACTTTGTGTACAATGAAATTAGAAACACAAAGTTGACAACTTTCGAGGTTAACAGGCAATATTGCAGTAAAGCTCAAATAAAAATATACACTATATGAAATTGTAATAACCGCTGTAGTTCATGATGGTAATTTATAATTATTAATACTAAATCTATAGTGATAGTTAATATATGCCCTTATCAACAAAGACTTTATATTTTCATTTTTTATTTATGTGACATGTCTATGTAATGATACAGACATTACAGTTTCAGTATATATTTAGGTTACATGGAAACACATGTCTATGTAATGATACAGACATTACAGTTTCAGTATATATTTAGGTTACATGGAAACACATGTCTATGTAATGATACAGACATTACAGTTTCAGTATATATTTAGGTTACATGGAAACACATGTCTATGTAATGATACAGATATTACAGTTTCAGTATATATTTAGGTTACATGGAAACACATGTCTATGTAATGATACAGATACTACAGTTTCAGTATATATTTAGGTTACATGGAAACACATGTCTATGTAATGATACAGACATTACAGTTTCAGTATATATTTAGGTTACATGGAAACACATGTCTATGTAATGATACAGATATTACAGTTTCAGTATATATTTAGGTTACATGGAAACACATGCCTGGTCAATTAAATGATCACTGTCTTTAATCATGCACCTGCTGGGCAAGCCTAAATAACCACTTTATTGGAATTAACTCTTAATTTATCAACCAAGGTAAGGGGAAAATGTCAGTTCTTAACTGAGGTACTGTATGAATGTCAAGTGATAGTATTTCTATGCGAAAGCATGCATATGAGATATCTACAAAATACCATGTGTCAATTTATGTATGTACAAGTAATTTGCAGTTGACAGAAATAGTTCATACTCCCTAAGTCCAAAAAATCACAGTTGAGTGTGAATTTCAACTGTAGTTGTTTGTGTTTATTATATATTTTCTCTATTATTCACTATACAATATAACATGTAGTCATGTTTTAATGTACTAGATCCCAAATAAAAGCATGAACCACAAAACTGTTTTGGCCCATAATGGATATGTAATTCAGAACCAAAGATGTTTTGGATACAATTAGGCAGACAAACATTATAATAACATAAATAATGCATGTGCCCTCTACACATCAGTACATTCATTGGTATTCAGCTGAACAATCATATGATCTAATCACTGATGAGGAAAATCATACTTAAAGATGACTTAGTATGCCTTGATGGTATCTATTCCTGACAATGGTAATTATACCTGTTGCAATGGATGCTACTGCCACAGACCAATGTCATATGATTTCACATGACATATTGTGATGTAATATAAATAAATACATCATTGTCATCTCATATGAGAACCATTCTCTACATTGTTTTCTGGTGGGCTACAGTGACCTCATCTATAGATCAATCACCTTGAAGCCACGACCAAACATTAAAGAAGAACAATATCACAGATGGAAGACAATATTATAATAGAAAATTTGCATTTATTTAGAAATATTAAAAACAACTCACTTCATCTGCAAGCCACGTCTGAAAAGAGGGAGCTACACACAACTCATAGTGTAAGTTCTGGCCCAGGTAAGATGTAATCTTGGAGAGATTCAGTGTAATGAATCTTCTAACTCTGCTGCACAGCTTTGCATCAGGGGCCTTAACTTCATCAATCACCATCCGCGCTACTCTTGCAAAAACAACATGGTTGTTAAAGTACAGGGCCAATCTATGAAACAGGTCAATGTCGAAAACACAACAGCCACAGAAAATGTGATTTTCTGATGTCTCCTTCTTCTTGACAACTGGCCAGTGAGCTACACAGGCAGCAAGAAACCTGTGAAAAATGGGAGAAGGCAAAAATTTCCCAGTAAATACACAGTGCAGACATGATGTGCTCACTATCTGGGGATCTTGTTCAGGGGATATAACTTCTTTTGGAGATTCCTGGCGAAGCATACAAGGAGCAAGGAAGTAGTTCTCCTCCTAAAAGTATATAAATACACTACATACATATTCAAAGAGAAAGACATTTTATGTCAGGATATTTGCATTAAGTTTGTTAATATTCTATTCAGCAGATATTTTTGAAAAGACCTTTAAAAGTTTTCTAGTTTTATTAATTGGAACCATAGTTGATGATGCAACTGCATCATTGATACAGATGTGCAAATATGCAAGTCCTCTATGGTAAAATGCTTCTATTAAATGAGGTTTAATGTTCAACTTTTGTGAGAAGAAATGTGTGTGTGTGTGTGATTTGAAATTTTAATGTAACTTTAACAATGTTTGAGTCATATTGCTGTAATGTCTGCTGTATGGCAATTCGTAGTGATGTCTAGCATTGGGGTTTCATGCTGCAGACAGATAGCATGATGTTCCCACCTAGTCCCTTATACTGACACCAAGCCGACCAGTCCAAACAATGAGAAGAAATCAATTAAATAATTGTTTAGGTTTAGCAACACTGGCATATTTGATGATGGATGGGCTTCATTTTGAATAGCAATAGATCCTTGAATGTCAGTGATGGTTTTTGTTATTTATTTTGGGGTAGAGGGTAGGATGTAGAGGGCAGCATCGAGCCGTCTGATGTTACCACAACAGATGCCAGTTGGGTGTAAGCTGTAAAATCTGAATATCTTCATGCCAGGATGTTTTTGTTAAATTAGAAATAAATTTTATTTATTGATATTATAGTAAATGTTGTTAAAGTTTGTTTACTGGTTTTTAGGAACAAAGGATTTGCTACATTTTTTTAACATTGGAAGATTTGATGATATATCAACATTATCTGTAGAAACCTGACAAGTCAAATTTGACCAAATCATGAAAACAATTTTTGGAAACAGATTGTTTGAAGATATTTTAATACTATTTTTAAAATGGCAGATTAGCATCATTTGTAACAATACATATATATACATGCCGAATGGGTCAGATGTCTTCTATAGGTTTGAAAAATAGATTTTGACATATGTTCGCACCAGGCATAATCAATGTTGAACCATAGAATAGGCTCAAGTGGCATTACTGTTATTCTGTCAAATTTCGTCGAAATCTTTGGCACTAATGCAGTATAAAGAATAAGAAGAATTTGTGCTAGCCATATTAAATGATTAATATTCATCAATAGTATAACCTGAAAGCCCCATCTACCTGGATATAATATTCATCAATAGTATAACCTGAAAGCCCCATCTACCTGGATATAATATTCATCAATAGTATAACCTGAAAGCCCCATCTACCTGGATATAATATTCATCAATAGTATAACCTGAAAGCCCCATCTACCTGGATATAATATTCATCAATAGTATAACCTGAAAGCCCCATCTACCTGGATATAATATTCATCAATAGTATAACCTGAAAGCCCCATCTACCTGGATATAATATTCATCAATAGTATAACCTGAAAGCCCCATCTACCTGGATACTTTCAGGTCTAATAGTATGAATTTTGAAGACCTTTCTGTCTGGATGCTTCCGGGTCAATAGTATGAATTTGGAAGTCTTTTCTGCATGTGTGCTTTCAGGTCAAATAGTAAAGATATGGGCGCCATTTGTGTTTGGATGTTTTCAGGTCAAATTATATAAATTTGGAAGCCTTTTCTGTCTGCATGCTTCCAGCGCAACAGTAGGAATTTGGAAGCCATTTCTGCCTGGATCCTTTATAATCAAGATTGTGATTTTGAAAGCCATTTCTGCCTTGTTGTTTGCAGTCAAATATCTATGTGGTTGATTAGACGTTTTTTCCACTATTTGGGGAATTGCATTTATATTTGCAGATTGATTGGCATCATTGATACCAAACTGAAAGCCCTTCATACCAGAGTGATTTATGTTCAATTTGGTCACAACAGTTTTGCAATGTTTTAGAAGTCTTTAATGCTTTTTTTAAAGAGCTGCCATATTTTACAATGTATATGCATCATTTGTACAAATTAGAATTCTTTTCAAGCCAGCCTGCTTTGCAACTACTTAGTTCCAATTCAGTGGCATTTGAGAAGAATTGATTGCTAGTTTAGGTGCCAAAATTTCTTTACTGAAATGTCTATTTTTTTTTTTTGGGGGGGGGAGTGTACTTTGCACATGCTGATATTCAGTTTGTTATTATAACACTATGCATTTAGGTTATCTTGATGTATTCATTTCTTTACAACACAATATCAGTGTTTTTAATACTATACTGAATAGGATAAATAAATAAATCCAACAACGTATACCTTACATTATGTTTG
This sequence comes from Unio pictorum, assembly GCA_030141615.1. Lineage (NCBI taxonomy): Eukaryota > Metazoa > Mollusca > Bivalvia > Unionida > Unionidae > Unio > Unio pictorum. The sequence goes on from JARLTB010000070.1 coordinate 1,694,399, forward strand.
AATTTTGTCCCAAACATAAGTTCTTCAACAAATTTAATAATACTGACAATGCAGATCGACTACAGGCAGGTAATGATATATTAAATTGGATCAAGTTGATGAAAATAGCTTGTATGATATGAATTACCAAGCTCCTTTATTGGTTATAGGCATCCAAATTTCATAATATATTTTTAGAAAATATTTCAATAACAGTAACAAGACCTCGACAAAGGGTATAAAGCATGAAATTCCTATTTGCCGAAGAACATAATAGTCAAAGAACATGAGTAGACATAAAGTAACACATTTTACAAGGAAAAATATTGCATTTTCCCAACATAATTATGCATAATAATTCAAGCATGCATGAATGACAGGGCTTGATGTCACATCATTACAGCCCTTACTATATAGTTTCACTTAAAAACTAAGTTCTTAATGTAAACGTAAAATTTACAACCAACTTAAAGAAGATAAACCCTTCAAAATAAAAGAGACCTACTGGGTTAAAGATAAAGGACGTAAACCATTCATTGGAAAGGTATATGAAGCAAAAGATTTTCACAGATATTTTCACCTAAGCATATTGTTGTTGTTGTAGGGTTTTATGCCATTTTTCAGCACACAATAGGCTATATATGGTGGACAGTATTAAATGGTGCAGGAGGAACCCAGGAAAATTCCCGGAAAGAACCACCGACCCACAAGAAGCTACTGGCAAGCTTTCTCACATACCCACATTGGCCAAATCTTCGACTTGAACCCACGCAGATAGAGGTGAGATGGCAGTGATCCGAAACAGAGAGCGCTTTAGACCACTCTGTCACCCGACCTAAGTATATTAACATTGATCATATTAAGTTACTTTCAAATTAAGTGTGCTAGATTTACACACAAAACTGTATGACCTGACCTTGGCCGAACTTGCAACGGGGATCAAGTGCATACATGCCAACCCCTTACGAGGAAAAACTATAATCCAAGTGGTCAAAAAGCAGAATCCAGGCAGAAAAAGCGTAATCAACATATAACATACTAAATTTTTAATATACAATGATTTATTTGCCTCTCAGCTTTTAACATCCCTTACATACATGCCAACCTGACGAGGAAAAAGCGTAATCCAAGTGGTCAAAAAGCAGAATCCAAGTAGAAAAAGTGTAATCCACATATAACATTCTAAAATTTCAATAAACAATGATTTATTTTGCCCCTCTCGTCTTTTAACATCCTTTACTGTTTCAAGTTTTCATATGTAGCACTTTTAGCGCCAAATATTAAAATTCTTTCCACATGACCTGAAATAGACATCACGTGATGTTGCCCTCATGTCTTCAAATTTGGAGGATTCTGCTATTTTTTTGTTTCATTTACTTTTTGCCTTTTTCTAATCCATCTGTGAAACTATTTGAAAAGAAATAGTTTTGCTCTCATATATGCATCGACTAAACTAAAATATACTTTTTAGCGCCAAATACCTTTAGACTGGTTCTCCACTAAATATAAATTAGAACAAAGAATTTGCACATAAAGATTGAAATTAGAAAATCAGTCTGTTCTCTCCTCACTAAGCCATACAGCTGCTATAAATAGAATATGAGGTCAAAAGTTGCTATAAATAGAATGATACTGTTAGGAAAATGCACCCAAGTCCACAGACAAGCGTACTCTTATATTGTAGTTACATGGAAGCAGTCTTTTTTAAAATACGGTGGGATTAAATGAATGTAAATAATATCAGCATTTCAAAAATGGTAAGTAGAGGGAAACCAGTCTTAAAACACCACTGCTCTGCGAGACCACCTGTCTTGAGAGACCACATTCTCAATGCACAAATTGATTATATAGCATTGTGACCTGTTATGAGAGACCACCTGCCTTGAGAGACAATAATGTTTTGGCAGAAAGGTGGACTTTCAAGATAGTTTCTACTGTATTTGATTTGAAAATGCAATTACATCGACACCAATGTTCTGCAAATTATTTTTTTGGGAGATCTTTCAGCATATTAATTTTACAAATGCAACATTCTTATTCAGATGTCTTTTTATGTTTAACACATACGACTCTGCCACTAGACAAAATTTACAAAACTAACCTTCTCTCCAATTTCACTAAATGACTTCGGTTTTACAACGATGTTTAGGTACTCCAGTAAAAGTAAAATATGATTTCTGTGGGCGTGAAACTCAGGATGCTTCTCTTTGGTCCATATAGCATCTGTGAAAGAAAAGAACCTAACTTTAGAATGCAATATACTTTTGAAAACATTTATTTAAAAGCATCAGAAACTTTTATCCACTGAATTGGAAGTGAAATTGTTGCATTTATTTCATTGTGAATAGAATATATATTCAAAAAACTAAACACAACAAAAAAAAATTTAACAAAATTACTCAATTTATTCATTTGGTGCCGCCGATTTGGCGCCGGCTGTTTTGGCGCCGGGCACATTGGCACCGAGCAATTGTTATTCCTGTTGAGTGAAATATAAAGTGAAAAATAAAAGTAAAATTATTCCAATGATCAGCCTGTGTTTTTAAAATAACTTTTAACTAAAAGTATAAGTAAAACATAAAAGTGAAAAGTTCTTGATTTGTAAATTTTATTCAAGTAGCAGTGATTAATCTACAATTTCATCCCAATGAGTCACAGGACTCGCATATATTCAAATAATGAGTCCCGCTCAAATGTAATGAGTACAGTGATTCTGCAAACACATTGAGATACATTAATATACATATCAAAAGGGAAAACTGAGTGAAAACGATTACATATTTAATGAACAGTCTCTTGTCGTATGTCTCTGATACATACGTTATATGTTTGGTTTGACTAAAAAGGCATACACATTGTAAACTTTCACGCTAATATTTGAATCGGAAACTGTTATGATTAGAATGGTATTAATTTGACAACTTAACATGTTTGTGGTGTTTTGAATATTCATTATCAAATTAAATGAAATTTAAAATACAAGAAATTTTGGTAAAGATGCATCTTTCATTGTGCACATTTTTCTATCTGTTTCATAACATATTACAGCAAAACAGAATAATGTTCTGAATTAAATTTATGTCAAATTATCGCAAAATAAATAATTATGCAATTTTCTGCCATTTTTTCTGGATAAATTTATTTGTAAAAATACATTCAATACGAGAATATCTCTTGTTTTGCTTGAGAATTAAGTTTTTGAGACCAAGCGTACAGCTCTGCTATACTCCTTTCTTTCTCCGGTTTTTCCTAGCCATTATAACTGCAGAAAACATTTATCTTGTTCACAAAATGTTCCAAATTTTATTATAAAATATATTATATAAGAATTGTCAAAATATATGTTACAAATAAATACTTGTCAGTTGTATTTTAAAATTGGGCCAAATCGTCTTATTTTCGGTCCAAGTTGGGCCGAATTGTCTATAAGCCGTTTTTAACCACTTCTGCTGAAACTTGAATTTTTGGTAATTTATGTATCACGTTGGAGGCTGAGCACACGTTTGCATCCTGAACATCAGATGGCGAAACCAAACGATGCTGATCAGTGGAATTTGAATCATTAAACAAAATATCCAATGTCCTTTGCTTAGGGTCAATTTTCATCATCTTCTTTGGCGACATTTTAACCGGAAACACGAGGGGAACTGATGACATCCCATAATAGTATACTGTTAAGGAGTGAGTACCACATGACCGGTGCAGAGATAATATTTGCCTTGTGAAAAGAAAATCCTGTTAAACAAAATTCACAGTAAGCACGATGTTGGTCCTTTAAAATTTCTTGCATCCAAAGGAATGCACATATGAACAACTAATGAGTCCCAGCCATGTTTTGTGCGTGCTGGACGCGGGATGCAGGGGTAGATTAATCACTGAAGTAGCAACATAGCTAAAAGATCTGAAAGCTGATTGTTCGTAATTATTATGTTTAGTCCATTAGGAAATTATGAGCCAGTCCAAGTAGATATTCGTTAATGCTTATGATCAAAGAGATGTAGTGTGTGAGTGTGAGTGAACAATAATGTTAAAAATAAAAGTAAAATTATTCCTGTGTGTTATTAAAATAACTTTAACTAAAACTATAAGTAAAACATAATAGTGAAAAGTTCTTGATTTGTAAATTTTATTCAAACAGCAATATAGCTAAAAGGTCTGAAAGCAGATGCCTTTTTCCTCATATCATTCACAATCTTGTCCACTTCTGCTTTTGCAATATCACTCCCATGATAATGTTCATTCATCAGTAGAATGAATTGGCCGTCATCTGCAGCTGTGTGAAGATGGGCTTTACATTCATTTTTCAACTTGCATCGCCAAACTTTTTTAAGTTTATTGGCACTGTTTGTTTGTTTGATTAGCTTTAACAATTTTTCAGTCATATCGCTACGATGTCTGCAGTGAGGCAGTTTATAGTGATGTCTAGCACTGAGACATCATGCCGCAGACATGTAGCATGATGTCTCACCCAGTCACATTATCCTGACACCAGGCCGACCAGTCCTAACGCTAACCTCTTAATGCTGAGCGTCAAGCGAGGCAGCTGTTAGTAACATTTTTGTAAGTCTTTGGTATGACTCGGCCGGGGATCGAACCGATGACCTCCCGCTTCCGGGGCGGACGCTCTAACCACTAGGCCACCGGAGCGGTATATATTGGCACTGTATTTATCAAAAACGTATTGATATCCATCGTGCATGTACTTTTCCTGACCACGCTTTGATTTGATAACACTCATTTCCGAAAAAACGTTTACATTAATACAAACCTGAATGGCTAAATCAGTAATCCTTTGCGTGGAATTATTTCACCTTATCATAGCTTTCGTTTTCAAATATGAATAACACGTTAGACATCAAAAGGTTAAATTGTTAATCCTTAAGTGGTCATGACTCACAGGACAATATACAAATAGAGTCAGTTATCTTAAGCGTCCTGCTTATATTGTTATTTCCTAATTCTTTTGTAAATGCCAACATTGCCTCTAATTATCTTAAGGATAATATGTAATCTTTTGATGTTAAATCCTCTTGTCGGTGCCAAAACGGCCTATGCCAAAACAACCATGCATCAAAATGGTCGTGCCAAACGTCACGGACCGATTCATTCATGTTTGTATTTCTAAATTTTGCTATGATACTGAGAATTATAACAGTAATCCCAGCTATTTTAGAGTATATGTGCATCTTGACCCCCTCTATCGATTGATGGTACCTTCAATTTTATATAATTCCAGGTTAGGGCAGGATAGATGAAGTCAATAGCACAATAAAATAAAGTGAATGTATTTGAACATTCAAGCAGAACAGTAACTACATATTAACAACGGACTTTATTATCTCCATAATGAATCAGGAAATTAGACTTGATAAGCAAAGCAGGTTTTCTTTCATATGCAATTTTATGAAATAAGTTATGATTTTATTTTCATTATTAAAAACTTTTGAAAGAGGTTAAATTACCATAATGTTTTTATGAAAATTAACTTTGGTCCAAAATATAATGAAACTACTGAATGTAAGCATAAATTTTACAAAACCGCAGTCATGAAATATCTGTCACAATGACATAGTATTATTAAACCTAAGTTGCTATCGTTGTGATGTATTGATTTAATGTTGACGAGATACATCCACATATCCATTTTATGAATCTAATGAACCTAATGAATTCTTTTTAATGTATTGATCTAATTTTGACGAGATATATCCACATATCCATTTCATTAATCCAAATGAAACCAAATACAGGATGTTGTGGGTGAAAAGAACAAAAAGCTAAATTGCAATAGTCATTCAACCGTGCAGTTAGGTGGCAAAAACCCAAGTTCAGGCATAATTGAATTCCTTTTGTTGATATGTTTAGACCAATTTTTGTTAGTGTGGGTGAAGTAGGGTCCAATATCTTGAGGGGGATAATGAACATGTAATACACAAGTCACTCCATTGTGAAAGGTTGGACACAATGCCTTAGTTTTGTTGATATGTATCTGCATACAAATCTGCATCATGTTGATGAAATATGGTTCAAGATATTGATGGTATAACAAGCAAACAGCTGAAAATATGTCAAACTCGAATGTGAATTAGGTCACAATAATTTTTTAATATTGTGGAGTTAATTTTCTTAAATTTATCCATATGCCAATTCTCCTGTGTGTATGTGAAATATCGTCTGAAGGCATAATGTAAAAGGAACGATGAATTAGTAAAATGATATAACCCTCCTCTAACCAACAATTGTGGGTGGATAGACACATCTAATGAAAACGACAAAATAAGAAATATACAAACCGACAAGTTCTAAAGTATGGATTCCTTTCTCCTTGAAGTCAGACCATGTCTGTGTCATATCGCTTTGAGCTGCACTGGCAGCATGGCTATTTGATTCAGTGTCATTGTCAGCTGGGTTATTTGGAAGGTTCGTGTGAGCATTAATGAGGGACTTGAGAGCATTTATCAGCCACATTGGGTCCAACACAACATAATCTCTCAGTACTTCAATGCTGAAAAAAATAAAAATAACCGGACTACTACTGCAGGTCAACTGATTTCTTTTTCAAAGACTTGAAAACCATCATGGACCAAGTACTGCTGAATTTCAGCTGCTTTTTATTCACAGACTTGAAAACCATGAATGGACCAAATTGGATACCTCTATTACTTGTAACACCTAATAAATACATCCCACATTTTGCCCTAAATTGTCCAGATTACAAGAATATGGTTATCCATTGACAGCTTGTTGTGTTCACATGTTAATATTCTAGTAAGCCCATTACTGTCATACATCATCGCAGAGGTACACAATTTCAGGTCCCCAGTGGACTGGTCAGCAATGTTTCTATAATGTGTGAGAAGAACGCATAAAAATTCTTGTATTTTTTTTCATCAAATTCACATGAACTAATTATACAATGAAAATGGTTCCATGAACAAAATACTATATGACTTGTTGGTGGTCTTTTCATTGGCAAAAAAGTTCTAAAAAAGTGGACAAAGCAGATCTGCTAATGCACACCCAGAAGTTGACACATGGCAACTTCTCTGGAAATTTACACATGCATTGAAAAGAAACATGACTAAGAAAGCTTGGTGCAAAAAGTATATATATATATATATATATATATATATATATATATATATATATATATATATATATATATATATATATATATATCTATATATATATATATATATATATATATATATATATATATATATATATATATATATATCTATATATATATATATATATATATATATATATATATATATATATATATATATATATATATATATATATATATATATGTTATGTGTATTTAATTTGTATTGTATGTTGTCTTTTCTCCCTTATTATATTGTATGTATATCTGTATTTTGTAATTGACCTAACCTTTGTCCAAAACTGAGAGTGTCTGAGGTTTTGTTACTTGAGTTTGAATTAATAATTACACTGTTGTTCCTGCTGGGAATCCCTGGAGTACCTGCTGTTTTACATGTTCTTTACTACATGTTTTGTTCAGAAACCTTAATTTATAATTTAGTGATAATGAAAATTTGATGGGAAAATGACATCCTGGTTCTGTTATTGTGTGTGAAGTTTTAAATTACCAGAGAAGTAAACAAATTCTTCATTCCACATCTCAACATCAGTCTTTGAGGAATGAATTTAACTTATATTTCTGTTAATATTGGAGAATATTTATTTATTTAAATTAACCACATGAATTACATAGTGCTTGTTAGATTTTTGGACCAAATCACCATTTGGGTATTATTGTGAATTAATTAGTTCATTCAAGGAGATTTTGGATTATGTCATATTACAAGACTGATGGAACATTAGCACAATTGTGGGTATTGGCATATTAGCATATTCAATAATGGAATTCATTTGGATCACCACTGGAATTCATTTAGAACTCACACATTTTGACATGTGATAGAACCTTTAGTACTATTTGGGATTTACATCAAAATGCAGTAAGATCTTTCTAAATTTTCACTTTTGAATTTGCTCTCTTGTGTATCATCTCACCCACTAAAGTGGGTAATGTTCAATTCTACATGACGTAACGTGCAATAAATGCACTGTTGCTATTTTTACTTTTTCTAAGCATGACCAAGCATCTAAGTAATATTTTCTATCCTTTTATGATCACTATTTGGAGTTTCTGTGAGGCTGATTAGGGCTGTCAAAGGGTACCCGACTGTAGCGAAAAACCCAGGCATTGAAAATTAATGACAAGTACCCGTTCAGAAAAATAATTTGTCGACAACACTATCAAAATATCATATATCATCAGCAGCACACTGGTCTGAGTAGTCCGAGTTTCCTCTGACTTTTGCCACCCCATTTTTCATATTTGGACATTCATGTTGGGGTGTAGGGTCAGAGCGCATTTCCTATCTAAATGTTGGAATTCGCCGACACCATTTGATGTCGGCATGGGTAGCAGCTTACATGCCGACCCAGCAAACTTGAACGATCTTTCATCAAGATATACTAGCATGAAATCGATAGGGATATGATTTTTTTTCTCAAAATCATGAGTATGGCATTTGTTATGTCTTTAATCTGCTCACAGACGAGACGAAAGTACATCATTGGTGAAATTTGTCCAGGATCTGGCTATTTGCATTCCTAGTCACGTGACTACACAAATCTCACAACCTCGGTCATACAGTCACGTGATTTCGACAATACGCATATTTCCAAAAGTTGTCGTACATATAATTTGGAGATATTATATGGTAGCCACATAATAAATATAGTCTGTTCCATCCTCACTAAGCCATACAGATAAATATAATTAGAGGGAAAGTAGAACAAGGTTTGCTATAAATAGATCATGTTACTGTAGGAAAGCTCAAGTCCATGGAGAAGCGTACTTGTATATTGTAGATACGTAAAGCGGTCTTTTCTAAAGTACGGTCTGTGGGATTAATGGCATGTTAATATAAACGAGATTTTTGAAAGGTGGATATACCGAAAAAGCTTAATCCATATACGTTTACGCGTAACGCGTAATTTAGTGGGAAAAAAATTGTTGCTCAAGGGTTGTACATGTCTTTCATGTTCTAACGAGTACCCGGATACCCATTAAATGGCGCAATGGGTACCCGGGTAAGTTTTCCGTGGTTCTTGACAGCCCTAAGGCTGATAGACTTTTTCACCTTCAATACTTTCAGACTTGGACGACGTTTTGAAACAACCAGATGACAAAATGTAAAAGATATATCATGCTCTTTTGGGAGTTCTGCATGAACAACATCGTCAGGTGTAAAGCGTCTGACATACCAGTGTATAGCCAGTCTGATTCCCTACCATATACTCCATGTAATTTACAATGAAATCCGGTACACAAACACCGAGTCTAAAATGAAAGTATGGATATGAAAAGAACCATGAGAAACCAATATCTGTAATATACCTCAACAATCTTAATTTTTGCTTTTTTTTTCATAAATATGTTACTGCTTGATCATTTCCATAAGAATTACGGAAAATCCTACGGGTTAGCAGGTCTGCAATTTTGATAGAAAGACTATCTACTCATATGCATGCATGTTTCTGTAGGTTATAACAACACTTGTAACAGACTATTGTCTATATCATGCTGAGGATATGAAAGCTAAGTGCCACACCATGGGATACAATTAGGTAGCTGACCAGGGCTTGCCTGCGCATGTTCTGAAATCACAACTACAGGACTCGAGGCTAATGCTATCAATACAGGTATTGAGCCAACAACTATAGTATACGAGGCCAATACTATCAATTCAGGTATTGAACCAACAACTATAGGATAGGAGGCCAACACTATCAATTCAGGAATTGAACCAATAACTATAGGATAGGAGGCCAACACTATCAATTCAGGTATTGAACCAACAACTATAGGATAGGAAGACAACACTATCAATTCAGGTATTGAACCAACAACTATAGGATAGGAGGACAACACTATCAATTCAGGTATTGAACCAACAACTATAGGATAGGAGGCCAACACTATCAATTCAGGTATTGAACCAACAAATATAGGATAGGAGGACAACACTATCAATTCAGGTATTGAACCAACAACTAAAGTATATAAGGCTAACACTATCAATTCAGGTATTGAATGTACAACTATAGCATATAAGGGCAAGACTATCAATTCAGGTACTGAACCCACAACTATAGGACACAAGGCCAAGACTATCAATTCAGGTACTGAACCCACAACTATAGGACACAAGGCCAAGACTATCAATTCAGGTATTGAATGTACAACTATAGCATATAAGGTCAAGACTATCAATTCAGGTACTGAACCCACAACTATAGGACACAAGGCCAAGACTATCAATTCAGGTATTGAATGTACAACTATAGCATATAAGGCCAAGACTATCAATTCAGGTATTGAACCAACAACTATAGGACACAAGGCCAAGACTATCAATTCAGGTATTGAATGTACAACTATAGCATATAAGGCCAAGACTATCAATTCAGGTATTGAACCAACAACTATAGGACACAAGGCCAAGACTATCAATTCAGGTATTGAATGTACAACTATAGCATATAAGGCCAAGACTATCAATTCAGGTATTGAACCAACAACTATAGGACACAAGGCCAAGACTATCAATTCAGGTATTGAATGTACAACTATAGCATATAAGGCCAAGACTATCAATTCAGGTATTGAACCAACAACTATAGGACACAAGGCCAAGACTATCAATTCAGGTATTGAATGTACAACTATAGCATATAAGGCCAAGACTATCAATTCAGGTACTGAACCAACAACTATGGGACTCAAGGCAGGGGAGAGTACTATGTAGTTTGCTAAAGAGACTACAGATCTCAGATGGAGACTTGGACCACCATTTCTGCTGCCTAGAAAAACTCGTGTCCCTTACAAAACCTTAGAGAGCTCCCTAACCATAGTTAATGGTGAAGTAAAAGGCTATCTGGACATGAGGCTACCGATGAGTCTCTCCAGTCAGAAGATATATTTTTGGTACTTTGAGCCCAAGGGTCTGAGACGAGTATCCTGGGAATAAGGTTATTTAGCTTATATAAAACTAGGGATAAACTCATAGCCAAGAAACGTTACTGTTGCTCAAAAGAATCATTGAACTGGGGAGATCTGGTAACTTTAAGCAGTGTCTGTAAAACAATGAAAATTTTTCTGTATGAGTAATTTTCAGCAAGATTTAATGAAATATCATTTACTCGTATTCGTCAATTTTGAAGAGATAAACATTCTAAAGCGTGATTTTATGCAGCAAAGACACATAATATATATAACTGGAAAGTGTGTAAAGTACGCTTAGACCCTAAACAATTATTTCAAAACTGCAGTTCCAAGCACCATATAATTCAATGGCTTATTGCTAATTCAATGACGTATACCTAGATCTCTCATCTTTATGTAATCATTATTCTTCTTTTGCTTTCTGTTCTGGATTTTCTTTTTCATTCTACATGGCAAAGGCAACCAGATCTCTCTGCCATGATATATTCAAATCAACATGAAATGATATCCATTGAACAAATTTGTTGCTTCTTTTTGTTTTTCCAAGAATATATTAACTTTACAATTCTTTGATGAAGGTTAAACTATTCATGAGGATGACTTTCATCTTCATTATCTTTTCATTTATTGCACAACGAGTCATTAAACCGTGAAGCAAAAGCTTAATTATAAAGACATTATTGCATGAAAGACATTTGGCGGTAAGCAGCATCTGTGGAAATCCAAGAAACCAAGCCTGGTTTACTGTTCAATTCTTAAAAGAAACCCAAATCCACATTAAACCCCAACATGCCAAGATTTGCATTTGACAAGAAAAATTGTACTTTCATAATTATTAACAATATTCCACAAGTTCATATTTCATGGGTCATTTTATATAAGTCATATTGTCAAAACTATAAGGGATGGCAGGTCTAGTACAAGGAACTTGTCTGCGCTTAACTGATAACAGTGAAACCACCATTCCATGACAGAATCATCAAAATCTTGCATACAAGACTGCAAACTGCCTTATCATCTCGCCTGAAGTAGATAATAGCATACAAGACTGCAAACTGCCTTATCATCTCACCTGAAGTAGATGATTGTTCCTGTTTCATGCAGATATCTAAGAAACAGATCAAGTTCTTCACTTTCTTCTATTCGAACAGTTCCTTCCTTGTTTAAATTTTCCACAGTACTGTGGGAAATCACCTGTAATTACAAGTTAAAAGACATTAATTTCATTAGTTTGTAACAAAATATTTATCAACTTCAAACTGCCATTTTGTGAGATTGTTGTTACGTTATATAATCACCAGTTAGCAAGACATAGGTACTCAAAATTTGACCCTGAAAACATTCTAGTTGATATAGATATCAGAATTTGACCATACAAATATTTTAAAGCTATCCTAATTGGACCATGATAATGTTCAAGTAGGTATAATCTGACATTAATATTCAAGTTACTTTATTGTTTCATTGATGATCATGCCAATGTCCAAATAAGTTTATGGCTTGGCTTGATCACCCAAGTCATGTGTCCTACATCCTGCATCCAGGTGAGCTTATCACCCTTGTCATGTGATATGTAATTATCTGATGAAATGAATTTAAGGACAGTCCTCACCTACAATGTATTACTTATGTACAGTTACAAATTATCTGACTGAATGACCTTGAGAATAGTCTTCACCTACAAGGTGTTATTTATGTAGTTACAAATTTTGTGACTGAATGATGTTAAGGCATTCCCTATCTAAAATGTGCTAATATAAACAGTTACAAATTATGTGATTGAATAACTTTAGGACTCCTTATTTAAAATCTGTTACTCATGTACAATTGCAAATTATATGATGGTATGAATTTACGAACAGCATACCTACATATATTATTTACTGTTACAAAGTATGTGACTAAATGACAGTCCTCATCTACAAGGTGTTTTTTATGTACAGTTACATATGATGTGACTGAATGACTTTAGGACTGTCCTTATCCACTCCCTTCCTTCCATGCACAACACGTGTTATATCAGGCCACTTAGCTTAGGAAGGTAATTGATTATAATGATATAAAGCCATTTCAAAATACAATTGATGCTACATCAAGATAAGAGTCTTGACATACACCAAGCTCTGTGCCCAATTTCTTAAAGTATTAATAGGGTCAGGAGTATTTGCTCTTTATAATTAAATATGAAAGTGGTTTGGTAGAATGTTCTAAGGTAACTGAATCCTTTCTATATAAAAAAAGCAAAATAAATTTTAATTTGCAACTAATTACAAGGATTATATGAAATATCAAATAAAAACCCAAATATTTTGGGCATATTAATATGGGAATAGCATTTTAAGGTTAGTTGTGAGGGTTTTTTGGACAAAGCCTTTGACCTGAAAATGACAAAATATTTTGAGGACTTTTTAAAAAGATAATGAACAAATAATTATCTTGGGGGGAAGTTTAGATAACCATCCTGGTGGTGTTGGGAATACAGAACTCTGTAGAGTTTGTAACACTACTATTTCCTGCTTCTAAATGAGGATGAATTCTAATACCAAAAGGAGGAATTGATTTTCATTGGGATTTGGGCTTAAATACAACCTGTGAAATCAGATGTCACAGAAAATGGTGTAGGTGCGCCCTGCAGAGGTGATTATGTTTAAAATAAAGTTTACTTTGCCACAACACTGATGCTAAAGGGAAATCTCTAAATGCACTCCAAGTTTAAGTTCTGGCCATGCATTGAGTCAAACGTTTTAAAGATTTCACTAAAGTCAATACATTATTTCAGTAACACAATCTGGTGTTCTCCCTAATCTGTATTGGTCATTATTCATTATTAAATAATGGACCTTTTTGACATTTCCTTGTGAGCTAAATATTGATTGATCATTTAATTTTGCGACAGCTGAGAGTTTTCATGTCTATAACCATGAAAGACTCTTATCACAGCCTATCTTTAAGTAAAAGAAAGAAAATATTCTAACTCAAAAGAAAATCTCAAGTCCCTTCCCACTTCAATCATATATTTTCCAAATATGCATAATAAAAGTTTATTGTAAACAAGAACAAAAATGGACAAAGTTTTGTGTCATCGTAAATTGTACTGAGTGTGTGTATACAAATGGATAAAAGAATCATCATTACAAAGTTTTCTGTTATCGTGAATGTAATCAGAGTACGTGTGCGCAAATGAATAAATAAAAGAATCATCATGACAAAGTTTTGTGTCATTATGAATAATATGAAATCAGAGTAAGTACATGCAAAAAAGTTTAAGATTTTACAAATTTAAATCCATATTTGTTGCCTGTTTAAGCATATATACAGGTAAAATTCAATAGCATGCATCCCTGATTTTATCTCAACTCATCACACCTTGATTTGTTTTGATTTGGCATTATATTGGCAGCAAAAAACATTAGACAACTGGACAATTAGATCCACCAAGTGTTTGAAGCAATCAAATTTCAAATGTGATTTTGCCAGGATAGACATGCTTCCAAATCTGATTTTCTTAAAATGTTCATTTCTGCCCTACACCTTTGAGGACTGGAAGTATTACCATTGCTAAAGTATACCGAACACTTAAGACATGGACCGATTTAAAGCCATTATTTCTATCTTAAAACAAATCAATTTAATTAATAATGCCCATAATGCTATAGGTTTATAGTATTTCAGATTAATTACTAGTTGATATTTCTATTTTATTTCAGCTTGATGAAGAGATAACATTTTTCAGTTAAGTATTTTGTAAATAGCATAATATAGCAATATAAATATATTTGTGGATCGGTTGCAATAGAATAGTGAATAAATGTGATGGTAGTGTTCTTCCATGAGAATCAGGCAGGTTAGACTCCCATTGGGGCTGATCTACTAGTTCAGTACAGTAGCAGGTTAGACTCCCATTTGGGCTGATCTACTAGATCAGTACAGTAGCAGGTTCGACTCCCATTGAGGCTGATCTACTAGTTCAGTACAGAAGTAGGTTAGACTCCCATTGGGGCTGATCTACTAGATCAGTACAGTAGCAGGTTCGACTCCCATTGAGGCTGATCCACTAGTTCAGTACAGTAGTAGGTTAGACTCCCATTGAGGCTGATCTACTAGTTCAGTACAGTAGTAGGTTAGACTCCCATTGGGGCTGATCTACTAGATCAGTACAGTAGTAGGTTTGACTCCCATTGGGGCTGATCTACTAGATCAGTACAGTAGCAGGCTCGACTCCAATTGGGGCTGATCCACTAGATCAGTACAGTAGCAGGTTCGACTCTCATTGAGGCTGATCTACTAGTTCAGTACAGAAGTAGGTAAGACTCCCATTGGGGCTGATCTACTAGATCAGTACAGTAGTAGGTTAGACTCCCATTGGGGCTGATCTACTAGATCAGTACAGTAGTAGGTTAGACTCCCATTGGGGCTGATCTACTAGTTCAGTACAGTAGTAGGTTAGACTCCCATTGGGGCTGATCTACTAGATCAGTACAGTAGCAGGTTCGACTCCCAATGGGGCTGATCTACTAGTTCAGTACAGTAGTAGGTTAGACTCCCATTGAGGCTGATCTACTAGATCAGTACAGTAGTAGGTTAGACTCCCATTGGGGCTGATCTACTAGATCAGTACAGTAGTAGGTTAGACTCCCATTGGGGCTGATCTACTAGATCAGTACAGTAGTAGGTTAGACTCCCATTGGGGCTGATCTACTAGATCAGTACAGTAGCAGGTTCGACTCCCATTGGGGCTGATCTACTAGTTCAGTACAGTAGTAGGTTCAACTCCCATTGGGGCTGATCTACTAGTTCAGTACAGTAGTAGGTTAGACTCCCATTTGGGCTGATCTACTAGATCAGTACAGTAGCAGGTTCGACTCCCATTGAGGCTGATCTACTAGTTCAGTACAGTAGTAGGTTAGACTCCCATTGGGGCTGATCTACTAGATCAGTACAGTAGTAGGTTAGACTCCCATTGGGGCTGATCTACTAGATCAGTACAGTAGTAGGTTATCTCCCATTGGGGCTGATCTACAAGTTCAGTACAGTAGTATTGCTATGGTATATAAGAACGGTGTATATTAACAGAAAGTTGTTAAGCACTCATTGTTATTGTTTGTGTGTATTTAGTTACCATGGAGCTCAACCGCTTCCTGCTAGATTTTCAACTCGATACAAACCTTGGGTTTCTTTTCGTTTCACGTAATGATGGCAGTCATCTGTTGTAGTGCACATTTAATAAAGTCATGTTTCAACTTGAGAAGTTGACAATCAAAAGGAATTTCATTTTATACATTAAATTATATGACATCTTCTAGCACTACATCATGACTCCCTGCACTCTAATTGATCGACAGTTACAAATATAACTACGCATTCATCTAATCCATAATACCTGTAATTCCATTGCAAAAGCTGCAAACGTATTTAAACTATTCAATATTTTCGTCACAAATCATTATGTGTCTGAATTCAATGGGAAAAATTAACAGAAAATTTGATTAAGAAAGGCAAAGCAAGAAAAAGTTTCATTATGTTCCAGGGTCTATGATCGATCTATACAAATTATAAACTTGATTTTCCAATATTGTAAAATATTTTTTATATATATACAAAAATTAGGAAATCAATGACGAGTTCATAAACAAACACCATACACATACAATCTGAGAACTAAATGCAGTGATTTTGTAATGGTCACGCGCCACTGATACAAAGTTTTTTAAGCTGCATTTATGTACAATTTCATACCCTTTCAACTTCCATCCAACAAAGCCAACATTATTTACTAGTCAAAAGATTCCCTCTAATAACAACGCCAAGCCCAGAAAACATGTTGGCGGCTTTTGTTCTTTGATGTTTATTAAATTGTGAGAATCTTGTATCAACCACCACATTGTCTGCTGCTTGGTTGTGTATGCAGTTAAAGAACACGTCTTTAGTCTTGGATCAATAATAAGTAATATTTCCGATAATGTTTATTTAGGCATAACAATTCAAGAATCTGGTGAAATAAATACATTTCAGAAGCCATGTTTTGGACACTATTTCTCGTACTTTATTGTATTATATATCGTATTATATTAGAATTCATATACGATCTCTTCCCCAAAATCAAAATAAACTATTTTGCGCGAAGTGCAATCAATGACTTCCATTTGTAAACTTACTTTTCCGTAATGGTAAAATATTTTTTTTAATAATAAAAAAGAGAGATTAATAATGATTACATAAGCAAACCCCATACACATGTAAAATCTGAGAACTAAGTGCAGTGGCCTGCAAAGGTCTCAAGTCATTTTTATCATTGTACTGAATGCATGTACAATTTCATATCCTCTCAATTTCCAGCTAGTAAAGCAGACATTATTTACTGGTAAACTGATTGTGTCTAATATCACTGCCAAGCCCAGAAAACATGTTGGCAGCTTTCATTTTGAATGTTTTTTAAACAGTGAGAAGCTTTTATCAACCACCGCATTGTCTGCTGCTTGGTTGTGTGTGCAGTTAAAGAAGAAACACAAGTCGGCTATTGTTTGAGCAACAATTGTATACAGAATTAATTGAAGACAAACACAAAGACCACATCGTGGTTTTTTTTTGGCATAACACTGCAAGAACCTGGTGAAATTGTTAAATTTAAGAAGCTATGTGGCACCAAGACCGAATTATATTAAAATTCATATGTGAAATGATAATAAACAATTTACACACTACATATATTACACGTACATATATTTAAAATTTCAGGAACCATGCCATGATCATATTTTATTCGAATTCATATGTGACCTCTTCTCCATACGCAATTTCTTCCCCAAAATGAGAATAAATTCTTAATAGACTATTTTATTTACTTTGAAGAAAGAAAAAAAATTATGTGCAAATAAATATATGAAATTTCGGGAACCACGCCACGACCGTGTTATATCCGACTTGATGGCATAGTGGGGCGCATCATAGCAGGGTTCCAGTGTATATCACAATCGCTCATAATCTTAAACATGTCTAATATATGATACTATTTTTGTTTTCAACTCTTTTCTAATACATCTAAACTAGATCATTTTGAATCAAAACTTGTCTGGGCAGTTGGACTGCACCTAAATCTCCTTCCTTGCTGCAAAGTGGTAGCTTTGTTTGATTGTTTGATTAGGACTTTTAATGTAGCTTTAACAATTTTTCAGTCATATCACAACAATGTCTGCAGTGAGACAGTTTATAGTGATGTCTAGCACTGGGGCATTGTGCCACAGACATGTAGCAAATGTCACACCCAGTCACATTATCCTGACACCAGGCCGACAATTCCTAACACTAACCTCTTAATGTTGGGCACTAAGCGAGGCAGCTGTTAGAACCATTTTTGTAAGTATTTGGTATGACTCGGCCGGGGATCAAACCCATGACCCATGGTACACAATTAATCATCAAAACTTTTATTAACACTTTTATTTCATTAGTAATTATATTTCTTCATTAGTAATTATATTTCTTCTTTTTTATACATCCTTTACATGCACTGAAATTAGTGTACCAAGCTGTTGGATACAGGGGCAGTAATCATCTATGGAAAGATAATCCCTTTAATGACATCTATTCAACAAACCTGGAATTAGATAATGCGCAAAGAGAAAAAGCATGTTGCAAGATATAATGGCATTATGTAAAGAATGATCTGACACAACAAAAGTTATGTACAAGACAGATGAATAAGCTTATTTGTGGACATGGACAGTATCCCATGACCCATCAATAGATTATTGCTAAGATACAAATATAAAAGTAAAGACCAACTTACCCTTTGAGTCTGTACATCATCCAGGATAGGGCTTCTTGGACCAGGGTTGCTACTGCCTGAAAAACCAGGCATGACAATCTGACCTCCGTAATTATCAACCATTGTTGGCAAGTTCTGAAAATAAGAAAGGAGATAGTGGAATGGTATGCAATTTATCCATTCCTCACACTCATAATACTGCAGCTTCATGGAATCATGCACTCCAGAAGAATCCTACTATTGACAGAATAAGCTAATACAGTGGTACCTTGACTTACGAGTGTCCCAACTAACGAGTTTTTCGAGATACGAGTCGTCTCTCAGCTGATTTTTTGCTTTGAGTTGAGAGCTAAAATTCAGGTTACGAGCCAGCTTCAGATACCCCACCGCTAGTTGGCGCAGCGAACATCACAGAAGCGGATGATGTGCATTGAATTAAAGAAAGAAATTATTGAAAAACATGACCAAGGTGTGCGTGTAGTCGACTTGGCGAATATATGGAAGTGAAAATCTTCAATTGGAATGGTAACATAATTTTCCGTAACATAAATTGCAGTGCTTTTTCTGACACGTGACAGATTACTATAAACTAATGAAAAATAAATTATAAAGTGTGGCAGGCCAGGATCCTTTTATTAGTGCCGCCTGTTAGGTTAATATCAAAGAAAATACAGTTTTGGCTTACAGCCTGCTTTACATAGTGCCTGAGTACTTAAAATAGTTACAGTATTTATATATATATATATATATATATATATATATATATATATATATATATATATATATATATATATATATATATTGTAATAAGGAGGTGAGGTGTGCATGTTTGTATACGATAAACATCATTCTTACAAGCCGTCCAATTTACAAGCCGTCCAATTCGGTCTCGATTTTTTGGGGGGTTGTTGTTAAAATTAGTGCATTACCTGTGAACTGCTCAAATGAGTTATATGGTGAGTGTATACATGAATTTACTCAGAATCAAATGCCTGTGGTCCATGAATCAGAGTCTAACCTGTAACAATATATACCTCCGTTTTAACATGTCCTTCCAGTGTGCCACACAAGGACATTGCTTCCTTCTTTTGAAACGTAAACAGACCGAAGTAAAACATGGCGCGCATTGAATAACATCCCCAAATATGACATTCAAAGCCTTATTTCTCAAACGAATTACCCTGAGAATAACATATTACCCGATTGAATGTCATCAAAGCAATGCTAGTTATTCTGCTCGTTAATAAATTTCCATGCAAGATAATATCATAAAACCGCTCCACAGAGATTAATGCTATAGGTTGGGTCGGGAATCCGGGCACTTTTTCACATCCGGGCATTTTCAGTGCATGGTTACGACCGCCGAGGTGAAAACAACCGCCATTGTTCTAGTTACTTGCACATTTTAAGCACAGGAGTCTGACGTTTTATCAATAAAGTGCGGCGAAATGTTATTGTTAAGGGTATTTCATTTTGTCAGACATTTCGCCGCACTTTATTGATAAAACGTCAGACTCCTGTGATTTTAAGATATGCCTAAGATTTGCAGTGTTGGTGGGTACACAAACCATCATATGCAAAAGGAAAATTTAAATAATTATAAACTCTTCCTAAATAACCAAATACGTCTTTTCTCTCTCGCCAATAACTACATACATATACAAGTGTCTAATATAGGTACAAATAGGTTTAAATCAACAAATAAGCTAACAATTCTACCACTAACCGCTCAGCTTTTCAATCGTTTATATCTTTCCCAGATTATAAATCGTATCAAACCACGATTATTTCCTTGACACTCAATCGTTCATATTTGCATTTATAATGCAAAATCCAAACTAACTTATAATATATGACGCATAGACTGGGAGTATTAGCATGCCAAAAATACGAGCCAACTGTGCCCACCCTCAATTGTCCTTTAAAATGATTCACTACTCTGATTGTGTGCCATTTCTTTAATCCCTTTAATCATGAGAATGACCAGGATACTACAGTAATTAGCAGGTTTTAATTAAATTCACATACACATAAAAACGGAAATTTAAAAACCGTCTTTTTAAAAACTGTCATATATTGACTACTTTTAGACGCGGGTAGGTATTTGAATGATAAATTAACAAATAATAGCGTATTAAATGGCAATCAGTACATTTCACAAACATACTGTATGTTAAAAAATAATCTACATTATTTTATTCTCACTGAAAGTCGAAACACTGGCAAGATATAGTAGTGTAATACGCACAGGGGTATTCACTTGACCGAGCGGTGTCAAAACCCTGGCGCGAGTCACGCTGGAAGTCATATGTTTTCCCCAAATTTCCAAAGACTTCCATACAACTTGAGTTGTAAAATGGAAAGAGAGACGTGTCTGCTATAACTAATAATCTTTGCTCTAATCAATTGGCGACCCAGAGGAGACAACTTGCCCAAACGTCCATTAACTGCACCTTAGCGTGGTTTTTCTCCATTATCATCCCATTTCCGTACCGCAAGCCCGTCATGCCATAGAAATTCCACTAGTATTCCATTACTAACTGGGAAATATTTAACTGCGCGCCTCTAGGCCAGTCAATCCACAGAATTTCCGGCGTATCACGCTCATATACATACGCCCATTTTCCACTATGGACACATAAACGGTACCTACCAAGTTCCAACTTATTGATTCCATTATATTCCCCCCATAAATAATGCCATTTCAATCACATAACTTTTATACACCGCGGAATTTTAATATGGACTATGTTACTAACAGGGACAGTCATTCGGCTTGTGCCTAAAATCACTACTAACGAACCCAGTATGGTTCAAATTCACTAACACTCCTCTCTGTGATGTTTTCTCCTACTAACTGGCTAACTATTTCGGGCTAGCAACTCCAAATTTATTACAGTAGTATCAGCATTTATTTATTGATTAGAATTAAAGATTTCTTGCCGCACACATGATCAAGTGAGCTCTTATCTATCTATCTATCTATCTATCTATCTATCTATCTATCTATGGTTGCCTGTATGTATGTCCGTCCGTCCGTCCGTCCATCCATCCGACGAACCAACAAACCAACCACTTTAAAAATAAACAGCACGCAAAACTTGAAAAGGGTTTTTAGTGCTAAGACATTTTGTAAAAGATAGCAATGGACCCGGAATTTTCGCTGAAGCAAGAAACGGGGAATCCCTAATTATCGTCATGAAAATTTAACAATATAATAAGCTAATTCAAAATTTTAGACCGAAGTATTTTGGCGCGTGTTAAATTCCAGTCTACACGTAAGCAGAAAAACGAACTGATTTGGCAAATTTGTCAGGGTCGAAAAGCAGATTCTTGAGAGTTTAGAGAATCTAAGGTGATGGAGTCGAGTTAAAATAAATAATCTACATTCATTTTATATTGAAATGAGAAGAAAAAAATTGCCGTCCTTCTTTGCATTTTCCTATGTACGTTTTACATGTTTTTGTAAAGGTAACACAAATATAGTATTTTTTAAAAATGTGCAATGACAGAAAATATGGGAATATTTACATGGTGGTACGTAAAACATTTCGAAATGAACGCAAGCGTTAACCTTTGTGTACTTGAGGGGGTTTATCAACCTATTCTGGCGGAGGAATAGGGGTAGGCCTAACAAAATGAGAGGTTGATGCTAAAGTTTAGTGAATTCTGGATACGGATACTATGCTTCTCTTTCTTTTTTCCTTTTATTTCTAAGTCGATTGTCATTAAAATCCAAAAACAAGCAAAAGGAGAAATACCAAAACAAATCCCACAAACTAACAGCGTTTTTCTCTTGGAAAGACAAAGTAGAATGCAAATATCATTTTCGTACCTAAGTATAGAGCCTTTTGAATATAACATCTACCAAAGAACTGACAGCTTTACTTTAAAGATATGACATGCTAACTCGTAGTATTCTACGAATTTATAATCAGGACCTTGACAGTTAACATCCTATCACAGTAATAGAATCTGGTCAACGATGTTGACCGTGTATTGTATTCTACCATATAAAATATAAATCAGATTTTGTAGTTTAGTCGCACTTGCTGAAGTGAAAGAGTATTGGTAAGCGGACTTAAACAAGTCCTCAAGATGATGAATGTAGTCTGTACTATATGGTGGTATCATTTCCCGCGTGAGATTAGACATATTAGTTAAACAAATTTGTTAGGGACTTATGATATGTACACTACTGTACTAGAAAATTGGTATAGTTAGGATGTTAAAGAAAAAATCTACGATTCATTTATTTGATACAATTTTACAGGTGGCTTACACAATATTGGTATTAGGTTGTCCATTTTTATAACTGGACTGAATTTGAAATAAGTACGGCTAGGGCGTTGAAAATGTAACAAATATATTGGTGGGTTTATGTAGTATTATGATAATTGAATGAATTAATTTCGATAGAATCAAATAACAGAAATGTCTTCGCAAACTAAATCATTTATGTGGACTAGGTTTGTTCTGACCAATACTAGTGTTTGATGTATACTATATTTGTTTGCCATTGCGACTGATCTCCAAATGAAAATAAAACTATAGGTAAATCTGAATAGGGATTGGGAGAAAGGGATTCAAAGAGTAGAATTATACCAATTTAACCGATTGTCAAATGAAATAAGACGCCAACCCTGATAGTTACAATGTATGGGGTGGGTGGGTCGGTCAGAGATAGACCCTGCGCATCTGCCATCGAAAATGTCAATGTGATGTCTTGTTTCCTTTATTTAATAATAATAATAATAATAATAATAATAATAATAATAATAAAATAACATAAATAATAATAATAATGATAATAATGATTAAAATAATAAATATGACTTTGTATAGCGCCTATTCTTTAGAAGCTCTAAGCGCTTTACAACGGAAAATGATATTACTACCAAAAAAAAATTTAAAAAAACACCATGAAATTAGAAAACATAAACAAATGCTAAAAATATTTAAGGTAGGAAACATTATTATGTATCTAAGTTTATTCCAACAGTCAAACAAGGTGTGTTTTAAGAGCACTCTTGAAAGTGATCACTGTGTATTTGTGTTTACTTTCAATGGGCAATTCGTTCCACGTTGTTGGGACCTAGTATGCAAAAGAACGTTGTCCATATGATTTCATTTTCATACTGCGAATAATGAGTATACAATTGTCAGAAGAGGAGCTTAAGTATCTTGCTAAGGTATACACAAGGTTGAGGCCAGATAGGTATGTTGGACTGAAGTCCGTCAGTGAAAAGTAGCACAGAGAACAAAATTTGTTTTTGATTCTGGATCGAAGGGATAGCCAGTACCGGGAACAGAGCAGTAGGGAGGTATGGTATTCTAAGGATGATCCGAGCACCTGTATTTTGAACTTTTTACGTTTCTGGAGCAGATATTGATACAATCAGACAGGATTGATTAGAATAGTCCAGTCTTAAAAGTACTAATAAACACACAACTGTTTTAGTGGCATCAACTGAAAGTTATTTGCGAATGGAGCTGATGCGTCTCATTTCAAGATATGCAGCCTTGCATATGTTCATGACATGTTGATGCAATATGAGAATACTGTCCAGAGTAACACCTAGGTTTCATACTGACTGTGAATTTAATGTTGATGTTCCTAATATTTATTGTTTGAGGTAAAGGCTGTGAATGAGAGTCTTTGTGTCGTGCCATTCTGGTCTAAGTTTTATCATCATTCATCTGCAGATTGTTACATGTCATCTATGAACTTCTATTACTGTAACCATTTACCAATAGTCTTAATTTCATTTCTACGTAGCCCTTGTACGTAGTATAATCTCCTAATGAACACATAAATGGTTTTCACGAAACAAAATTGGTTTCTCACCAGTAAAGAATAATGCATTGGCCATGCCACATTGAACTCTTCTATGAAAGCACCAAACACAAGAGTCATTTGGACATATCCAACATGTCTAACAAAGCAACAAACCCTCGTCTTCGCTAGACAAAGTTTTGATATTTTAACCCTATCTACACCTTAGTGAATCGATCAGATCTTTTTCAGTGCTTTGTACTGGCGATATCTATTGAATTTCATCAGTTTACTCGCTTAGTTTATAGTCACCTAACAGCGCGTAGCCGCGATTCATTGCAGATCGGCCGAAGAAAGCGGAGGTAATTGATTTCAAAAGTATACTTTGTAAGTTTAATATCGAAAGTATTACTACGTACCAGAGAGAAACCATTAGAAATGTATGTGAGGGAATGTAAGTATTTGTACAAACACGAAATGGTGGTGGAAATATTTATATTTACGAGTACATTCCAGTTGTTCTCCACTTGCCTCACATCTGAAAAACTTTATTTTGATTGGATCTGGTTGCTTTCAACCACATTTAATAACATTCATAGATCCGAGACCGCTACGGTGGCCTAATGGTTAGAGCGTCTGCCTCCAATGACACATGCAGCTGGTTTGATCCCCGGCCGAGTCATACCAAAGACTTACAAAAGTGGTATTAACAGCTGCCTCGCTTGGAGCTCAGCATTAAAAGGTTAGTGTTATGGCTGGTCGGCCTGGCGACAGGATAATGTGACTGGGTGGGACATCATGCTACATGTCTTCGACATTATGACCCAGTACCAGACATCATTATAAACTGCCACCGTAGCAAGATGACTGAAATATTGTTAAAGCTTTGTAAACAAAAAAAAATCCAAATCACACACACCACACACAGACACGAATCACTGAAATATCTAATCGATCCGCTGAAGTATGCATAAGGTTTATATATCGGAACCTTGACTAACAAAGAACAGACATCCTTTACCTTGAATACTGAGCTCCTACGCACCAATTTAAATAAAATATTAAGACCCTGCTGTAAAATATTCCAAACCTTATATAGTTTACTATTGGTGGAATTGCATGGTATGTGCTTCGCCGATAATGAATTTTAATAACACGTCAACGTAGATTTTGACGTAGCTATAACGATAATGATACATAATTCCACAGACGTCCGTCAGCAGCATTTAAACTTTTAAATAAGACTATGAAATTGATACGGATACTCTTTATTTAAAAAAGGCGAGCTAAATATACATGAATTAATAAAATTATAAAAAAAACATTGTAATCGTAACGGTATAATGTGGATGTTTTCAGAGTTTATCGTGATATAAACCGTTTGTTGCTGACTCACGCTACCCACATAGAAACCTTCGCGTGTTACTTGTAGTGTGATTCGGTAACTGACAGTGTACCATAAAAACAGAAAAGAAAACCATTAAACATTATATGGGAGCAAACTTCACACAATTAGTCTTGGTTTTAATGACTGTACTTTGAGTAAATGTTCTTTGTACCACTAATATTTAATACATTTATCCGTGGATTTTTTTCTTAATGTAGATACATTATTGAAAGAAAATCTTAAAGATATTAGCTGATAATGGATTTTAACACGTCAAATCATGAACGAGTGCAAGAAGAAACAGAACTTCCTTCGAAAACAAAGCAAGGAAAAATTACTATCACCGGCACTATTAATACGACTACCGGTATTAATATAACTAACAATTATATTATATCATCATCAGTAGCAACAACAACAACAAGACTACTACTACTACTACAACAACTACAACAACTACTACTACTGCTATTACCATCGAAAATATGTATGACTACGTAAGAGAGAAATGCCATTAAGGTGTATTTAACGGAATGGATATATTTTTACAAACACCGAATGTCAGTACAAAAGTTCTGTAAACCATGAACGAGTACAACAAGAAAATGAACCGGCGCAAAACAATAATACTATTAGTATAAGTACTAATACAATTATCATATCATCATCAGTACCACCACCACCACTACTACTACTACTACGCCATGCTTAATTGGAAAATATAGAACGCTAGCTTTATTTCCTAGTCATCGTAAGGTGAAAGTAGGGACTATTTCTTTTTCAGTCGTTCATCAAGGCACATACACACGTTTGAAACTAAATTGTTTTCAAACATCTCTCTCTCTCTCTCTCTCTCTCTCTCTCTCTCTCTCTCTCTCTCTCTCTCTCTCTTTCTCTCTCTCTCTCTCTCTCTCTCTCTCTCTCTCTCTCTCTCTCTCTCTCTGCTTCGACGGCATAGTGGTACTAACAGCTGCTTGGCGCGCAGCTAGAAGAGGTTATTGTTAGGACTGGTCGGCCTAGTGTCAGAATAATGTGACTGGGTGGTACATCATACTACATGTCTTCGACATGATGTCCCAGTGCTTGAGATCACTATAAACTGACACACTGCAGACATCGTAGTGATATGTTAAAGCTCCGTTTAAAAAACATAAGAAAATCACACACACACACACACACACACACACACAGGCGCGCGTTTTTAGGTCGAGCCGCTGCGCGCGCGCGCGTGTGTGTGTGTGTGTGTGATTTGAATTTTTAACTTAGCTTTAACAACTTGTCCGTCATATCGCTACGTGTCTGCAGTGCAACAGTTTATAGTAATGTCTAGCACTGGGCATCTTGCTGCAGACACGTTGCATGATGTCCCATATAGTCGTGTCAGGTTTGTCATCACTAATTTGTAATCTAATTTACCCGGAGGTCAAATTTTAAACGATTGCATACCTGTATTCAGTGTCTTGATGTTGATTTTATTCTGTAATAATCAATACACACACGTCAAGCTTGCGTAATAATCAATACTTTATGTCGACACAAGTTCGTCAAGCACTTTTATCAGTAAAAACTTGGACAAATCTATTTTATTCCGGGTATTATGAGATTTGCAATTCACACGAACATGAACATGGGTGCCCTCACATAGTTGCAAGGGGAAGGGGGCGGTACTCGCCCTACGAGTGATCTTCTAAACACGTGGCCTACATTCGTCCAACTTAATAGCTGACCACTGTATTTTTGCCCATTTCCGCCACCACCCCCAATAATTCTGCGGGCGACCCTGCACATGAATAAACATAGGAATTAAAAATTATTTTAGTACATTATTCGATACATTTATGGGAACCCAGACAAGGTATAACAGTACCAATTGTACAACCCTATATAGGCGGAGCTTAAGGTGCATTATGTACGAGTTGTTCTTTCTGTTGTCGCTAGATAACTCTCACCCTGTCTAGTTCCAGCAGAGTTATCCTTTGTTTTGTCCTTTTCAAATTGACAATCTAAGATTGTTCTCTGTGACAGTGTGTGACAGGCATGCTGAAGTAGGATAGAAAGTATATTTATATTACAAAACATTAGCATTGAGGTCTATGGAGAAGAATAAAAAAAATTGTACCGTAATACCACAAGCATACCGTTTAAGTGCTGTTGTTTTAATGACCTCAACAATCGCTGTGCTCCGCAATCTCAGCCTCCGGTGTTGTAATTGAAAGAGCACGGTAGTACAGAATTGAATTGACAACGTCGCACGTGGCAGAAACGCGTGGCGGGAAAAGTTACAGCATGAGACCTGCGGGAAGTAATGGTGGAAACAAGAACCGTATTTGCGATGGCATACAAGGGTAACTTGTTTGGATGAATCAACTGATCAAATTTTAACCATTTCATGTATAAGGTAGTGAGTTGTCAGGACAGTTTTAAGACCTCTGTTCACTTCTGTCGTTCTCGGCCATATTGGGATTTTAAATATGGCAGCAAATTGTAATAACACTATAAAATTATGAATAGCTAATGTAGTTATAATGTTGCAAATGCATATATAAACAACGTTCAAATGAGTTTAGAGAGAAACAGACTGAATGCGTAGTTTTTTATTTTTCTTGTATTCTATCATTTATACTACTACTAATAAGGAGGACTTTGTATAGAAGATAATCTTTAGATACTACTACAAAAGCAAATTAAAAAAAAAAATACTAAAATTATTTTAAAGGTAGGAAACATTTGGTCTTTAAGTTTGTTCGTGCAGAAGAAAAGGTGATTGCAAGGGACATAACTCTGTAAACCTTATTTACCACCTTAGCCAAAGTTGCTTCCCCTGGATCACCCCAACAGTCTTAAGTAAAGGGTCGTTAAGTAAACAGGTCCCACTCCAATAAACCCATATATTTTTATTTATTAATTACATCTTTTATGTAAAAAGCTTTAGAAATCTTTACATCTTATATCCAGCTAGTGGAAAAATAGAAGTTTACATTGTTTTTTTGTGTGGAAATTTCCTTTACAATTTACGATTCTTGATTTTGTGCATGTTTTTCTAATGTTTCAAGAATATGGCAATCTTTGCATGTTAAAGTTCATATTTTGTGCTCTTCTTCAAAATTGCTGCTCATTGGCAATCCCTTGTCAACTTTAGCTGAAAGACTGGCATTTTCTAATATAATAAAATTATTTTCTTTCAGAGAAATTCAATATATAATATCATTGGCTATTTCGCTTGTGTATAAGCAGAAGGGTAAAAGTTGGTCTTTTCTTTTAGCTTAACAGAACCATCATTATCATATTTAGACCAGTCTAAATTCCAAATGCCCATTTTATCCTACTTTTTGAAACAACCTGATACTGTTCTTGGCATGTTTTGATATCAACTGACTGGTTTGGTATGGGTTAGTATTTGTTTTATAGCACAGCAACACAAGTAGGATTTTAGTCCCAAGACTAGAACATACAGCCATTCAGTCACATATCTGGCATAGTAATCACTGTGTCCCCATGCCCACTGGGAGTTATTCATTGGGACTATACTGTGTCCCCATGTCCATTGGGAGTTATTCATTGGGACTATACTGTGTCCCCATGTCCATTGGGAGTTATTCATTGGGACTATACTGTGTCCCCATGTCCATTGGGAGTTATTCATTGGGACTATACTGTGTCCCCATGTCCATTGGGAGTTATTCATTGGGACTATTCTGTGTCCCCATGCCCACTGGGAGTTATTCATTGGGACTATACTGTGTCCCCATGTCCATTGGGAGTTATTCATTGGGACTATACTGTGTCCCCATGTCCATTGGGAGTTATTCATTGGGACTATACTGTGTCCCCATGTCCATTGGGAGTTATTCATTGGGACTATTCTGTGTCCCCATGCCCACTGGGAGTTATTCATTGGGACTATACTGTGTCCCCATGTCCATTGGGAGTTATTCATTGGGACTATACTGTGTCCCCATGTCCATTGGGAGTTATTCATTGGGACTATACTGTGTCCCCATGTCCATTGGGAGTTATTCATTGGGACTATTCTGTGTCCCCATGTCCATTGGGAGTTATTCATTGGGACTATTCTGTGTCCCCATGTCCATTGGGAGTTATTCATTGGGACTATACTGTGTCCCCATGTCCATTGGGAGTTATTCATTGGGACTATATTATGTCCCCATGCCCATCGGGAGTTATTCATTGGGACTATATTATGTCCCCATGCCCATCGGGAGTTATTCAATGGGACTATACTGTGTCCCCATGCCAATTGGGAGTTATTCAGTGAGACTATACTGTGTCCCCATGCCAACTGGGAGTTATTCATTGGGACTATACTGTGTCCCCATACCCATTGGGACTATACTGTGTCCCCATGCCCATTGGGACTATACTGTGTCCCCATGCCCATTGGGAGTTATTCATTGGGATTATTCCCATGACTGTAATGAGTTGTTCATTCAGACTATTGTGTCCCCATGGCTGTAGGGAGTTGTTCATAGGGATTATTGTCTCCTGGCCCATAGGGAATTATTCATTCGGACTATTTTATAGGGTGTTATTTATTGGGACTATACTGTATCTCCATGTCTGTAGAAATGTGCTAAAAATATATTTTATGAATGGAGTATCTTAATGTGCAATGTTATGCTCCTTATTTCTTGGTATGGTTTTATGTTGCTAATGAACATCATTACTTGAATGACCAGCTCAACATGGCTTTGGAATGGGGGGGTGTTAGTTGGCCAGTAAATGTCATTACTTTCATGAACAACTGACCATGTCTTTGGGCATGGAGTTAGTTGGCCAGTAAACAACATTGCTTGAATGTCCAACTCGACATGTCTATGGGTGTGGCGTTATTTTGCCACTAAACATCATTACTGTCAATGTCCCTGCATTGTGTTAGTTTCCAATAAATATCATTACTGTCGATGTCTTTGCATTGTGTTAGTTTCCAATAAATATCATTACTGTCAATGTCCTTGCATTGTGTTAGTTTCCAATAAATATCATTACTGTCAATGTCCTTGCATTGTGTTAGTTTCCAATAAACATCATTACTGTCAATAACTTTGCATTGTGTTAGTTTCCAATAAATATCATTACTGTCGATGTCTTTGCATTGTGTTAGTTTCCAATAAATATCATTACTGTCAATGTCTTTGCATTGTGTTAGTTTGCCAGTAAACATTAACATGTGAGTCAGCAACTTGACATGGCTAGGAGTGGTGTTGGTTTACCAGTAATCAGCCTGATGACCTACATATTTTTAGTGCATAGTTTGCAGATAATGTATCAAAAACAAAAAAACCTTAGATGCATTGATCTTGATAACCATCCATATGATGTCACTTTGTGGTCAACATTATTTTAAAGGGCAATTTAATTTGTTTCATCAGATTTTCATCATACTTTGCCCACATGAATAAGGGTGGAATCTATCAAAGATTCCAAGTTAAGGAGCTTGAAGGTTAAGGTTTTTGGGGTCAATTGTTTAAAGTTTATTTTTGTCCATTAGTGGTTGGAGTTCCTCAAACAGGTAGTACTATGTGCTATTGCCATGGATGAATTGAAATCAAAGTAATGATATTTACCATGGGATATAAATATCACTACTTGTGTTGTGGTTAAAGGTCAATGTTGCAGCAGTCAGTTTCTATTATTTTGTAGAACATAGCCTTATAAATATGTATATATTGATAAGGATTAAACTTTTAAGCAGAGGTGCACACAATAACCTTTGGGGATGATGGAACTGGGCATTAAAGGTCAGGGTCACATCATGAATTATTGCTTACTCTTTTTTTTTCTTCTTCTGATAACTTGTTAAGAAGATTAAGAATGAGGTTTCCATATATATATTTTACCAGATTTGTTGCATATTAGCATCCAAATGAAGGGTTTGAATAGTTAGAGGTCAAGGTCACTTGTTGAATCATGTGTTTACATCATTTTTCAAACAATCTGGCATCTGCTGGATAAATACTTGTTGTTATTGCTATTTACTTTTACAATGTTCATGGGTTTTGGGTTCTTTTTGTAATTATTAGCAATAAAACATTTGACACCTTTCTACTTTTTATTACATTTACAAATATGACAAACTATGTCCATTAGCAATTCATTTATTTTGTAATTTGGTGAAGATACAGTCTAGTACATTTTGATTATCACATTTGTTTATTCTTATTCAGGTGATAATTTAAAGTTAAAATGAGTTATGCTTGCATTCATCACCATGGCAACATTGTCAACATTAGTGATCTGCACAATATAATTAGGTAGAATGTTAAAAATCATATTTTCTGTAATCCAAGGAATGTGGATTGATTATTCACCCAAGCCAGCGATGGCCAGTTACCTTGGTGTGTACATGGGAAGGGCACTTGGTATCATTTCCTCACGTGGTATAACTAATGTGTTAAAAATGTGCTATAACTAGTGTGTTAAAAATGTGGTATAACTAGTGTGTTAAAAACGTGGTATAACTAGTGTGTTAAAAACGTGGTATAACTACTGTGTTAAAAACGTGGTATAACTAGTGTGTTAAAAGTTTCATTAAACCAGCCAATACAATGCAGTGTGGTTGCTTTGTTTGTAGAAAAGGATTCTCAAATGCATATAACATATAAATATTCCAACAGTGATGGATTCTCAAGTCAAATTATTACTTGAAATATGAATCAATAAAGTCCACTTTCTGACTTGTTACATTAGTACCATCACCCTTGTGAATGAATGGCAATCAAATGTTCAGTTCTGATTACAAATATACAATCTTTCCTGTGTGAATTTTTAACACAACAAATAGCTTCAAATACTGCATTTTGATTACAATTGTACAATCTTGCATTGTGCATTTTTAACACGGCTTTGGTTTTTCAATTATGTGAGTTTATGTGTTGGTTTAAATCCTAAATTGTGTGTAATGGCTAATTGTTGAAAGGTATTTAAATCCTAAATTGTGTGTAATGGCTAATTGTTGCAAAGATACAACTGTACAATTTTTCAGAATTCAGTATGCTTCTTTCTTTGTTTGCCTTGAATATTTTTAACTTGCTGTTATCTTTGAAGTTATCTGCACCTAAACATCAACATTTGCAGATGATGGTTTAGTATTAACCATAGTGGTACTTTACATGTTATAATATACTTGACAGATGATGGTATAATATGAACCATAGTGGTACTTTACATGTTATAATATACTTGACAGATAATGGTATAATATTAACCAGGGTGGTACATTACATGTTATAATATACTTGACAGATTGCGAGAGGTACATTTAACATGTTTGGCCTAAAATGAATGCCAAATGCCACATAGAGGGGTGGTTGCTAACAAAGGGTATGTTTGTACACAAACTTCTGTTGTTGTTGGGAAAAACCAGTCATGTAAGGGAGGTGGATCCTGGTGAGTGGTGTTGTATAAGAGGCAAACCACTGTATATTATATTTGCTCGTGAAACTTGAGTAGTTAATCCTGCTTAGAATAAATTATTTTTGGAGTAAATTTGCTCATAGAAATTTTGTAATTATTGAATTAAAAACTGTTTAATTTAAAGGCTTATATTAGATTAATACAAGCTGAATTGTTACCTGTTGAAGAGGCATTGCCTCTATCTTGATGGATAGCATGTAATACTTTATGTACAACAAAACTGACATCTTTAAAAACGTTGGTATTTTGTATCTTTCACACTCTTATGAAAATAAAAGCTGCATAAAGTATATATTTTAGTAAAATGATTTCAACCTGTCGTTCAGATTTGCAAAAGTATATTATCCTCATTTAGTAATTGTAGCCTCAGAATATCTCTTCCCATAAGAGTTATTTCCCTTGTTATGCAATATTTGTGTGTGTGTGAAGACTCTAGGCAAAGGTTTAATAGGGACACTATAGATATTATGAACTTCTGCGAAGGTGGTGGGTAATAGGTGAAGATGTTTTCATTGGTAACATGTATAATATACCTCTGTGTTACTTTTATGTACTGCGGCTGAAATTTCTTTGCATACAGTTGTTGTTGTTGTTGTTGTTGTTGGGTTTAATGCCAGTTTTCAGCACAAGATAGGCTATACATGGCGGCCAGTATTATTGGTGGAGGAAGAACCCGGGAAACCCTGGAAAGAACCACCTACCCACGAGAAGCTACTGGCAAGCTTTCTCACATAACTACATGAGCCGAATCTTAGACTTGAACCCACACAGACAGAGGTGAGATGGCAGTCATCCGTAACAGAAAGCGCTTTAGACCACTCGGTCACTCAGGGCCCCTTTGCATACAGTACTTTGCATACTGTACATTGCATACCGTACTTTGCATACAGTACTTTGCATACAGTACTTAGCATAAAGTACTTTGTTAAACAGTACATGATCTTTGCACACAAATAACCAAGATGACTGCTTCAAATTTCAGCCTGAATTATCCTTAATTATGTAGATTTTAAAATCCATACTAAACCATATCATTTTCTGGAAGTGCAATTAATGAATTGCCAAATATATAATACGTAAAAAGAAAGCTCTTTTCTTAAATTGACCTAGTGGAGCTAGTAATTTTTTTTTTCAAAGATGTACATCTGAAGTAACTGTATACATGTACTCTATAACCCTTGTTACATACATGTATGTTATATACCAAAATATAGGGAATTAAAAGTTATTTGAATAATACCCAAGATATACGGTACCCAGTCTTTTTTAGACAATAATACCACTGAGGAATACCAGAGAAATTTGTTCACTTTAAAAATCTAACCCTATGCAAAAATGCAAATGCTAGAACACCACACCCAGTTGAAACTTTTTTTTCTTCCTTTTTTTTCATTCTGTGAGCAGTTTGCCTACCACTTTTGAAGAATTGGCTTTCAATTTCTCAATTTTTCTGATATGGGATTTGCACCATTTTCTCATATAGAACACTGCATTTTGTAGACAAAACTGGTTTTTAACATGTTAATAGTTCTATCAGGCCCATTGAACTGAAACTGATTGTTTTGTGTGTATGAAAGAGTGCATGTAAGGATACTAGTTTTAACTTGATTGCTATGTGTGTGAGAGACAGCTTATGATATTAACTTGATTATTGTGTGTGTGTGTGTGTGTGTGTGTGTGTGTGTGTGTGTGTGTGTGTGTGTAGGACAGAGAGCATGTGAGCATACTGACATGAACCTGATTGTTGTGTGTGTAGGACAGAGAGCATGTGAGCATACTGACATTAATTCATGATTGCTGTGTGTGAAGGATAGAAAGCATGTGAGCATACTGACATTAACCTGATTGTTGTGTGTGTGTGTGTGTGTGTGTGTGTGTGTGTGTGTGTGTGTGTGTGTGTGTGTGTGTGTGTGTGTGTGTGTGTGTGTGTGTGTGTGTGTGTGAGAGAGAGAATATGTGAGCATACTAGCATTAACCTAATTATTTTTGTGTGTTTAGGAGAGAGCATGTAATTATACTATAATTCAAGTCACAAAAGAAACAAAAATTTTGTCCACAAATTTCAATAAATTATGATGCCTATGATACAAAAGTTGGTTCTGCTGTGACATATCTGATGAAACTTGAGAAATGATGTTTAATCCATGTTGAGAAATATGAATGAAGTAAAATCTACAATCATTGATGTACTCACCTGACATGGCATTAATGGTATTTGACTAACGTTTTTATTTTTAAGTGAATTTAACCTTTTCTAAATTTCTATTCTTGCTCACTTGTAGGCCTTTAAGGATTTTAGTTAAGAAGAATGGCTCTTGAATGGATTTTGTATAAATGATGTGTGGAGAAGAATTGGTTGACTTTATAACAAACATGTAATTCATAAGCATAGATATGGTACTTGTTTCGAATTAATATCCATAATTAATGTCCATAATAATATCAATAATTAGTATCTATATGAATAATGTAGTATGGAGGTTTGTTTGTTTTGTTTGTTTGTCTGATTAGGATTTTTAACGTGGAGGTTTTTGTTATATCTGATCACACTAGAGTCAGATAAAAATACATACATCCCAACTACCATTGTGCCATCACCATAGAAGAAGAGTTCAGTTTACCTGGATGGCAGTCCAATGAGAATTACATTTTGTACTGAATAGCCACAGTTTTACAAACTTGTAAAATCACTTTAGTGAGCATTAATGTCATTCGTGCTTAAAGGCCCAAGTTCCCCATTAATTAAGATCATGTGTAGATACTAGCCCAAGTTCCCCATTAATTAAGATCATGTGTAGATACTAGGTCACTTTTCTGTTTAGGTATTATGAAGCGATGTCATACTTGGTTAAGGTGAAAACTCTTATCCTTCATGCACATGTACACACTCATCAGGCTTACAGTTTTACTTATTATCTGGCATATCAGGGTCTGTGTTGTTTGTTTGCATCGAATAAACTGCATGGACCAAGATTTGCCAGAATAAGATGCAATGCCAGATCTGGGTCTGTGCGGTTTGCACATGTATGCAACTTTTGGGGCCCCCGAGTGGCCGAGTGGTCTAAAACGCTGTCCGTTACAGATCACTGTCGTCTCATCTCTGTCTGCGTGGGTTCGAGTCTAAGACTCTGCTAATGTAGTTAAGTGAGAAAGCTTGCCAGTAGCTTCTCGTGGGTCGGTGGTTCTTTCTGGGGGTTTTCCCTGGTTCTTCCTCCACCAATAATACTGGCGTCCATGTATAGCCTATCGTGTGCTGAAAAAATGGCGCTAAACCCTTAAAAAAAAAACAACTTATACGAAGCTTGTTTTTTTGTTTTTTCATCAGCAAGTGTTTTCAGGGATTTCACAATGGTAAATATAATTTCCTGTCTCAGTTCTGGTTCAAATATCTGTAAAGATGAAGTTGCTCACTGCATAGCAAGGGAGATATAAAAAAAACAAGCACAATACACCCTGAAAACACATTGCATATTGTGCTTGGAACTGTGATTTTTAAATATTTCAGCAAATCACTGGTGGATTTGTTTCAAGTCTTTATTTTTTATTCAGGTTAGTGGTATGAGGAACACATTGAAGGGAATAACATAGTAAAACAGCAGCTGAATATTGTAAAATGAGACCATCTCTCTGATCAGTTCGGACACAAGTGGCTGAGTGGTATAAAGCACTCACCGTTATGGATCATTGCTATCTCTGTCTGCATGTGTTCAAGTCTCAGTTTCGGACAACAGTGATATGTGAGAAAGCATGCCAGGAGCTTCTCGTGGGTTGGTTGTTCTTTCTGGAGTTTTCCCGGTGTTCCTCCTCCACCATTTATACTGGCTGCCATGTATAGCCTATCTTGTTCTGAAAAATGATCGTTAAACCCTACATTAACAACAACAACTCTGATCAATTAGAAAACATGGAATTGACAAACTGTGCAGTTGGATATACTATATATGTCTGCAAATAATATACATGTATATATTTTCAATTTATAAGTGAATGAATAGATGAAGGAGGCGTTGGTAGCCAAATAGTCTAAAGTGTTTGCCTTTTGCAGTCACTGCCATCTCGCTTCATTCGATCTGGGCTTGAGTCTTGAACTTGTCTATTGTGGATATATGAGAAAGCTTGCAATCAAGTTGCTTCCATGAATCTGCGGTTTTTACTGGGGTTTTCCCTTTCCCAGATTTTTCCTGAACCAGTTATTCTGGCCACCATGTATGGCCTATCATGTGCTAAAAACTGAAATGAAAGCCAAAAAAGAAGTAGTAGTTGTGACAAAATATTCCATGAAAAATTCTACTTATTTTCTTCTATTAGTTTTGGAATTCTTTTAATTGTATCAATTATTCAAAAATATTTATTTCAGGTTTTCATTAGTGGAAGACGTTGATGCAGTTAGTGGAAGACTCGAATGCAGTAATTAGGAAAACATGCACATTTCCTTAATGGTACGTGAAGCTATCATTTGCATAGGAAATTAATACATTATTTGGACTATGAAAAAATTGATTATATATGGTAACTATTTTAACATTGTCCAGATAACAAAATAAATGCTTTTTGTTATTCAATAAATGTACATGTCAATGTTAAGTCATGATCAGCTGCAAGCATCATTGATCCTGATCTTCTGGAAGCTTATTCTCCAGCAGATCAGAGTCTGTGGTGTTTGTTTTACTGCCTACTCTTGGAAAGCTGCCTAGACCCAGAGTATCTATATAGAATTTGGCAAGCTGCCTAGACCCAGAGTATCTATATAGAATTTGGCAAGCTGCCTAGACCCAGAGTATCTATATAGAATTTGCAATATATACCCTAAATAGTTGCTCTATAGGGCTGTATTTTTCTATTATGGATGCAAAAATACCCATTAGTACCAAATTTTGTATTTTTTTATAACCTTATAATGTTTTTTTATATTGTATAATGTTTACATTTCTAGAAATTATATTAAATCTTGGAATAAAGATCTGTTAGATTCAAAGTGTTTTCACTATAAATATACATGATAATGCAGTTGAATTGCACTAATTGGTTCTAGTTTGGATAATAAATGTAATGATGATTGTGTATAATAATGTGAGACTGAGAAAGCTAAATCATTTGATTCAAATTTTTGGGAAGGTTTTGTCTAATATATTTCACACAAACATATCAGCATCAAATAAATGTTAAAATTTCTATGCAAGACAGTTTTGACAGATTTTTGTATTATCCCATAATTTTGCAAAAGACAATGTGCTGCATTCTACTGAATCCTTGTACAGAAATATTTGGAATTGGATCTATTCTGGACTGAAAATTACATTGGGTCAGAGAATAATTAATAGTGTGGGCAAATTAATTTAGCACCATGCGCTGATGGTGATAAATGAGTCCTGTAAAGAAGCCCTCCAAAACATGAAAGAAAAAATAATGACCACTGTCCACTCAATGTCCAGCCTGTTATTGTTTGCAGTGTGCCATCTGCTGTTTGCAGATTTTTGGACAGGGAGTGACCTCTGGTCAGTATAAAGTGATAAGCTCATCCTAGAGTATCATCCTTTATCGGTGAATTGTATTTCTTTAAATGCATCATGTATGTGCATATGTATGTCTGCATGAATGCACTTGTATGTGAGTGTTGTGTTTTATTATCACTTTATTGTATATATTATAAGTAATGTCTGTCTGTTTGAACCTTCAGCTATCTGCCATTTATCCTTTCAACCTGAACTGTGGGATAGGACACATTTTTTGGGTAGTTTTGATGTTTGTAGAGATTGATTTGATTGCAAAACAGGTTTTAGATCTTGGGTGTAGCCTTGGGGGAGGGGGTTGAGTTTAATGAGGGTAACAATATAATGTGCAGATTTTTTAAATTGTTTTTATTGTGATATTGTAACCCCAGTACATTGTGAAAAATTGATTGGGTATATTATGTTTACCTTCATCTAGCAACTGTTTAGCTGTCCACCATGCTAAAGTCTTAGATACAAATATAAAAACCTGGTGGAATGCCCCATTAAGCTCCTGGGGGGAGTCAACAGGTGAAATAAACCAAAAATATTCTGCTGATGCTTTGAATATTTTGTAATAAAATTTCAGTGTTGTTGATAACCATGGAAACAGTTATTATTCAGACATTCAAGACTAACACAGGTTCAGTTCATTGATACTGCTCGCAAGTGTTCTTTTCTCCCCTCCCCCGAGATGGATCACAAATTGGAAACCCTTGACATCCCCATATAACAATTACATAAAAAGATAATAGGCTCAAGAAGAGGAACTCTTGATATGCAATCCCACAATGCCTTGGAGCAGAGATGTAACAAATTAAGTCAGACAGAATGCACAGTATAATTTTGTTATTGTTTTGTATCTCTTATGCACCATTGTTACACGTAGGTATCAATTTCAGTGGCAATGGCATCATCCGATTCTGCGTAAAAGTTCAATTGTTTTGCAAGTCAGACATGGGGATGGGGGTGAGGTATCCATTGTTGTACAAGCATGTAGTGAGACATTGGTTTCTGCAGAGTTGGACATGGGGGATGGGGGGAGTGTCATCTCAAGACAAGCAGTTTTTCATTAGAGGTGATCACAAAAGATAAGACAACTGTGTCATGAATGAAATATTTGGTCATTCATAGCAGGTGGTATTCTAAAATTGCCTTTGAAGTCCAATTTGTATTTTACGAGCTTTCCAATTGATGCTTCCTTGATGGTTCAAACTCTAGCCAAGTCATAGACTTAGAAAAATGATACTATCAACTGCTTCGTGTGGCACTCTGTATTTAGAGGTTAGTGTTAGGACTGGTCAGCCTGGTATTAGGATAATGTGACTAGTTGGGACATCATGCTACATGTCTTCAACATGATTCCCCTGTGCTAGACATCACTATAAACTGCCATACTGCAGACATTGTAACGATAGGACAGAAAAATTGTTAAAGCTACCGGTACGTTAAAAATCAAAATCGCACACATATAATCCAGAAATCTGTGTATTATGAATCTGATAGAGAGTTGTTCAAAAATGGCCTTTTTCTCTCAGAATGGGTTTTATTAATACTTTCCATGGTTATCAGTAAAATATATATGGTCTATTGGGTGTCTTGCATAATGGTTGTTTTGTCTACGCACCAAAAATCTTATTGAAGATCATGTTTATAAAAGCTACACCACTTCCAACAACAAACATGGTCTCTCCCAACAGTTGTTTTCTTCCCAACAACTGCTTTTTCTCCATGCAAACTTGGTATCCCGCAACGACTGCTTTTTCTCCGTGCAAACATGGTATCCAACAACAACTGCTTTTTCTCCATGCAAACATGGTATCCCACAACTGCTTTTTCTCCATGCAAACATGGTATCCCACAACTGATTTTTCTCCATGCAAACTTGGTATCCAACAACAACTGCTATTTCTCCATGCAAACATGGTATCCCACAACTGATTTTTCTCCATGCAAACATGGTATCCCACAACTGATTTTTCTCCATGCAAACTTGGTATCCAACAACAACTGCTTTTTCTCCGTGCAAACATGGTATCCCGCAACGACTGCTTTTTCTCCATGCAGACTTGGTATCCCACAACAACTGCTTTTTTCATGCAAACTGTTTTTTTTTCTTCAAAAATCTGCTTTTTTTCCATGCAATCTTGGCTTACCTGAAAACTGCTTTTTTTCATGCAAATTCTACTTCTCACAAGAACTTTTCATGCAAATACTCACTACCTAGAATTTTGCCATTAAAATGTTTACCATCATCAGCAGCATTTCTTCAGTTTCTTTTCCTGTTTATATTTACACATTTTCAAAAGTAAACAAAACACGAAAACATTCTTAATTTTGATCTCCACATGTGGGCTTGTCAACTCTTTCATCTGAAATTAAATAAGGTAACAAATTTAATGTTCTTTCTTTTCTGTAAATCACATTGTCAAAATAAGAGCTGGGAACTGAATTAATCACCTCTGTGTCCTAGGTCCAACTCCATCTTGGCAAAAGATGAAACGATGATGAAACAAAAATTTAATCATTTTAGGATAAGAGCACCTGCCCAATACAACTAACATTTGCCCATTCTCCAGGCCATCCCGCTCTAGTGACCCCTTTGAGGGTTTCATCCTTTTGTGTTGGCTGATGGATCCAGAATACATGCAGACTGATTTATGAATTGAGGTTAATTTCTCTTTTAGGAAAAAAGTCTAGGTGAGTTCCAGTGTCATGAATTCCATGACTCCATTGCTGATCAAGACAGATGGCCATTGAATGCAGCTACAAAAGGTATTTCTTAATATGAAAAGAGACACAGATTAAAAAAAAGACTCATCCATTTGTCCATTCAATGACACTGAGAAAGTTTTATGTGTTAGAGTTGTTTTGTGTTATGAATGTTGGTAAAATTTGCAATAAATACTATACATCAGAT
This sequence comes from Unio pictorum, assembly GCA_030141615.1. Classification (NCBI taxonomy): domain Eukaryota; kingdom Metazoa; phylum Mollusca; class Bivalvia; order Unionida; family Unionidae; genus Unio; species Unio pictorum. Next base: position 1,736,196 of record JARLTB010000070.1, read on the forward strand.
TCATCATGGAAAATATTGTAGAACATTCCAGAGGGATCCATAATTTTGAGAAAATATCAATTACTTTGTCCTTATCACAGCAGTGCCTGTCTCCATCTTAACTGGTGCTGATATATCATGAAGCTATTTTAGATATATTGACCTCTTAATGACCTTTCCTATTACCCAACAAAACAAGGTTATCCTAGGAAACACCAGTTATTAGCTGATTATTATTTTAATTGGCTGATATTGATGTGGTTGATTTCTGCTACTTGAAATTGACCAGTAATTCCTCCTGTTTTGTTCAAATATATATTCTGACAAGATCAGCATTCATTGGTTTGTTTTGAGATAAGTGATATCCCCCTGACTTGAAAACAACGATATGCCTTTTATTGTTTTTAAAAAAAACACTTTTTTGACGATATGCGTCCATCTATGTAAATTTATTAGATATTAATGTGCAAGTGGTCATTTTATTGGCTGGTTACAATAAAGAAACATTACTCCACTACATTCTAAAATAGAAATCTCATGGAATGGTCTATTTCCTCAGCACAGGTGATACTGAATCAAAATCGTTGATCTCCAACACAGTGAGATGGTCATTCCATTGTGCAGATGGGACTATGTCCTCATCATCTAATTCAAAGTCACTTACATCCGGTGTTGAAATATGACTAACATCAATATCAGATCCATTTTGTAAGAATGATCCATTAAACACTTCAATATCGCTTATGTTGAACCCTTCAAAGTTGCTCATATCTGAATCGGAATCCATCTTTGTTTCACTCAACTGCACGTTTTCAGCATGCAGAAAATGGTTACAGTGTGTCTAAATTTAACCTCTCAGCATTCAAACTTGTATCAGAATGTTGAGTAAACTATCCTCTCATTGGTTATAATAATAAAAAATATGCAAACTTTTGTACTTTCAACCAATCATAGTTTAGTTAACATAGACATATTCTGCGCACATAAGTGACACTGGGGTTTTGAGTACTGCTGAACTTTATGCACATAAGCGACAATGTGGTAGTCAACTAGTCTTATCGGCACTGCATATGTGGTTGAGGAGATATTTACAGGAGACGCTTAGACTTGGTAGTCGGAGCTAAAGCATTAAAGATCAGAGACAGGCTTAAGCGATTTATCAAGCAATATTTGCAATGATTCCAAAGGATATTCATGTTTATTTATTTTGTTTGTCCCATGGCAATACCATTCCAATTTTGACAGTGAAGGCCATGTATATTGTTGATTTACTCACTTTTATCTCCCCTGTCAAAGCGAGGGGGAAGTATAACTTTTATGGTTGTGACTTCGACAGCAGAGTGACATTCTGGTCAGCAATGTTATGGCTATATGTTTAAGATTAGGAAGCCCTTTTCCTACCACATCAGTTAAGGAATTCAGCTGGAAGTAATTTTTGTACTGATAATTTATTAAATTCAACTGGAAGTCCTTTTCCTCCTACATCAAAACTTCATCTGGAAGTCTCTTTTTTTTCAACTTCATCAGTTAATGAATTAAGCTGGAAGTCCTTTTCTACTGTATCAGTTAATAAATGGAGCTGGAAGTCCTTTTCTTCCCACATGAAAGAATTCAACTGGAAGTTCTTTTTCTACTACATTACTTAATGAATTTAGCTGAAAGTCCTTTTTCTACTACATTAATTAATGAATTTAGCTGGAAGTCCTTTTTCTACTACATTGAATAATGAATTTAGCTGGAAGTCGTTTTTCTACTACATTAATTAATGAATTTAGCTGAAAGTCCTTTTTCTACTACATTAATTCATGAATTTAGCTGGAAGTCCTTTTTCTACTACATTAATTAATGAATTTAGCTGAAAGTTCTTTTTCTACTACATTAATTAATGAATTTAGCTGGAAGTCCTTTTTCTACTACATTGATTAATGAATTTAGCTGGAAGTCCTTTTTCTACTACATTAATTAATGAATTCAGCTGGAAGTCCTTTTTCTACTACATTAATTAATGAATTTAGCTGGAAGTCCTTTTTCCACTACATTAATTAATGAATTCAGCTGGAAGTCCTTTTGCTACTACATTAATTAATGAATTTAGCTGGAAGTCCTTTTGCTACTACATTAATTAATGAATTTAGCTGGAAGTCCTTTTTCTACTACATTAATTAATGAATTTAGCTGGAAGTCCTTTTTCTACTACATTAATAATGAATTTAGCTGGAAGTCCTGTTTCTACTACATTAAGTCCATTTTTACTACATGTACATCAATTCAGGAATTCAGCTGAAGTCCTTTTTTGCAACATCAGTTAATGAATTCAGCAGTATGTCATTTTGTCCTTTTCTACTTAATGAATTGAGATCGAAGTCCTTTTTGTCCACTACATAAGTTAATTAACTCAGCAGGAAGTTGTTTTCAAATGAAAAATTAATGTTATTTTAACAGCATTCTACCCATATCTGGCAGTCATTTTCTGAAAATAATTTTATTCATATAAGTTAATTACAAAAACAGAACTGCTGAGTTTATTGGCAATAGTATTTTTATATACTATGTTACTCCAAACAACTTGTAGAAAGTGATGAGTACTTCCTGTGGATGTATACATTGTGATAAGTACTTCCTGTGGATGTATACATTGTGATGAGTACTTCCTGTGGATGTATACATTGTGATGAGTACTTCCTGTGGATGTATACATTGTGATGGCATGTTTGAGTACTCCATTTCAGCCCCACATCTTTATTTCACTTTTTGTATCCTACCATTGCTTACACTGTTTGGTGAATTGTTATATTTTATTAGAGAACGCTCTAATCTTCAATTTGTGCAAAATTTATAAACTTCAATCGGCTATTATTTTCGAGATAATCAGTGACACGATACTTTTTCCCTACATTTTTGTGTCAATGGACCTAAAATGTGAGAATAGATATTGTGCTAGGAGTCACATGAGATTTTGCTCACCAATCTGAGCTTTAATTTGGTCATTTGCCATCAGGATAAAAATCACAATGTCTCACATTTCTATTCTGAACAATGTGAGATAAAAATATATTCTCGATATGTATAATGTTATATTGACGTCATGGTCTTGCAGAACTTGAAGCTTTCGTATCGTGTCAATGAATACAGATCTTTTAAAAAGTTTTTTTTAATTGACAGATGATTGTCATTGTGAAGATGAAATTTACTTCCTTAGATCTTACAATGACTGGAGTTAAGCTTAGATTTTTATCTACAAAAATGTGACACCTTTATAATCATACAGAATTTTCTTTCAAATTATGCATTTTAAATACATTGCTAGTATAAATATACATGAAAATATATAAAATACGTATGAATGAAGATGAGGTTAAAACATGATCTACTTTTATGTTTACAATAAGACTGAATTAATTCAACTTATTAAGAGTATGAATGGAAAACTAGTGCACTGGTTCCAGGGAATAATTTAAATAATTATTTCTTGATAATTTTAATTTAAGGTGTCAAAATTAATTTTTCATTTTTAATTTCATAATATGCTAATATTTATATTTTATGTTGCATTTATATCACCTTTACAATAATTCCTAATTATTTGTCACTAAATTTGGAGACTCACCATGAATATAATTGCTCATAATTAATGATGTCTTTAATATAATTAGCATACTTTTGTTAGCTGCTGTTAAATTTCTGGTTCTTGGTCAACATGTTTCCAGAAAGTAATTAATTGTATGCTTCGTTTTTCTTTTAAATCAAAATTTTCATTTGTACAAAACATTCTTGTTGAGAAATGACACATTTATGCAACAGAATTTACGATTTAAATGTTGCTTATTTGATTGATTTAATGTCCTAATATGCCTATTTTTCCAATTATTATTCTTTGACTGTCACCAGGTCAGATTTAAATTTAAGGCATATTGTCACTAAATTTGAATACTCCAGAAGGAATATATTGCCCATAATTACAACTGTCTTTAATAGAATGAGCATTCTCTTCTTTACTGCTGTTAAATTTCTGGTTCTTTGTCACCCTGTAATAATCTTCTCCTGCCCACTTAGATTGAAACCAACCATTCGTGCTTTTTTGCAATATTGTCCCTACGTGCAGCAGTTATTTTAGTAGGGGGTATTGTTTTCTGACCTGCGACCTCTTGGCGGTTCAAATGTCACCTGTCTGTTGGCAATTTAGCATAAGGTCAGATTTCCTTTATTGACGATGGTGTGACAATAGTCGTGACAAGATCATTACAAAGGAATGATTACTCTGCCTGGGCCAGAGGGGCATGCAGGTCAAAATTAAAAATGTATTTTTTGGTAATCAGAGTGAATGAAGAGTATATTCTTTGGTTGTTAGAGGTATGAAGTGCTGCCTAATGATTTGAACAAGAAAAACCATATGCATCATGGGATGCATATATATTATGTATTTGGGTTTGACAACATGTCAGCACCATAATGGCTATTTAAACAGCATGTCAGCACCATATTGGCTATTTTAAATGCATGAGTATTAAATTTGTATTTAACAGCATGTCAGCACCATAATGGCTATTTAAACAGCATGTCAGCACCATATTGGCTGTTTGAAATGCATATGTATTAAGTATGTATTTATGTTTGACAGCATGTCAGCACCATATTGGCTATTTAGAATGCATATTTATTAAGTATGTATTTATGTTTGACAGCATGTCAGCACCATATTGGCTATTTAGAATGCATATTTATTAAGTATGTATTTATGTTTGACAGCATGTCAGCACTATAATGGCTATTTGGAATGCATATGTATTAAGTATGTATTTATGTTTGACAGCATGTCAGCACCATAATGGCTTTTTGGAATGCATATGTATTAAGTATCTATTTATGTTTGACAGCATGTCAGCACCATAATGGCTATTTGGAATGCATATGTATTAAGTATCTATTTATGTTTAACTGCATGTCAGCACTATAATGGCTGTTTGGTGCAAATTAATGACAGTTCTTAAAGTGTAAATAGGAAGAATTAGACAAACAGCACAAGAAAAAAAAATCTTTATAAAATAAATTTAAACATGAAGTTCTACATGAAAAAAGATTAAAGATAAAGATCTAAATGTAAAGAAATGCGTAGAGAATAATAATTTTAAAGAATTGACCTAAACATTTGCAAGGTAAAACTTTTTTAAAATAATTTTGAAGAAATGACCTAAACATTTGCAAGGTAAAACTTTTTCTAAATAATTTTAAAGAATTGACCTAAACATTTGCAAGATAAAACTTTCTAAATAATTTTAAAGAATTGACCTAAACATTTGCAAGGTAAAACTTTTTAAAATAATTTTGAAGAAATGACCTAAACATTTGCAAGATAAAACTTTTTTAAAATAATTTTGAAGAAATGACCTAAACATTTGCAAGATAAATTTTTTTAAAAATAATTTTGAAGAAATGACCTAAACATTTGCAAGATAAAACTTTTTAAAAATAATTTTGAAGAAATGACCTAAACATTTGCAAGGTAAAACTTTTTAAAAATAATTTTAAAGAAATGACCTAAACATTTGCAAGGTAAAACTTTTTAAAAATAATTTTGAAGAAATGACCTAAACATTTGCAAGATAAAACTTTTTAAAAATAATTTTGAAGAAATGACCTAAACATTTGCAAGATAAACTTTTTAAAAATAATTTTGAAGAAATGACCTAAACATTTGCAAGATAAAACTTTTTAAAATAATTTTGAAGAAATGGCCTAAACATTTGCAAGATAAAACTTTTTAAAAATAATTTTGAAGAAATGACCTAAACATTTGCAAGGTAAAACTTTTTAAAAATAATTTTGAAGAAATGACCTAAACATTTGCAAGGTAAAACTTTTTAAAAATAATTTTGAAGAAATGACCTAAACATTTGCAAGGTAAAACTTTTTAAAAATAATTTTGAAGAAATGACCTAAACATTTGCAAGATAAAACTTTTTTTAAAATAATTTTTAAGAAATGACCTAAACATTTGCAAGATAAAAACTTTTTTAAAAATAATGTTGAAGAAATGACATAAACATTTGCAAGATAAATCTTTTTTAAAATAATTTTTAAGAAATGACCTAAAGATTTGCATGATAAAAACTTTTTTAAAATAATTTTGAAGAAATGACATAAACATTTGCAAGATAAAACTTTTTTAAAATAATTTTGAAGAAATGACCTAAACATTTGCAACATAAAACCTTTTTATTTTCTTTTAAAGAAATGACCTAAACATTTGCAAGATAAAACTTTTTAATCTTTTTTAAAGAAATGACCTAAACATTTGCAAGATAAAACTTTTTAAATAATTTTAAAGAAATGACCTAAACATTTGCAAGATAAAGCTTTCTAAATACATGTAAACATAGAGTACTATAATGCAGTACTGTACAGTGTATATACTATAATGCAGTACTGTACAGTGTATATACTATAATTCAGTACTGTACAGTGTATATACTATAATGCAGTACTGTACAGTGTATATACTATAATGCAGTACTGTACAGTGTATATACTATAATGCAGTACTGTACAGTGTATATATAAAAGAGATAAAATTCAAAGATATTAAGATTCTGTACAGTGTATATAAAATAAACCATATCATTTACAGATATTAAAATTCAGTATGCTGTATTTAAAGCAAGAAAATGAGTAAAGATATTAAAATATTGTACTGTTAATTAAATAAAGGAGAACGGGTAAAATATTTTTAAAAACATTATGTACACTGTATATAAAATTAAAGAGGTAAAATTGTAAACATTTTGTACACTGTATATAATATAAAAGGTAACAGGTAAAGACATTAAAGAAAATTGTACACTGTGTAAGTTATTAAAATGTATACATTGTAAATAAAATTAAAGATAATCATTAAAGATGTAAACAAAATTTGTACTTTGTATAATCATCATCAGTCTCTTGAACTGGTGTGGTCATTGAGGTACAGTGCTGCTGAACATCTGACCAGTTCCCTCCACTTGTCCATATGAAAGCTAATACATAAAGATATAACAATTTTGTAAACTGTATATAATACAAAATATATGGTATTACAAGTTTATTCACTGTATATAAAAAAGATTAAAGATAAGACATTAAAATTGTGTATAAGATAACAGATAACAAATACAAGATCTTTAAAATATACAGTATCATCATGGCATGTATCTCACCCAAAGATAGTAGCTTATGTAAACTTTTTTCACAAACTGAAAAATAAATATTTGGCAAACAATATTGTGAAGATAGATCCTTTAGGATTTTGAGGTTTAAACTACCTATGTAATTTTGAATTATTGTTAATTTAAGAATATATATTTATGGTATTGGGCATTTTTGGAATTGTGCTTATACATACCTAATATATAATTGGAGTTATAACTGTGCATACTTCATTACTTCATATATATATATATATATATATATATATATATATATATATATATATATATATATATATATATATATATATATATATATATATATATATATATATATATATATATAAAGAAAGAGAGAGAGAGAGAGAGCAATACTTATACATACCTATTCTATAATGAGAGCTATACATGTTCATACTTAATATATATTTAGACCAAAACTTATACATACATATTCTATAATTAGAGCTATACATATTCATACTTAATATATATATATATATATATATATATATATATATATATATATATATATATATATATAGAGAGAGAGACAGAGAGAGAGAGAGAGAGAGAGAGAGAGAGAGCAATACTTATACATACCTATTCTATAATTAGAGCTATACATGTTCATACTTAATATATATTTAGAAAATACTTATATATACCTATTCTATAATTAGAGCTATACATGTTCATACTTAATATATATTTAGAAAATACTTATATATACCTATTCTATAATTAGAGCTATACATGTTCATACTTAATATATATTTAGAGCAATACTTATACATACCTATTCTATAATTAGAGCTATACATATTCATACTTAATATATAATTAGAGCAATACTTATACATACCTATTCTATAATTAGAGCTATACATATTCATACTTAATTTATATTTAGAGCAATACTTATACATACCTATTCTATAATTAGAGCTATACATATTCATACTTAATTTATATTTAGAGCAATACTTATACATACCTATTCTATAATTTAAGCTACACATGTTCATACTTAATATATATTTGGAGCAATACCTATACATACCTAATGTATAAATAGAGCATTACTTGTGCATGCTTGACATATATTTTATAGCAATACTTGTATATACTTAATATATAATTGGAGCTATAATTGTACATACTTAAATATATCGCTGATAATTCAAAATTAAATGTTGAGATGGTGAATACTGAACCTACGGATTATTAAAAACTTTTTTATGATGAGTAGTTATTGCATCTGATAGTAGCTTAAACAAATGGTTATGCAGATTATAGAGTTCATGGGGCAGACTTGAAGGAGAACAGTTGCATGAAGAAATGACAGCCTGTCACACCTGATCATCTAAAATTCTTTTTTGCATTGATTATAGCAATATGTTCGGTGCATAGATCTGATCTTCATTCTTTCTGGGCTACTGATGATGAGATATCAAACCCCATACTTAAGAAAAAAAATGAGTATGGGATAGATTTCTAGTTGTTCTTCGAAATTTACACCTGGCATATGATGAAGACAGTCAAGGTGACCCTTTACACAAGATCTGTCTAATGATTGAAAAATAATGAAGCATTTACTGAGGTTTATTCACCAGATATGAACCTAGGCTTTGATGATATTAGAATAAATAAGAGGTGAAATATTTTCATGAACATATATTACTGATTCTGGAGATCTAAACTTACCTCTGACATTCATGAAGTGTTACCTTTCTTTACCTTTGACTTTTGCAATTTAGATATAAATTTGTGACAGACATTACATGTACATGGTTGAACTACTAATGAATATAATATGTCTTAGATATATTTGAACTTTTCCATTAAACCACAAACAAAACTACATATGAAATACAATTGTAACTTATCATCTTACCTGTATTTACACCTGTACATGTAAATATGTTAAACTTACATGTGTCTTGATGCTAATCTTAAAGTTTAGGCATCCGCCATCATTTTTCATATAGGGTTTATGTATATATTGTGTATATTTTTTTAAAATACATGCAATTTAAAATTTGTGTTGTTTTTTTTTTTTTGTTTTTTTTTCTCAAACAGTTCAACACTGAGGGATCTTGTACTGCAAAATAATATAGCACTTTAAAGGTTAATATATATTTTGGAGCTCTATTTGTACATGCTTTATATATATATATATATATATATATATATATATATATATATATATATATATATATATATATATATATAGAGGATATTTGCTTGAAACGAGTGAATAACGGATATATTTCATCGAGTGGATGAAAAACTCAGTATTTTCACGAGTGGCGAAGCCACGAGTGAAAATACTAGAGTTTTTTATCCAAGAGATGAAATGTATCCGTTATTCACTCGTTTCAAGCAAATATTCTTTTTATTTTATGCTCACATAAATTTATATAGAAAATAATAGGGAGTTAAATATGTTCTGACCCAAAAATGTAGTTCCTGTAGTGAAAAAATATTGTTATTTTTTCACTGTTATTTTTTCACTTGTTATTTTTTCACTGCAGTGAAATATCAATATTATTTTAACTAGAAAATCAAGTAATTCACTGCTGAGCATAAAATAAATATATATATTAGAAGCATAGTGAGGCATGGTCATCTTTATCATCATTGTAAAGTATTTGGTGTTGAAGTTATTGCTAGTCAGATATCTGTTTGGTGGGACTCTAGTCTTTGGAACACATAGCTAAAATTTAACTATTTTCTTTTCATTGATCACTTGTTTTTGATTGATGGATTAATTGCTGACATGTGAAAATTGACGAGGAATGATTGATAGTTTAATAATACAGTTTATTAGCCTCTTTCTTGCCTGATGTTGCCTCTTGACTCATTTAATCAGTTCTTTCTTAAAACCTTTCACTGCTGTATCTTCGAAGGTGGTGTGATAGCGTAAGCTGTATCTATCTGTTCTAATTTAATTTCAGTTCCGTAATTTGAAAGAACTTGTGAATTTAAACAATTTTTGGTGTGAAGATTTACATTTGGAATGCCATGGTCAAGTTTTCATTTTTTTTTTCTGATACAATTGTATAGAGTTATTGCCCCTATTTGACATGGAACTTTGCCAATCAATTACTGGCTGGAGATTTGTGTCATATTGACATCTGTTGTTTTAGTTGATTTTTTTAAAATATTAATAAGCTAATCAAGTCTTCAACATTAACATGTATGGACAATGCCAGTTGACAACAGAGTTCCACATGTCCAGTCATAAAAATAAATTCTATCTAACATCTGTAAATCAATAATGGGTTATTTTTCAAGTATGTTTTCCACTGGTCATTTAAGTAATTAATTGTTTATAGATTGGTATCTTTAATGTTCTTCCGACTGACCTCTTGTTGACACTGTATTTGGACTCATTTTGAACAATTACTTAGCCTTTAGCTATAATAATCTATACATTCACATATTTGTAATTCCACAAACATATGTATGTTCACTTCACATTTATTTTGCCCTTTTGTTTGAGATGTTGAAGAAGAAAAAAATTATATAGCAAACTTTATGCTTGTATTAGAAATTTTAATAAGGCTTTACACATTTTCACTTGGGCCCAAGGGTGGCAGTGGTAGAAGACAGACACTCTTCTAAATTTTCACACATTCTAACTCTCTGTTATGTTCTGCTTTGTTTTGTGTATATTTCATGGAAAATATCAGTAGTAACATATTTTTTTTAAATATCCTTAATAACTTATTTTTTTATAATTCAAGACAAAAGAGCACATTGCATTAAAAAAAAAACATTTGAAGATAAATGTATATGCACATATTTGGATTTAACTCTATTTATTTGGATGTGAGACAGACATACCTATACACTATGCAGTGATCTAAAAAGAGTTCAGATTTCTAGGTTATAATGTTAACACAATAACCCATAGCACAGCGTTTATGGGGCAGGAGGTAGTAGCCTACAGCCAAGGTTTGTAGTGTCTAGGTCATGCATCATATACAAAAGTCGGTGGTATTATGGAAAGGTAGACAGATTTAGCTCTACAATGATACCAAATAATCTGGATATTTTTATTGCACTATAAACCTAATTTTTCAGACCCTTTTTTATTTCACCCAAAATTTGCCCATGGTCAGAATTTGATTTTGTGTCCAGATTTTAGACTTTATGGTCTCAGATCTAAAGCAGACCAGTCTGAAGTGCACACAGACAGGTGAACCTGTGCAAAATGTAGGATAAGTTGAACATTTTTAATAGAGTCTTCTCCATATAAAAATTGGTTGGGGCTGCTCATTGGTGAGCATACTAACCAATGGAAAACACTTTTTTTTTAGCACAACTAGACATATGGCTAATGGAAAATTGCTTGGAAGTCGATGTATTAGCATTCATTCAGAAATAGTCCCCAAAATGTGTTTCCTACTCACATTTCATGTGAAAGCAGCAAAAACCTCCAGTTGTTAATGTGTTAATGACTCTGCAGTGAAAATATTTATTATTATACTCAATGAATTATAACATTTATTTCACTAAGAAAATCCACTCATTCATGGCCTGGCTTAAACTCTAACAGTAATAATAATAATAAAAGTATACAGTACATTTCCAGTGTTTCATTCACTTTTGTACTACATGTTACAATAAAGTGACGGAAAACTTGCGAGCTTACTGATACAGAAAAATATGTACAAGATTTTGTTGACTGTTATAGTATTGGTGAAATATCGAGGACCAAAAATGTGGGGGAGTACTATTACTTTTTAAATCTGAATCAGGTTCTCTAATTTATGGGTCTATGCGGTAAGTGTTAGAAAATTTTCATGGCAACCGAAAGTGCTGATCTTGCTAAAAAGATTTCTAATGTCCATTTCACAGTGTTATAAGAAAAATCTGTTTACACATTCCCCTGTTATTTTAATCTTTTTTTCTTATATCTGATCTATAAATCTAATAAAATTGGAATAAACTGTAAGGTCACATATGGGTGACTGTCCCTTAAGAATTTTGTTCATTATATTTGCTAAAGCTGTAGATCCCAATGCTAATTAGGGACTAGCATGGAAATTTTATTGACGATTTGCAAAATAATTACATTAGAAATCTCTTTAGTGATGGATTAATAGTATTATGGATTATAGTTTGATAACAGAGGGGAATAATTAATTTTGGTCAGCATCATTTTCTGTCCTTAACCAGGATGATGCAAGGAAGGATTAATAATTCATAGAATTGGTCATTTGTAGCAAGCAATGATATGTCTCTGAAAGTTCAATACATCTGACTGTAATTTGTAACAATCAATGTATCTATGTAACTTCAATAAATCTGATTTTACATAAGGCAAAAACACAAAACTTGCTTTTCATAGCTTTTTAATTAAAAAATAAAGAAATTCTGAAGAAAATATTAGGCCTATAATTCAAAGGATTTTTGTGTGCCTTATGTAATTTTGATGAAATTTTAACAGCAGTTCACTTTACCATATATGTTTACTTACAAGTCTGGTTCACCTGCAAGCAACATGGACTTAGATTTGCTGTCACAAAATGTGCTTTTTTCTAAAGATTACTCTCAACAAACTGCATAGACACCAGTACATTATCAAATGGTAGATATGGTCTATGCAGTGTGAGATGGTAGATATGGTCTATGCATTGTGAGATGGTAGATGTGGCCTATGCAGTGTGAGATTCTAGATATGGTCTATGCAGTGTGAGATTCTAGATATGGTATATGCAGTGTGAGGTTCTAGATATGGTACATGTATATGCATTTTAACATGGTAGATAGGGTTTATGAAGTGTGAGATGGTAGATATGGCCTATGCAATGTGAGATAGTAGACATGGTCTATGCAGTGTGAGATTCTATACATGGTAGATAGGGTTTATGAAGTGTGAGATGGTAGATACAGTCTATGCAGTTTGAGATGTTAGGTATAGTGTATGCACTGTGAGATGGCAGATACAGTCAATGCAGTGTGAATTGGTAGATGTGGTCTATGCATTGTGAGAAGGTAGAGATGGTCTACGCAGTTTGAGATGTTTGATATAGCTTATGTAGTGTGAGATGGTTGATATAGTTTATGCAGTATGAGATGGTAAATATGGTTTATGCAGTTTGATATGGTAGATATTGTCTCGGCAATGTAAGATGGTACATACAGTCTATGCAGCATGAGATGGTTGATATAGTCTATGCAGTCTGCGATGGTACATATGGTCTATGCATACATACATACATACATACATACATACATACATACATACATACATACATACATACATACATACATACATACATACATACATACATACATACTGTATCAGTTTATGGAAGATAGTTTTCCCCCTTTTCCTATAAATATCTCAAGCTTGAATTGTCAGCAAAATTAAAACATGGGTTACCCTTCAGAACATGTATCCTAGGCCTGGTACCAGCAGCTTTTTAAAAATTCTGTTCTTGCCTAACAGTTAACTCAGGCCTGAAGTACCATTAACTTTAAATAATTTCATCCTTTAGAACATTTTTCTCAGTCCTGAAGAACCACAAATTTTAAATAGTTTTATGTAAGGCCAAATTATTTTTTCCCATAGATCATTTATCGTAGTCCTGAAGTACCACCAACTTTAAATAATTTTCTCCTTTAGTACATCTATCTTAGACCTAAAGTACCAGCAACTAACTTCATCCATCAGAATATTTATCTAAGGCCTAAAGTACCAGCAACTAATTTCATCCATCACAATATTTATCTAAGGCCTGAAGTACCAGCAACTTTTAACAGTTCTGGTCCAACATAATAGTTACTCATTATTCCAATTTCATTTCCATCAACTTGTAATAGTTTTTGCTGGCCACTTGGTCAAAGTACTTCACAGTTTTGTTGATCCAACCAAGAAACTCCATGCTGGTGGTCTGGTGCTAATTTAAAAAAAACTGCTGGAAACAATTTCAACACAGTCTATAAGTTATTTATAGTAAAATATGCATATTTGTCCAATAGCTAACAAGTGAATGATTTTCTGTGCAATTATTAAGAATAATGGAGAATAATTATTCCATTAAATATACTATATGTACATAAATAAACTGACATGGTATCAACGCCAACAAAGATTAACAATGCTGTTTGCAAATGTAATTAACAGATTAAAATGCTCTCATATATCATACTTTATTTATTGATATTGTCAGGAGTGTTGGATTCAGCATTTACTTTTAAGACTACTAGATGTTACTACATGGATCAAAATCTCTTCATTTATTTGCATTTTCCTTCTCTGAAAAGATTATTCAGAATGAAAAATGTAGCTGATTACAGTTCTCATTTTCAGCATGGTTGCTTTTGTAAGAATGAAAAATCATTTATGACTCTTTGCATCATGTGTTCATTGTTTATTAACATACACATTGCTTATTAACATATTCATTGTTTATTAACATAGAGGATAAGATGGGGTAGACATCTCCAGAGAAAGAAAACAAAAATTACATAACCATCTCACTATTGGCTGGATAATAATGTCATATTGATTTTATGACAGCAATTTGGTACCCATCAAAGAACTGATTGCAGAATAGAATCAATATGTTCTACAGGTCATGCAGTTGAGTTCTGACATATTTATTACCCCCACACACACACACACACACTCCACACACACTCTCACACACATTTTTTTGAAAGGAGGAGGAATATAGCAATAATAATGACCACCAGTCTGTCTGTCTGCCTGTCTGTCTGTCTCAGTCCCTCTATAGATGAAGTGGTTTCTACAACATAATTTCAATTTGCTGTATTTTCCCCAAAACTTTCTTAATCTTTCACCTGTCTGTCTGTCTCAGTCCCTCTATAGATGAAGTGGTTTCTACAACATAATTTCAATTTGCTGTATTTTCCCCAAAACTTTCTTAATCTTTCACCTGTCTGTCTGTCTCAGTCCCTCTATAGATGAAGTGGTTTCTACAACATAATTTCAATTTGCTGTATTTTCCCCAAAACTTTCTTAATCTTTCACCTGTCTGTCTGTCTCAATCCTTCCATAGATGAAGTGGTTTCTACAACATAATTTCAATTTGCTGTATTTTCCCCAAAACTTTCTTAATCTTTCACCTGTCTGTCTGTCTCAATCCTTCCATAGATGAAGTTGTTTCTAAAACATAATTTTGATTTGCTGTATTTTCCCCAAAAACTTCTTAATCTTTCACCTGTCTGTCTGTCTGTCTCAGTCCTTCTATAGATGAAGTGGTTTCCACAACATAATTTCGATTTGCTGTATTTTCCCCAAAACTTCCTTAGTCTTACACCAGTCTGT
Organism: Unio pictorum; assembly: GCA_030141615.1. Taxonomy (NCBI): domain Eukaryota; kingdom Metazoa; phylum Mollusca; class Bivalvia; order Unionida; family Unionidae; genus Unio; species Unio pictorum. The sequence continues at coordinate 1,751,664 of JARLTB010000070.1, forward strand.
TTGTCTGTCTGTCTGTCTCAGTCCCTCCATAGATGAAGTGGTTTCTAAAACACAGATTCGATTTGCTGTATTTTCCCCAAACTTCCTGAGCCTTACACATGTCTGTCTGTCTCAGTCCCTCCATAGATGAAGTGGTTTCTACAACACAGATTTGATCTGCTGTATTTTCCTCAAAAGATCCTTAGTCTTACACCTGTATGTCTGACTGTCTGTCTCAGTCCTTCCATAGATGAAGTGGTTTCTGCAACATAATATTGATTTGCTGTATTTTCCCCCCAACTGCCTTTGTCTTACATCTGTCTGTCTGTCTCTATCCCTCTATAGATGAAGTGGTTTCTACAACATAATTTTGATTTGCTGTATTTTTCCCCCAACTGCCTTAGTCTTACATCTGTCTGTCTGTCTCTGTCACTCTATAGATGAAGTGGTTTCTACAACATAATTTTGATTTGCTGTATTGTCCCCCCAACTGCCTTAGTCTTACATCTGTCTGTCTGTCTCTATCCCTCTATAGATGAAGTGGTTTCTACAACATAATTTTGATTTGCTGTATTTTCCCCCCAACTGCCTTAGTCTTACATCTGTCTGTCTGTCTCTATCCCTCTATAGATGAAGTGGTTTCTACAACATAGTTTTGATTTGCTGTATTCCCCCCCCCCCCAACTGCCTTAGTCTTTTATACATGGGTAGAGGCATCAATCTAATTATTTGGGGCTTGCTAAATCCAAAGGTCAAGGTCATGGGCTAAAAAACATGTCTTGCCATTCTGTAAGATAAGTTGTGTTTTCTTGACCTAAATCTCATAAAACATGGATGGTAGATGACAGCAAGGCAGTGCCAATTAATATGTTGAGGTCTTCTAAAGTAAATATAAACAAGATAATAATAATTTTGATTTATTTTGTAATAGTTTCTCTTGTATGTGATTTCAGGGTTAAAATAGCTGTTTGTTTTTTAAAAAAAGCTTTGGCTTGGGTGATGATAATTTAGTCTTTTACAACACAAAAATACAAGTATTTTTTTTACTGCCTTCTGAGTCAGTGAAAGTAGTCTGGCATGCTACCCATCTTTCACCAGTTTGGAAAATTAGAATAAACATATTGCTTTTGATGCAGTGCATTTTGATCTTCAAATGTTTTGTTTAGCCATCCTTGGTTAATTTTTTTTGGAAGGGAGGGATGGGTAATTCTACTAGTACAAACCTACAAATACTGTTAGAATACCAGAGAAGAGCTTGCAACATTACACTCATATTAGTGTTAAAGCAGCAGCTGAAAATTGTATGTATTCGTGTAAATATATTTCTTGTGCAATTTAAGTAATGCACAAAATGGCTAACAAGCCATGAAAGATTGGTTTCTTGGATGAAATAAAATTGTTACATATTCAGCACTTGTAAATTTATACATAAATCATCTTCATTCGTTGCATAGTTTTGGGAGGTGGGGGAATGCAAGTCAGTGGATTGCACTTTTTAGAGATGGTGCAAGTATACATCCAGTAAATTTTGACCTTTGCTGTTTATTTATAGCAGGATTTTATGTGTATTCAGTCTTGCGTGCATCTGTTTGTATATTTTAAATGTGCTGAAAGCAGCCGCAATGGTTGACAGATTAGCAAGCTGGGTTCATGACTGTAAAGGTGTGGTTTGAACCCTATCAGGGGATCTGCCTGGGTTTGCCACCATGGTATGTACTAGGGCAACCTATTTTACTCCAGTGAGCCCAGTACTAAATAGCCTACATGTGTTAATGTGCTATAAAAAAAAAAACTGAGCACCAAAACACCTAATATGTGTAGACATTGGTAATAATGCATGTGTTTACAAGTTTGTTTATGTAGAGTTAAATAAATATAGTATTTATGTAAAGACATTTATGTCCAAACATGTTTAGTTATATTTGTTGTTGTTTCTTGTTGTTGTTGTTTTAGAGTTTAACGCCATTTTTCAGCACATGATAGGCTATACATGGAGACCAGTATTATTGGTGGAGGAAGAATGCAGAAAACCCCAGGAAAGAACCACCAACCCATGAGAAGCTACTAGCAAGCTTTCTCACATAACTACATGGGCCAAATCTTAGACTCAAACCCACGCAGACAGAGGTGAGACAGCAGTGATCCGTAATGGCAAGTGCTTTAGACCACTCGGGGCCCCAATTCTATTTCTTATAGACCAGACTAGCTTACAGGATGATCTGTTGTCTCTGTCAGCCATCTGTCCATTTGCAAAAATGATTGCTTCTTGGAGACTTGACATTAAACTTTCCAAACATATTCATCCCTTGGATTTTTTGGTTTAAAATGAAAAAGGATGGACACTCACATCTAATATGGCTATCACTGTCTTGAAAATCTTGCTACTTCTTAATGGTCATATCAACTTAGTGTTGCTACTAAAAGAACTATTATGATGTCTAGTTAGTTCTCAATGAAAATGGGATCTCTAATATGGTTGCCATTTTGTTATTGATTTCTGAGTAAAAACAAGAGGTTTTCTCCAAAGGACTTTTTTACAGTACATGTATCTGGTTGGTCCAAAAAGAAACTAAACTTGCATAGCCAATATGGCGACCACAGTGGCCATCTTAAAATTCTTGCTGCTATTCTAAAATGGATGATGATATCAGCTAGGGGGATTTAAGGAAAGACTAGTTATGAAAATGGTGCTGATCTGAATTCTAATATGACTACCATGGCAGCCATCTTGTGTTACAAGACTGGTTACACTGTAACTCGTATTGAGTTCTCTGTCACTGTTATCATATATACTGAGTTTCCAGTCAAAGTATTGACTAGTGACCATGGAAAGGTCATTAAAACTAAACTTAGGTTTGACTTGGTTCAATGATACCAGCAATAGCTACATAAAGATTTCAACCCAGTTTGGCAGTTAACTTGTATGAGACCTTGAATGAGTTTTAATTCCTGCATTCATCCCAGCTGAATCATACCAAAGACTTACCAAAGATGGTACTAACAACTGCCTTGCTTGGCACTCAGCATTAAGAGGTTAGTGTTAGGACTGGTCGACCTGGTGTCGGGACAATGTGACTGGGTGTGACATCATGATACATATATGTGGCAAGATGCCCCAATGCTAGACATCACATTAAGCTGCCACATTGCAGACTTCATAGCAACATGAATGGAAAATTGTTAAAACTATGTTAAAAATCTAAATCACACACACAGTTCCAGCATTCAATGGGAGTTATGCCCCTCCCCCCCCCCCTTATGAACCATTCACATGACTTTGACATGAAAAGATTTCAATTTTGACAATAAACTTAATATAGATGAGACCTTGAATGAGTTTTAATTCCAGAATTCCATAGATGTTATGCCCCCTGATGAACCATTCATGTGACTTTGATTTTGATGTGCAACTTTATCAACGTATAACATTTGGCGTTCTGTTTAATTGATGAGACCTAGAATTAATTTGATTTCCAGTATTCCACAATACATGCATCATTTAAAATAGTTATGCCCCTTGATCCACCTTTTGTTTCTACTTGGAAACTTTTATCAAGAACTTTTTTATTTTTTATTTTGTACTGAATATTTTGCTTGAGACTTTGTATTGTGAGTTCTTGAATTAGTCTGATTTCCAGCATTCCATGATAACAGGATTTAATTCCCTTGTTTTCCAATCCTCCTGAATCCACATCATAACTTTGCCAAGGCTTGTTGGATTTTAACCAGATTTGGCAAGCAATGTTATATTGATGAGGCCCTGTAACATCTGACCTGTACAGATACATTTACTCATGTGATATATATACATAATGGGATTCACAGACCTGTAATACTATACAACCATTCCATAGATATGGCAAGTAATTACACTGGTCTCAAAGTACACAATTTCATGACCACAACTTGTTCTATGGAAGGAGTGCAGACATTATTATCCATGTCCATCTCTCCTCTGTCCATTCAGCTTGAATTTTGTTTCATCTTGACAACTTTTAAATGACTTAATTCTATGCAAAAGCAAATGCAGTTTAACATATTGAGAAAATGGTGGCAATGTTTAATTGTCATCCTTTCCTTAAAATATTGTACAAGTATGGTTAAATTTATTGGTCTTGAATAATAAATGTGTCCGCTTTTCAAAAGCTAATGAATTAATGTTTAATAATAATAATGTTTTAATTAATAATAATAATAATAATGTTTTAATTAATGTTAAGTGTGGGAATTTATGTTAGAAAACAGGTCAGGTTTATTTTCCCCTATTTTTATGAAATATGAAAGAGTGGTTGACCTGTTTCGACTTTGTAACTTCATGCTTCGTTTTAAAAGCAAGTTTATTTTTTCTTCAATTGTACCATGTTGACTAATGTATTTGTGTCTATTGGATTCAAGTCTGCTCAGTGTTATGTTACGTTTAAAGTAATAAAAAAACTTAAATGGTTTACCAAATTCTGTGAATATTGAGATGGCAATAAACTTTGATTAAGATATTGTTCTCCACCTTGTTTTGCTGACATGAAATCAGTTCAGGGAAAGATCAAAGATTTCCTAAAATGTGGAATATATGCATTTGTTTCCCACATGGTGCCTCCTTGACATGGCTGGAGTAGTCATTGGATAGCCTCTTGATGTTCTCTCCTTGATGACCATTTGATTACATGGGTGCTAGCTTACTTGACTGTTTATCTAAATAGTTCTGCTTGCAAAGCTGGTCAAATCACATCAAATTAATGGGAGAGTGGATCAGACTTTTGAGGTATAAATGGGGTATTTGGCAGCACTTGCTTTTAGAACAAAACTGAAGTTGTGTGTGTTCTCTGTTTTTTGTAAATAATTTGTCAAAAGCCATGTCAATTTCCTGCAGGAAGTCTGTTTGTTGCCACAACCTTTTAAATCCTTTTTCATTTTTATAACTTTTTGAACATTTTGAAAAATAGTGCCTTTTGAAGACAATTTAGAATTTTTTTCCTTTAGTCTTGACTCGTGAAAAATTTTTGTAATTTTTTTTTATACTTTAAAATTAAATTCAAGAGTGAAAAACTATAATTTACACTTATATTGCAAATTCAGTATTACAGAGATGACCAAAGTATTGACCAACTTTTATTTGCTAATGATAATGCAGTCATGCAAAAATCAATAATAACTGCAACATCAGAGAGACTCCATTTATAAGCATTACAATATGATAATATTTAAAGCTGGACATAGGATAGTGCATGGTCAGCACAATGTATCAAAGTTGTGACATGTTTTAATAGAATTTTTTAATACCTGCTCCAGTAAAACTCTTTTATTATAGGTATATTCTATTTATAGCTACTTTAGAATCCTCTTTTTCTTTTCAGATTGAACAATAAATCTGCCAATCAGATTTGTTTTTGGGGTTGAAAGATCAGTTGACTTGTCAGTTATGGGGTGCAACTGTTATGCCAAGAGAATGAGACACATCAAAGTAGGTTTCAACTGTTCCACCAAGAATGTGAAACACATTGTGATAACTGGTTCCAGCAAAAACTATGAAACACTGATAAATAGGTTTTAGGTGTTCTACCAATAGTCTGGGACATGTTGTGATGACAGGTTTCAACTATTCCACCAAAAGTGTGGGGCACCTTGTCATAATAGATTTCAGACAGTATTGTAGTTCCCAACCTACTTTTGCATAATGTGTTTGATTTTAGGATCCCACAGTTCATATATATATATATATATATATATATATATATATATATATATATATATATATATATACACACACACACACATATACACATATATATACACCGTATTTTCGCGCGTATAAGACGCACCCAATTATAAGATGCACCCGTATATAAGATGCGGGTTTTGCCGATTTCTGTAAAAAATATTTAACATAAGACACACCCATATATAAGACGCAGGTTTTGACGATTTGTGTATTAAAAAAATACATAAGACTCACGCGGCCTAGCCATCTGCCGCACTGAGCAATTTATATCCAGTGGTTTCCTTTCCTTTATCATAAATGAAAATTTGCCAATGTTCCATCACCCGTCAGATGTAAACAAGGCTTCATTACCATTTTTAGTTGAGATCAAAGGCCAGTAGCAGATGGGTTTAGTATCTGGTATCTATATTCTAGAACAATAAACGCTGGATGTAAAGGCGGCTTCTTTGATCCGCTAGGCCAAGTCTTCAGCGGGTGGGGTTAGTACATAGACCAATAAACGCCCGATGTATGCAGTTAGCATATATAAACGTGGGAACAGTCTCTTGTTATATATACATGTGTGATCAATTTGCTTAGCATTTTTAAAATTTATAAAATTGTCACGATACCGAAGCGAAAATCATATACGGCATGGGAGAAAGTGAAAATTACGACAATCATCAATGGCTTCAGAAAGTGTGGGATAATTCCGAAATCGGCTAGCTATATCAGTTCTTCGGACGACGACGCAGCTGCATCCGATACCACTGACGCCAATGAGGATCGATTAGCATCAGTTATGGAGTTATTCCGCGACGACAACAGAATTTGATTCAAGTTTCAGTGGATTTGAAGCCGAAACTGATGATGATGAAAATGAAGATGAATAGAACAATACGGTACATTGATTTTTGATCAAGTCAAACACTATTTAGTAACAGTTTATTATATTGTGTTTAATAAAAAATTTAAATATATGGTATAACTGATTTTCATATTTAAGTCCAATATTGAACAAATTCTTGTCTTGTTTTCGAACTATTTAGTCTTGTCTTGTTTTCGAACGCACCCACCGAAGATACTAAAAATTTAAGTATCTTTGAACCCAACCGGATGTATAGATAATATAGCCGCCATAGTTTTTGCTGTGATAATTAATAACAATAAACAAAACTATTTAAACATACTATATTATATAAATTTAAAACATTTACTCCGATTAAACTTAGATCTGCAATAATTACGGTATACAAAACATTGAAACAAAAGGATTTTAAATTTGAAGTGGCCTGCATTGGATTGGTACACGTGGTACAGTGGAACCCCGCTATAACGTGATGATCGGGGTCCATAAAATCAGATCGCGTTAAAAGCGGGTCGCGTTAATGTGGGGTTTTACAATATTTAACTTTTTTTTCCAAGAACATATACGTGTATACATGTACGATGATCAAAAGTCGGCTTATCATCAGATGAATATTAACTGGAATGCATTAATTAAGATATATTCAAAATAATCGATGGCTAATATATTTATAGGTTATTACTGTGCATTAAAAACATTTACTAATTTTTATTTGTTTGAACGATAATACAGATTGACCGATAATACCAGACTATCGCTGTATCATGAAAAGTGTATCAACACCGTATGCTACTGTGCCGTCGTGGCATGCAGTTCATCCATAATGGATGTAATTTCATTGAAAATCGTACAGATTTAAAATATTCAATAACTTTGTAATAGTCTGAATTCGTCGTGTAAAATATAGGATGAACAAAATATTGAAACCATTTACTTGCCGTCTGATATCGTACGGTCATTGCATGCAGCTATTCCCGGGTGTACATATGGTGTCTGTACAAATTTCATACCGCTAAAATTTTATCATATGCGACAACTGCAAGAATAATTAACAATCAACGCACTAAGTAATGAAGGCCTGCAATGGTTACGAATCACTTTTTATATAAAACAAAATTAAGCTGAACGGATGTACAATTTCATACCCTTTTAATTTACAGATAATAAAGTGGATATTATTTACTTTCAACTGTTTGTTGTTTGATCACACCGCCAAGCACAGCATACATGTTGGCGGCTTTCGTCCTTTGATGTTTATTAAATTGTGCGACTCTTGTATCAACCACAGCTTTGTCTGCTGCTTGGCTGTGAGTGCAGTTAAATAAGAAGCCCATGTCGGCTATTGTTTGAGCAACGACTGTATACAGAATTCATGGAAGACAATCACAAAGACGATTTACTGGCTTTACTCATGGATCCGTAATAAGTAAAACTTCCGATAATGTTTACTTCAGCTTAACAATTCAAAAACCTAATGAAACCAGTTTTCTCTTCTAGAGTAGAACACAGAGCTTCACCACAACATGTTCAAATTGATAAATTTCAGAAGCCAAGCATTGTACACATTATTTCTCGTACGTTATATATATCGTATTATTTTAGAATTCATACACGATCACTTCTCCAAAATCACTTAAAGAACCTGGATAAATTGTTAAGTTCTGATCGTTTATTATTAAAAGTCATACGCGAATTCTTCCACCAAATTATAATAAATGTTTTACACACTATTTCTTGTACGTTAAACAAATATTTTCACGGTCCGATAAAAATACACATAAATGAATTTCAAATTTCAGGAACCATGCCAAGATCATATTATTTTAAAAGTCACAACTAATCTCATGCCCAAAATGAAGTTAATTTCTTGTTTTGTTTTTTTTTACTTTTCTCCAAATTTTTTTTCTCCATGTGTGAATGAATATACGAAATTTCGGGAGCCATGCTACGACCGCGTTATATCCAAATTCGCATTATGGTGGGGTGCATTATAGCGGGGTTCCACTGTAATTACTGAACACTTACCCAATTGTTTTCACAACTAGGAATGAAAATCGTGAAATGTGAATATCAACCGCAATAATTGTCCTTCAATATCACACACTGTACCGTTCGTTCGTGTTAAAAAATACTTAGATAAGACGCCCACCAATATAACATGCACCCTGGGTGCGGGGTACGTAAAACTTTGTATAAGACGCGTCTTATATACGCAAAAATACGGTACACAGCTCTGCATATATGCATGGCCTCGGGACCGATATTATGATATGCAATTAGGCTGTGTATGCACTAAACTGGCATTCACGTTATGACGTGTATCTGGTGCAGCATGCATACTGATACCCATTATTTCTCCAAAACAAACCCCAATTTGACCTAGTTCATTTAAATGTGACACTATTTGCTATGGTATCGTATGGAGGTCAGTATTGTCGTAGATCGAGGAGCAGACTTGTGGTCAGCGCTCCATTCTTAATCTATCAAATTTAATGACCACACTGGATCGGATTCTTAATGAAAGCGATGCGAGTTTGTGTTAAACCTAAAGCATATTAAAGCCGTCGACCATGCTTCGTTAATTATTTTGGTTGTCTACTATCGCGCCTCCTGGTGATCAACAGAGAATCAGAGAGCTAATACCCACTTGGTGATATTTATGGTTATCTACTATAGCGCCTCCTGGTGACCAATGGAGATCTAATAGCTGTGATCTTGATATTAACAAACCTCATTAATAAACCTTGACTGTCAATGTTTGGAATCGGTTTCTTTTCATTTTGAAAGGAACAATTTGAACAATGCAGTTATCCGAAGCAACTTAATACATAATAATGCATGTTCGGACCAGAAAAAATATATGCAATAATGCAAAGTATGCATATAAATGATATGCAATTGTCCGACATTGATATCCATTGAAAACAATGGTAACAAATCGGGACCGGCATAATGCTATGCTATAATTTTATTATACCTGACTTTCAAGCAAGTATAGATGGTAATAATTTATTATACCTGACTTTTAAGCAAGTACTTATGGTAATAATTTATTATATCTGACTTTCAAGCAAGTATGTATGGTAATAATTTTATTATACCTGATTTTTAAGCAAGTATATATGGTAATAATTTTATTATACCTGACTTTCAAGCAAGTATATATGGTAATAATTTTATTATACCTGACCTTCAAGCAAGTATATATGGTAATAATTTTATTATACCTGACTTTCAAGCAAGTATATATGGTAATAATTTTATTATACCTGACTTTCAAGCAAGTATATATGGTAATAATTTTATTATACCTGACTTTCAAGCAAGTATATATGGTAATAATTTTATTATACCTGACTTTCAAGCAAGTATATATGGTAATAATTTTATTATACCTGACTTTCAAGCAAGTATATATGGTAATAATTTTATTATACCTGACTTTCAAGCAAGTATATATGGTAATAATTTTATTATACCTGACTTTCAAGCAAGTATAGATGGTAATAATTTTATTATACCTGACTTTCAAGCAAGTATATATGGTAATAATTGTATTATACCTGACTTTCAAGCAAGTATTTATGGTAATAATTTTATTATACCTGACTTTCAAGCAAGTATGAATGGTAATAATTTTATTATACCTGACTTTCAAGCAAGTATATATGGTAATAATTTTATTATACCTGACTTTCAAGCAAGTATAGATGGTAATAATTTTATTATACCTGACTTTCAAGCAAGTATATATGGTAATAATTTTATTATACCTGACTTTCAAGCAAGTATGTATGGTAATAATTTTATTATGTGTTGAAATAACTATTGTGATACATTATATTGTTAACATTGGCAAATTTATTTATTCTGGTACTTGAAAATGTGGTGTTAAATCAGAAAGATTACAAATGTGGTATTAAATTGGCAAACACAATATGTTGTTCATATTACGTAATGCATTTTCTACTTCCTTTTTTAAAGCATAGCTGGAAGGTCAGTCTTATTGTGAAGAGTAGATAAGTGTAGTACCTTTATACCTGTGTACAATTTGAGTCCAACTAATAAACTGCGGAGACCTTTATCTGCCATTGCATAATGTGCTAACAGATCAAAATCTTCTTTATTTCAACTGATCAATCCTAACAAATCAGCATTGACCCAGATCAGCGTATTATGCCTCAGCAGATCTGGTTTGTGCAAGTTGGACTTGTAAGCAAGTATATACAGTACTGACCGCTCTGTAGTCCTAATGGTTAGAGCGTTCGCCATGGATGCGGGAAATTGTGGATTTGATCTCCAGCGGAGTCATACCAAATACTTATAAAAATGGGACTAACAGCTGCCTCGCTAGGTGCTCAGCATTAAAAGGTTAGTGTTAGGGCTGGTCAACCGGTGTCAAGATAATGTGACTTGGTGGGGACATGATGCTATATGTCTGGGACATGATGCCCCAGTGCTAGACATTATTATAAATTGCACCACTGTAGACATCAATGCAATATGAAATTGATAAAGCTACATTAAAAGTCCAAATCACACACACACACACACACACATACAGAGTACTTAAAATAACAGTTAAATGTATTTTTTGATCATTTATGTTTATATCACATTCAGATTGTGAAAAATGCACAGACATATAGGCAATGACAGGTTTGAAGAAAATCAGCACATATGTGGTTAGTGTATTGCAGTGAAGTACACATTTGATTAATGTGTTGTAATGAAGTGATCAATACACATTTGTACACATATATGGTTATTGTGTTGTAATGAAGTGATCAGTATACATTTATATACACATTGGTTACTGTGTTGTAATGAAGTGATCAATACACATTTATATACACATTGGTTAGTGTGTTGTAATGAAGTGATCAGTACACATTTATATATACATGATTAGGGTGTTTTAATGAAGTGAGCAATACACACATGATTTGTACAAAAACGTTAGACTTCTAATTTACATAGAAAATCTATTTTTGAGCTTTCGTTTTCAGGAAGATGAGTTTAGATTTGTGCTGCCATAAAAGAAATGCTTTCACTAAAGTCTAAGAATCCATTGTGCAGGTAAATCTAGGATTATATTATTCTAGGTAAATCTAGGATTACATTTTTGTACCAGTAGATGAATTTAGGATTATATATTATTGTAGGTAAATCTAGACTTATACAGCTAACCCCAGACTTGTGGGGGGCCCCGAGTAGCCGAGTGGTCTAAAGTGCTTTGCGTTATGGATCACTGCCGTCTCACCTCTGTCTGTGTGGGTTCAAGTCTAAGATTCGGCTAATGTAGTTATGTGAGAAAGCTTGCCAGTAGCTTCTTGTGGGTCATGGTTCTTTCCAGGGGTTTTCCCCGGATCCTTTCTCCACCAATAATACTGGCCGCCATGTATAGCCTATCATGTGCTGAAAATTGGCGTAAAACCCTAAATCAACAACAACAACCAGACTTGTGTGATAGTTGCATTCCCAAGATTGGTTGCTTGACTCAAACTCTTTGGTTTCAGTGCTTTTAATTTTCATTGAAAAATAAGTAATTAAAGTTATTTAGTTCAGACATTTACAAGTTCTAAGTTTGTTTGGTTTTGACAAATAATTTGATTAATTATTTGTGTCTTCACCACAAAAACTAATATTCATATGAAATCAGGTAAGTTGTTGGATAGAGCATCTGCCGCAGAAGCGGGAGGTCATGGGTTTGATTCCCTTACTTACACAGCTCAGCATTAAGAGGTTAGTGGTAGGATTGGTCGGCCTGGTGTCAGGGTAATGTGATAGGGTGAGACATCATGCTACATGCACTGCATGATGCCTCATTGCTAGACATCACTATAAACTGCTTCACTGCAGACATCGTAGCAATATGACTGAAACATTGTTAAAGCTACATTAAAAATCCTAATCACAAACTCGTTGGATACCTGCATAGTTAATTTGATAGAATGTTAACGAGGTCCATACTAGCCACCCATCTTTCAAGATTCTTAATTTATGAAGAAAGATTAATTAAAATTAGAAATTAGAATTGCTGAAATTGAAACTTGCTGAAGTTACTCTTTGCTGGTACATTTACGAAATAACAGAGCATGTTGGCAAAGATAATAGACAAATTTTTATCCAGAGTCAGTTTGAATTATATAATTAGAAACATTAGCTCATTGGAGGTATATTATTATACTATAAAATAATTAACTTTAAGAATTAGACATGTACCAGGACCATGTGGTCACATATTAACTGAATGGAAAAATGGGAACCAGTCAGGAAAATTGGGTGAAGATGAAATGCAGAAATTTAAAGTTATTGAATTTTTAATATCATGGTGTTTGCTTAGATTTACTACGGGAGCTGAATTAGTACCATGAATTCTAAAGCATTTATCAATAAAGATCACTCAATCAGCCCACATTGCCTGCATGAGTTCATTTCTCAGCTTGACTAATGTCCGTATTTGAGAATTCCTGTCAGTAACTTCCAATGGCTGGTGGTTCTTGTAATTCTTCCATCTATTTCACCACCATACATATAGGATGCCATGTATTACCTATTAAATGCTGAAAAAGTTTTGACAAATAACAAATATAATCTGTTAATATATAATCTGTTAATATATAATCTGTTAATATATAATTTTAATGGTAGTATTGGATTAACAGACTTTCGGGTCCCAATTTAGCCTTCTTATGACTATATGGTCTTCAAAGATGTCAAAATTATTGAAAAAGCCATCCAGGCCTCTGTTGATCCTAGTGATCGGTCACACAGGTATGCAATCAATTAAAAATTTATATTAAATGTGAATTTGAACTGGTTTTGTGTAAGCTCATACATGCCCCCCCCCCAAGAGGTATAAACATAATTTTTACTTACACAAGCAGGAAAATAGTGCAATCTGAGCATAAAAAGAGTAATCTATAGATTAATGCCATAATTACAGAAAACTGTATGAAAAACATATGTATCTTTTATACTTACCTGGATCTGCAGTCAATATTCTTGTAACATTGGCAAAATCCATGTGGATTATTATACCACTCCCTCAATAACTTGTGCCCTGATAACTTGCAAACCTGCTTATAATGCAGAGTTATGTGTGGATCCCATTTCTTTGTACCAGAAAATACCCTCAAAAATTGATCCCTATCTGTTGAACTGGAGGAAACTTGTGATTTGAATTGCTCACTGAAACATTGATATATTGGTCATTTTATGGTCGAAAATGGTAGAAAGGACCAGGAAATTTTAGTCAACATTTTGAAATTATCAGCTCTTTATAAGAAGTCATATAATTGGTTACAATTTCTTTCCAAACGACAATCTTAGTACATTGTAGCTAAAGATATTTAAGAAATTTCAATCAATGACATTACCACTTGCACCTGCTGTAGACAGTAATAAATTAAATATTAAATTTGAGAAAACAATATTAAGTGAAATTTGTGTTTTAATTCTATCTTTAAGTAATTCCTCTTAAGTGTAATCATCATAAATACAATGTGTATTTAAACGTAAAATGTGTCAGCTATGTCCGCAGGTGTTTCTATGTGAACTAAATTGATTTCCCAACTGTGTTTTGATAACTGACTTGCGGAAGTATTGGCTGCATTGTTGCAGTGAAGTTAAAGCTGGTCGTATTATTGCATCAAATATGCCTTTTGAATCAAATAAAGGAACTTGAATTTTAAAAAAAGTTACAAACAACATGTAAATACATCCTACTTAAAATCTAGCGGCACCGGTCATATGTCAGATGAACTTGTTGATCAGTTGTACACTGCTTTAAATAGTTTTGTGTTTATAACATAAACTACCTTAATTTACTGGACTCATTCATAAATGTGGACAAAGATAGCAAGGCAAGCAAATGAAATTAATATTTTGCAAAATAAAGAGCTTGGTTTCACAGATACAGACTTTAGTTGGCAAGCAAGTTTTAGATAATTTCTGAACTGACACTTAAAAGATATAATCAAGGATAATATCTATCACTTCCAATGAAATCATGACATCAGTTTTGTACTAACTGAACAACACAAAATTTGAGTTTCAACTTAGATGATCGCAAAATAAATGTCGCTAGTTATTAAAACAAGGAGTCTTGTTTGGTGGTGTAACAACAAATAGCCTAATTCTCTGCTATTTTGACTCCTAACTTGGTAATATACTATTAAAAACCACTCTGGGAACCAGACTAATCAACAAAACAAAAAGCAGTGATGTAATACACATGTTTTCATGTACACATAATGATTGTTGCAACCATTTGGAACGATCTTTCACAAGTTTTACATTTTGTAAATAAATGTTATTTATACAGAATAATGAACAACCTCATTAGAAAAAGTGTTATTAACAATTATTATTGACTTGATTGTAGGATTCAGTCATTAGACAGCCCAGTTCCCTACTCCCCCTCCCCTTGCAGTTTTCTCGAAGTATAACCTCAGCAGATTTTTTCCCAATTTTTGGAGATCCCTTGGCAGCTAGCGCCCTCACTTACAGTGTGGTCGATGTTTGTGGACCCCATTGTTCATAAGTTATCAAAGATGTGTATAATAATACAGACACAATATGATATAACTTATTTATACACAACATTTACTGTAACTGGTCTACATCAGATGTTTAACTTCTGCTCAAACATCATCCACAAATTCTGAATGCTGTATTACATCACTGTAGAATTAGTCTTCTAAATCCTTCTCCTCATATATTTTTCAGTCATATAGCATCCATGAGTTAGTAGCAGTGATAAAGCCCATTTCAGTTAAAATGTGTTGCCATGGTTTTTTTCAATATATTAAATTGTAATTAATTTGAGACACATTGTTTCAAATTCAAGAAACCCACCTGTTTTCTTAGAAAAAACTGATGTACGGTTACTGTAAATAGCAAATAAGGAAACTATTTGACGTACATAGCCAAACGGTTGAAATACAGATCAATAGAAAGGTCTACGATTGGTCAATCTCACATGATTTAAGCCTCAAACTGTACCCATTTTTCAATGTCTCAAACGTGCCAAACATTGCTAGATATAATCATTGATCTGAGCTTGGAAATTTTTTGTGTTTGTTACATAAACTAAACATATACCCAATAGCTAATTTTATTACCCGGGTAATTATGAATTGGTGAGTACCCGGGTATCTGAGTACCCGGGTATCTGATTACCTGGGTACCCATAGACACCTTTAATGGTCTTAAACTTAGTAAAAGAAAAGAGTGAAACCAACAATGTTTGTTGTTGTTGTTGTTGTTATAGGGTTTAACTCCATTTTTCAGCACAGTTTAGGCTATACATGGTGGCAGTATTAATGCTGGAGGAAGAACCCAGGAAAACCCCAGAAAGAACCACTGATCCACGAGATCAAGTTTTCTCATCTACCCACATTGGTTGAGCCCAAGACTCATACCCACTCAGACAGAGGTGAGATGGTTGTGATCTGTAATGGCAAGTGCTTTAGACCACTTTGCCACTCAAGGCCCCAACAATGTTTGTGAAACTCAACAAATAATTTGTTTCACTAAAATATAGAGTGAGCAATACAGTAATGGGAATTACAACTAGTATAGTCCTTACAATTCTATCACAAGTTTAAGTGTACAGAATTTCAAATGAATTCCAGAGGTGGTTGGAATAAATCTCAATATTGAATTTGCTGATGTGCCAATAGCCTTAAATGTGCTAATGTACAAACAATCTTAATGTATCACAATGATATAATAAAGATTGTCCTTGAATGAATTCATAATAGTTCCAAATCAATGAGCACCTATAATTGAAGTGAATAATTAAAATAATCATATCAATATTAGCTTCAACTTCAATTGATTATTTTAATACTAAAGTATATAGAATGTATAATTTGAACTAAAAAACATTATATAAAAACTGCAGTACAGTAACAGACCCTGGGTGTTGGTCAGTTTCCTTTCTAAAACATTCCAAATTCCCAAGAAGATCAGAAATTTCCAAGTGAAAAACAAAATGTCTTAAACTCAGATACAAGTAAACATGTTTACCTTCAGTAATAATGATCTAAATATTTAGTCTATAATCATAGAAATATTAGTTATGACAAAATTACAGTAATACACAGTGCAGTCAGACTGCAGACAATGACCAATTTACAGTAATACGCAGTGCAGTCAGACTGCAGAAAATGACCAATTTACAGTAATACACAATGCAGTCAGACTGCAGAAAATGACCAATTTACAGTCAGTAATACATAGTGCAGTCAGACTGCAGACAATGACCAATTTACAATCAGTAATACACAGTGTAGTCAGACTGTAGACAATGACCAATTATACAGTAATACACAGTGCAGTCAGACTGTAGACATTGACAGATTTACAGTAATACACTGCAGTCAGTTTTCAGACAAATCTGTGTTGCAAGGGAGAAGGGGTAGTAAAGTTTTAGCATGTCTGCAAGATGGCTGGTTGAGGGGCATTTTGTCCAGGCTTGCAGGGTGGGTTTTTTTTCTAGGTTTGCAGGGTTGCTGTTTCAGTTAAATTTTTGTCAAGTCTGCAGAGAAAGAAGGCCTCCTGGGTGGCTGGTTGGGGCAAGTTTGGCCAATTTGCAGAAGAAACGTGTTGTTTGGGTCTAACAACTTACAGTTTTCAATACATGGCAACCAGCATAACTGATGGAGGAATAACCTAGAGAAAACCTTTGTAGGAGCAACAATCAATGGGAAAGCTGCTGACAGACTTTCTCGCATACTTGCATTGGCCGAACACGAGACTTGAACTTGAGTGGACAGAGCTGAGAGGGCAGTGACCAGTATGGGCAAGTGCCTTGTATCACTCGACCACCCTGCTACCAAAAATCCTTGAAAACAAGGATCTTTTGGTGTCTGTTTGTTATAAATTGTATTATATTAAGAAAAAGTTGGTCTGCAAAACTAGTTTTTATAAAATTTGCAGATGTGGGTAGGGTGGGGGTAGCTAAAATGTGTAACCTTTTCCATCTTTTCCTTTTCAGAAGCCACATTTGATTGGTATAGTCCTGAGTGTTGTTTTGAGGTTATGACCTTTATTATATAATTTACAAGGGGTCAAAATACTAAACATACTGTGTACAGATAAATGATGTCCTATCTATGACACCAGCTTGATAAGTTGCAAAGCTGTACTGTTCACCATATGTGTGTTGAATTATATAAATGCTTATGTGGCTTGTGAACTTGGCAGGTGTTTTTGGACCAGTGTGGCAGGTGTTCTTATTAATCATGTTGCATTATAGTGCTGTCAACATCTATGGCCTGTGATGGGGGTGGGGGATAGGAAGGGTACCCCTCCCCCAACCATCTTATACAGACTATCATCCATTATGATAAAGGTTAAAAGATTTATCGAAAATTTTGTCTTGCAAGAAAAAGTGTACCTACATTTTTAACTCCCTTTGACAACGCTAGGTGGTAGGACAGATATGGTACTATTCCTGATGACAGCAGTAGTGTTGGCACATTTTATAGCATGCACATATTTACGGTGACAATGTATCATTCTTCCTCAGTATGCAACAATTTGAAATGGGTCTATTTCCTGGGGGTAGGCTAAAAGGGCTTACCTTGTACAGGTATGTACCTAAATTGAATTTTTATTGTGAAATGTTGCATTTTGCTTGGTTTTTTGGCACACGCTGTATGTTTATTTATAGAATCATGAAACTTGGTAAGGACATGCTTCTTGAAGAATAAAATTATTTTAAAAAGTTGAGTCTTTGTGACACATCTTTTTATGCTTCAGCAACTTGAGATCAGCTTTTCCAGGATTGTAATTTAGCTAACACTGTTTGTGCTAGAAACAAAATGTTTTTAATGCATTTCTATTAGGTCCATGCAATGTTCCCTTTAAGCTGCGTGCACACAGCTGAATTGTCTCCGTAATGCTTGCACAGTGCAGTGAGCACTGCGCACACATCTATCATTCGCTTAGAGGGAACGTTGGGTCCATGCCCTTACACAAATGAAGACTGATGTTTAACATTGTACTGGTTTACAGTTTAAGATGTGTTTAAATTATCACCAGATATTTTATTTTCTACATTATGATATACCAGACTATGAATGGGGCTCCAGTCGGGTTGAATGTTCTAAAGCGCTCACATTTACTGATCACTGCCATCGCACCTCTGTCTTGTTGTTTTCGGCCAGCGTATATTAAAAAGCTGCCAGTACCTTCCAAGCATTATTACTGGACAACATATACAGATGTGATGTGATAAGGATTTTCAACGTAGCTTTACAAAAATTTAAGTCTTATCACTATGATGACTGCAGTCTGGCAGTTTATCATGATGTATAGCACTGGCACATCGTGCTGCAGACATGTAGCATGATGTCCCACCCAGTCACATTATCCTGACACCAGGCCAACCAGTCCTAACACTAACCTCTTAATGCTGAGCACCAAGCTGTTAGTACCATTTTTTTAAAAGTCTTTTATCTAATGTTACATTGTGTTTTATCTAATGTTACATTGTGTTTTATCTACTGTTACATTGTGTTTTATCTAATGTTACATTGTGTTTTATCTAATGTTACATTGTATTTTATCTAATGTTACATTGTGTTTTATCTAATGTTACATTGTCTTTTATCTAATGTTACATTGTCTTTTATCTAATGTTACATTGTATTTTATCTAATGTTACATTGTCTTTTATCTAATGTTACATTGTCTTTTATCTAATGTTACATTGTCTTTTATCTAATGTTACATTGTCTTTTATCTAATGTTACATTGTCATTAAATCTGCTGTTACCATTGGCACTGTAATATCGGCATATGTACTGTTACACTCTAAATATGTATTATCTGTGTACCTATCTGTTAAACTAAGAAATACTATTGTTACAAGAGTAAATAACTCATTCAGAGCTTGTGTTTTACATATGTTATTCAGACCAATGATGTTCAATAAAACTTCGTACCGACTTTTAATTGTGCATGTAATTATTAATGTGTTGTTCAAAAGTTATGTTTATATTTGTATAATTATTTAATTTCAGAATCTGGAGAGTGAATCCTTAGAGCTTTTGGCAACCTTCAACTATCAGAAGATCTTGAACATGTTATTTTTCTGCAAAGATAACAAATTTCTGCAAAAGATAATAATAATAATAATAAACAACTCCATCTGGACCAAATGAGTGTTGACATAAAGCCCAGGTGTTGTCACATGAAATATGGATGAGATTATATCATTATGTTATGTAAGCTTTCCAAACAGCAGGTTCACATCCCAACCCCTTATGACATTCTTGTTATCAGATGATGGGTATCCCATGACAACGGTAAGTTCCCATGACAACGGTAAGTAAATTGTTTGGTGGAGTAGTTTCTATATGTGTTATCATTTGGCAAAACTTTGGAATTTTTCTTGTTCCATTGTTTCGTGAATAAGATCCAATTCTGAAACTATTAAAACAAATTTTGACATTTTTAAAAGATAAATCAGCCTTATCTGAAAACATGGAGTCATTGAACGCTGGTATGCACTGAGTCTTTTTAAAATGTGTCAACCATCCAACACTGGAATTTGACTTCAGAAGCTCTTGGCAACACTGGAATTTGACTTTAAAAGCTCTTGGCAACACCTTTCAACATTTACAGTTGGTTTAAATTAAGGTTTTTTTAGCTTCAAAATTAAAGACCTTTGCTTTCTTCTGACTAAAATCCATTTTTTGGTATTATTCCATTTTGATTGGCAGAAGCATTAGTTCCATATGTTTTCTTTCAGATATATCCAAAAGTGCATAAAACATTGTTCCAACATAATTGCAGGCATCACTCAAGTAAAACCAAAGTCTAGAAGAAGAAAATTTTTTGCAAATATTACATTTGCATAATTGTTTACTATAGCAAATGATGGAATTTAAATGGGTGATGGGATGGTAGGTAAATTGTGAAAGCAAAGTAGTACATTTCTTCCTTCTCTTTTACATGTCATTTTTCAAGTAAAATTAATGTGGTAAGATATACAGGTACATTTTTGAATTATCTTTTAACATTATATTTGGGTACCTTTTATCTAATAACATAGCTATTTAAATACTGCTAGAACAAAAGACAGGAGATGCATATTAATTTGTTTAAACCATTTTGAGGAGGTAAGAAAATTAATATCTTATTCTTCTGAGAGAAAAAAAGACTTTATGGCATCCAGGCATGACATTAACATTTAATGAAGCAATTGTCACAAAGAATATATACATATATAAGTACCTACATACATTTTAAATACTCCTACCTCATTTTGTACACCTAGATTACTGCTGTACTTGTGAACATTGTGGACTGTCTTAAATATCCCTACCTCACTTACACTTAACACAATCTTTGTCAAATACTCTATTTCATTCTTGGAATTCAAAGCTGACAAACATGTCACTAACTGGTTATTTGGCTGCAAGTATGTGAGTTGTGTTCTAAACTGTCTGGCACACTTGGCATGAGATGCCACTTGGGTTTGCTTGATCAACAGAGGATATGGCATTGTTCCACGATTTACTCAACTTGTGCCTC
Organism: Unio pictorum; assembly: GCA_030141615.1. Taxonomy (NCBI): domain Eukaryota; kingdom Metazoa; phylum Mollusca; class Bivalvia; order Unionida; family Unionidae; genus Unio; species Unio pictorum. The sequence goes on from JARLTB010000070.1 coordinate 1,772,762, forward strand.
TGCAAATCTATGGCTCGAGTACAGGTGGAGCAAACCTGTGTAAGATCTTCCCAAGACTCTGGATCATTGTTGATGTATTTCAAAGATGACGTGACGGAATCTTATAAGCAATTCTTCTACTGGCCTTGAGATCAACTTACCTCCTTCATAGAAGATCTTTGGTGGTTGCTCTTTTGACATCCTGGTAGCAAGGCTTCCAAAACTACTACCATGACTATTACAGACAGCAAACTGTTTTACTTTCCAACACCAAGTACCTCTATGAAATCACCTACCTCACCTATTTTAGACTAATTATTCATGTATTTATTAACATCAAGGACCTGCTATATGTACTCTGAACTCTTCTATTTGTTATTGTTGTAGGGTTTAACACCATTTTTCAGCACAAGATAGGCTATACATGGCAGCCAGTATAACTGGTGGAAGAAGAATCCTGGAAAACCCCTGGAAGAACCCATGACAAGCTACTGGCAGGCTTTTTCACATACCCACGTTAACCAAGCCTGGAATTCGAACTCACACAGAGTTGAGATGGCCATGATCCATAATGCCGAGTGCTTTAGACCACTTGGCCACTCCAGGCCCCTACCTCATCTAGTATAATTTATTGTTACACTTACTAACACCAGGGACCTGTTTTAAATATATGTACTTTGATCTCACCTATTACACTTAACACCTTGGGCATTTTTAAAACACTTGTACATCCACTAATACAGACAAATTACTGCTATACTTACTTGCTAACACAAAGGATCTCTCTGAAATACTCCTATCTCCTCTATTATAGAGAAATTACCATTATTTGAAGAAACAACATTATATGTATTTTGAGGAAAAAGATTTTTTTTTTACATGAAATAACATTGCATCCAACATTCCCTCTAAGAAAATAGTAGATGTGCACACAATGCTCGCTGCTGCATTTTGCATTATGGAGATGAGCAAACATTAATGAGCAGCTTACATTGGGGTAGATGAATTTACTAGAAGTTTGCTACAAGTTGTCATCTGAAACCTGTAAGTAAAGTGAGATGATTAAGTTTATGCTGTAGCTGACAACCTGTGGAAGACAATGTGCTGACATCAGAGAGCTTGTTGATTATTGACACTAAAGCCTACATACAGTTTATTAGCTACACTATTTGTATAATAGGCTGTGAAACTTTAAAGGGGTTGTTAACATCTGGGACAAGATGTTTCTCAGGAAGAGTCATTAAACTAAAAACACACTGACTCAACAAAAGAAAAAATATTTTGTGGACTAGACAATTTACAGTCAAATGGAAAAAACTGCTTACCTGAAAATCTATGAATGATTCTTGGTTTTACAAAGGAATACATATACTTAACATATTAACATAAATTAGTAAATACAAAATTCTTTTTCTTGTTTTCAATCCTAAATTTTTCCAAAAATTGGATTTGGCAAAAATGTCATTCACAATATCTCTTTTGAATGCCATATTGGCATATTGGGCACACTTCAGACATGGGATTAAAGGATTATAAATGTAATTTAATTTGTAAAACTCTGCATTAATTTTAACAAGCACAGTTATTTAGGAAAACTAAATATTATTTGGAATTGGTCATGAAAAATGAAACCTGATTTTAATATCATTAACTTCATAATCAGATCGCTCTCAGCTTCCATGCATTCCTTATGGACAGAAATTACTGAAGTAACGGCACAGTGATTTGTATAGTAGTATGTACCTATGGAAAACAAATACAAATAAACAAATATATTGGTAATAACGCACACCTGCAGTACCAAGAACCAGTTGTTAATTTCCCTACCTCACTTATTACAGCTAGACTGGGGACCTGTTTCAAAATATTTAAAGGACACTTGTTACCCAGATTTTAAAACCTTATCTGACAGTTATGTTTGGTTCTAATTGGATTATAAAATTATCGGGTACCTTAAAAGTGTCCTTTATATCAAGCTTTTTATTTGTACAAGTATTTTGTGATACGCATATTTACTACTGAGTAAAACCAAATGGTTAACTATGGGCATAGTACAGTTCTTTGGTCAGGGACCCCTGTGAATAGTGAAGTGTTCCGAAACGAAGAAAATGATTCAATTTAAAAAAATAAAACCTGATTATATTTGAGAGTATTATACATTTTAAGATACAAGTAATTAATTTAAATAATATGCAAGTCATAGAGCGTATGGTTCAGATGGCATATTTAATTTAACTTTTTTTTTTATTACTACATGTATCTTGTAAATTTAAATTAGTGTATCAATTCACTGATGTGATTAATACCGTACAGGTGTATCTAAGGACAGAATTTAAGATCCTTTGTCATTAAAGGCATTATTGTTTAAAAAATTTATTTCGTCAAAACTAATACAGAAAAAATCGTTTTCACTTCCAGACAAATCACTGTAATCAACAGACGAGGACAACATTGCTATGACGAAATCAGGGAATTCCCTTCAAAAATTAAAACAATTCACTTCTGGTATCATCTGTTAAACGGTTTGATTGAAACTTTTCATATTGAAATGAATGGAATGAATGGAAGAATTGAACAACACAGACATTCTTAATTGTGTTGGGGCCCCAAGTGGCCGAGTGGTCTAAAGCACTGTCCGTTACGGACCACTGCCATCTCACCTCTGTCTGTGTGTGTTCGAGTCTAAGATTCGGCAAATGTAGTTATGTGAGAAAGCTTGCCAGTAGCTTCTCGTGGGTCGGTGGTTCTTTCTGGGGTTTGTCCAGTTTCTTCTTCCACCATTAATACTGGCCATGTATAGCCTATATTGTGCTGAAAAATGGCATTAAACCATAAAAGAACAAAACAAACTTAATTGTGTTACTTTATTTTAAGGTCCCCTTCGTTATAGTAGATTTCATTTTTTAAACATGTTAATGCTACATTATACATTACAATATATATAGGTTAAGACTTGCCGTATTTGCCACACATTCTAAAAATGTGATTTTCCACATGAAGAACATGATGACATTTTGAATGTATACTATATTTTCCAGCCTATAAGTCGATACCTTTTTACCTGAAAGTTGAGGCTTCTTCTTATACTCCAAATCGACTTATATGTGGATTGTGTCATTGAAAGTTTATTTAAGTTACGTTTGTAACTACAGGTAATAAAATGAACTACAACATGGATGTGCTCTCAATTATAATAAAACGTGCCTGGACTGTTTATTCAGCTGTGTCAATTGATAACAGAATATAGCAGTGATTTGTTCAGAAGAAAATCACAAGCATGTTAGCATCGGTAATGCAGTTTCACGATTGCTGGTAATATGGAATATCATACATTACTAGTGTAAAATACAAAGCCAAGATCTTGACATGGCCTCGTCTTATACTTCGAATCAACTTATATATGGACGAAGGATGGGAAATAAGTTGAATTGGTGAATTAGACTTGTACTCCGCATTGACTTATAGACCGGAAAATACGATACAACTAATGTAAAATTCAGCATCATATTTAAAAAACTTACGATTATGAGTAACTTACACATGTTGAAAAGGCCATAATATTTACATCGAAATGTGGTAACACAATCAGCTAATGACTCAATTTTGGATGTGGCTGTGGAAAAAAGTATACGTATAATAGGTCGTTTATATTTTGATTTATTTATTCAAATGTTAGGAAATGCGTCATTCAAGTCAAATGTTTGTAAAGATGATTTTTTTTGTGGGACTAGTATTTGGTTACCTCATGGCAAATCAGTATTTAAATGGAAGATGTAACATATTCATAGCTTATACTGTGTAATGCGTATAAATGCATAGATGGGGGCAAAGGTAAACGTGTAGTTATGCATAGACAAGGGGTGGTGGTTAAAGGCATAGAAAAGTTGTATCTGGGGAGTAGAGGGATAATACAGGAAAATTTTATTTTAATTCAAGCTGATCATGTTTATATTTTATTTAATATCAAGCCATTTTTTTTTCTTAAAATCTTGAAAGAAGGTGTGTATTTTCAACTGGTACTGGATGGAATATGGTACTTCACTGGCATGGTCTGACTTCGTGATCCATGTTTTTGTATCACATTGTTCAAAATACATGTACTGACATGTTGTAAATTATGATATCATACAGGGTGGTCATTGGCAGATGCCTTTTTTGATTACTCTCATCTCACCTTTATCAACGTGTTTGAGACTCGGGCTTGGCTAACATGAATATGTTACTAAGTTTGTCAGTATCTTCCTTCCAGTTCTTTTTCCTGTTTTTTTCCCAAGTTACTTAACTAAATACACTGTCCACTATATCATATGTTAAAAATGGTGCTGAACCAATTGTACAGTATATGACAGAGGTTGATATAGAATCGGGTAAATGCCAATGCTTTTTTTAATAAATAGGGACTAAAAAACATGCATATATTTTTGTTATGGCATGCATGTTTTTTCTAGTAGAGTATACAAAAAACAATCTTGGACGAGCAAGCATAATGCACATTTGGAAAATTAAAGTAGGAAGTATGACTTTTGTGACATTCATTCATGAAGCCTTTATTTTTTATTTTCTTTTAGAGGGTGCTCTTTCCGCTGATCTTCGCAGACCATTATAGAAAGGCCTCCTATGAATGTTAGAGTTTGTATGATGATATATGTTTGGTATATATTTTTGTTTGGTTTATCATAAAATATTTTTATATATATCATTTATATATATATATATATATATATATATATATATATATATATATATATTTTTTTTTTTTGTTGAAAATTTTGTCCGAAGCTTCCTTCTTCTTGCTCCGGTTGTTGCGGTAAGAATTTTTGGATTACTTTTGGTCTCAATTCATCTATTCTAGGTCCTCATCATTGTGTAAGGCTTGTTCTGCCATTAATTGCTCTTCTTCTCTTATTCTCTTCCTTATTTCCTTTCTTCTCTCAAACCTCTCCTTCCCTTGTTGTATTATTATCGTCTTGGATGTGTGTTATCTTCCCTTGTTGGTTTGTCATTTTATTGACTTCTTGTTGTTCTGGTTGTTGCATTATTTTTCCTTCTTTATTCCCAGTTTTGTTAGGTATTGTCTGATTTTCTCGGCTTTGGGTATTAGTCTTGTTGTTTCCTTTGGGTTTTGTATTTTGCTGGTCAGTTGCTCCCTTGGTCATATTCGCAGTTTGCGATAAACTTTGTTCTCTGTATGTTGTTTGATTTCCCGGGATGATAGATGTTTGTTTTTTCAGGATTGGTGTGTTTTTCGTTTCGTCTCTCTTCTTTATAATTTGCTGTTCTGTTGTCATTTGTTCTTTCTCATTCCCAGTTTTGATTGGTATTGTCTGATTATCTTGGTTTTGGATATTATTCTTGTTGATGTTATTCTTGTTGTTTCCTTTGGGTTTTTTATTTTGCTGGTCAGTTTCTCCCTTGGTCTTATTCGAAGTTTGCAATAAACTTTGTTCTCTGCTGGTTATTTGCTTTTCTGGGATGATAGTGTTTTGTTTTTCCGGAACATGTGTGTCTTTCGTTTTGTCTCTATTACATTTGTTGGGCATGTGGCTGGTTTCTCTGCATCTATTACACTTTCTATGGTATATGCACCCCTTGTACCATGTTGTTGTTAAAAAGCCATGTAGAAAGTTCACTCTTTTGATTGTGCGTAGTTTTGATTTCTCAATTTCGAAGATTCTGGTTTCATCAAAGATACTAAACCTTGGTACCACTCTAAGTTTTGATTTTTCCACTTTTATGCCAAATTTCTCTTCGAACCAGCCAACAGTAGTTTCCAGTGGTATCTCTATCGGGATTCCTGATAGATGGAGTTCTCCTGTTTGTTTTCTTATTCTTCTCATAATCGGTTCTGGACTTTTTATTACTGCTCTAATTCCACAAATTTGTGTTTCTCCATATGGTAGCGCTGGTGTGTTACCTCTATATCTGATTTGGTATCCTCCCTTTGCATAGTTGATTGAGTAGATTTTGGAAATTATGTCTTCATCTTTGATTTTTAAATCTACCAAAACTGCTGTTGTTCCAGGTCTTCTTCCATCATTCAAGCCTTGGAATTCAATCAGTTGTGTACCCTTTTTATATTTACATTCTAGATACTCCCCATCTTCTGATTCTACTCGGCATGTTCTAAAGTATTTTTGTAGGTCTGTTGTCATATTCCATGATGCCGCCATTTTTCCCCGTGCTTATCATGAATTTTTTACGTATGAGCCTCACATGATACCTTTAATGCACTCAAAAATAACAAAATTTAAAATTGTCTAATGTTACATTGTGTTTTATCTAATGTTACATTGTGTTTTATCTAATGTTACATTGTTTTATCTAATGTTACATTGTGTTTTATCTAATGTTACATTGTGTTTTATCTAATGTTACATTGTGTTTTATCTAATGTTACATTGTTTTATCTAATGTTACATTGTGTTTTATCTAATGTTACATTGTGTTTTATCTAATGTTACATTGTGTTTTATCTAATGTTACATTGTTTTATCTAATGTTACATTGTGTTTTATCTAATGTTACATTGTTTTATCTAATGTTACATTGTGTTTTATCTAATGTTACATTGTGTTTTATCTAATGTTACATTGTGTTTTATCTAATGTTACATTGTGTTTTATCTAATGTTACATTGTCTTTCAAAAGGATATATTAAAAATAGCAAAAGAAAAATATGTCCCAAGGTGTGTGTCATGATTATGGAAAATAATTGTGTATATCATGGAATTGTACTCCTGGATAATTGTTGGAAACCTTTAATACCAATAATGGCATGACTTTACTTCTGGATAATTACTGGTAATTCTTAGGACATCCAAATGACATGTCCTGTACTTCTGTGCAATAGCTGGTTACTCATTGGACATTGAAATAATGTGTCCTTTACTCATGGATGTTTGCTTATTGCCCATTAGATACCCAAATGAAGTGGCCTTTACTCATGGATGCTTGCTGGTTACTCATTAGACCAACAAATTATGTGGCTTTATAATTACTGTTTACTAATTAAGAGTCAAATATTTGTGGAAGTTTGCCAGTTACTCATTAAACATTCAAATGATGTTGCATTTAATCATGGATAAATGCTGGTTATTAATTAATTATTAATTAGCCAGTTAATTAGTTAGCTGGTTAATTAGCCAGCAAATTGATAAGCCCATTAGTATTGGTTGTTTGTTTATTACTCTTTAGACACTCAAATGATGTGTCCTTTACTCAGAGATGTGTCCTGACTACTCATTAGACATTGAAATAATATGTCCTTTATTCATGGGTATTTGCTGGTTACTCATTTGACATTCCAATGATGCGTGATTTGATCATTTGACAGAAAAATTATCCAAAGCTTTGCTGTTGATTTTCCCATTTGGGGCCCCCTTTACATCCCTTTTGTGATAGTCCAGCAGTGTTATGCAATCTAATTCTCATATGATTTTCATAATCAGGGTTATTTGTAAGGGTCATAGTTCATGTTTATCAATGCTCTTAACATATGGCCTATGTAAATACATATAAGAATCCCACCTAGTGGTCACTTGCTCTGCTTGCTCAAATTATGGCTGTTGATCCATAAAAAGGACCATTTGGATGGTATATTTGCTGGAATGGCCATTGGTCATCCTCAAGTTAAGTTGACATAAGATCTCACACCTCCAGCTAACAGATAAAAAGTTGGGTATGCTGGTCAGTCAACAAGATTAATATGTAAAAGAGACTCCTTGACCACTAATGTTTATGTAGGAAGGGTCATTGTTAAAGTGGACTGCACTGGACATAGATGTATTTACTATTGGTATAAACTCTTAAATAGAACTGTCAGATTAATTATCAGTATTATTGTTTGCAGTATGGATAGAATTGTAATGTGGGACAAGATACCCTATAGTATAATTGAAGTTGGACTTTCCAGGAGAAAACCTTGATGCTTGAGCATAAGATCTAAGGAAATAGCACATTTGGAGAAGAGTGTACCTTTAAAAAGTATGAAAAAGAAGACTATATTCTGAGGGATACATGATTGAATCACAGTTTCTTTGTTCATTTGTCTACTTTGGAACACAGATGAAGTTTATATGTTTGTAAAACTCTTAACTCCATTCATGAGGAAAACATTTTATATTTAGAATTTTGTTTTAGATGTTATTTTACACTAAGCTTGGTCAACAGTGTAATAGCCGCTCAGTACTCACAGTTGTATATAATTTACATCAAGATGGGTTTTTTTTGTGTGCATCGCAGTCGTGAGGACTTTGACATGATATGAATATGTTGTTTTAAATTCAGCAACAAAACAAGATAATAATATTGACACATTTTGGCAGCAAAACAATCGTTTGGAATTTGATGCTGAAAACAATAGTTGACATATCCATGTTTTCACAATAGCGCAGATTAATGAAATTACATTAAGGGAACGATTTAAAAAGAATAACTGTTGGAAAATATATTATATAAAAAAATCCACATTCTGTTTCTCAGATTGAAAGATACCTTTGGATTAAAAATAACTGTTTCGAGATGTTCTTTCAGTAGAATTAATCACTATGTCTTTCACTTCAAGCAAACATTGAGTTGGAAAAACCGAATTCCTTTAGCCACAAGTTGAATACATGGTTAGTACACTGTAAAATATACATAAACATTTCCCATAGGAAAGAGTCCAACATTGCCACAGTTATGTCATCGACATCTTTTGGTGCCCTGCCACAGGATATGACAACTCCTGCCCCGTCTGAATCTAAACCTTTAGACTACAGCAACCAAGGTATGTTTGTTTTATACAGTGATTGAATGCTAAACTTTTTTTTTTTTTTTCTTAGCAATGGCTTAATTTGTGTCCTGTTCTTTTTCTTTGTTTTGTTCATCAGTCTGTGGTATTCTCAGAGCAGTTATCAAGGTTTATATATAGCGATGTAACAGAACATTTTGCAATAGGGAAGAATTGTATGGCTACTGGAGCGATAATAAATTATAATTTAACATTGTTTCAAACTCCATTCTTAATTGGAATTATTAACTTGTCTTTTGTTCCTTTTGTATTCTTATTTGTTCAATTGAAAATAAGTTGGTTACCATGTAAACATCTAGAAAATTTCTAATTTGATTTTTTAAAGAAAGAAATAAATAACGTTTAACCATTTAATACACTTGAAAACATAAAAAATAAGTTTGTAGATTTAGCATTTTTCAGTGCCACTCATACACTTACACTTGTGCTTATACTTATATAAGAACAGCCAGACAACATTGCTGTGTGGGAGTGTCAAAAGTAGAGGCTTTGTATTGCTGTGTTGGTGAAAGCTGTACACTTGAGAATGACTGATGTTATTGTAGTGTTTTCATTGTGTGAAAAAGACAAAAATGCTGCTGCTGTGCTTTATTATAGCCAGTCTGTCTAGGAGTTGTAAAATTTACTTTTCTTGGATTTTGCAGATGACTTAACACAGCTGCATTTTGACATTTTGCCTTAAAAACTGATATCTCACTTTATGCTGACATTCAAATCAAGTTTTGCCTTTTACCCATGTATGGAGTGAAATCATTGAAGTGTTTCCAGTTAATTTGTGTTTGTCATCAGGCATTTCCTTGATTAATGCAACTTTTAATTAATTGGGTTATTCCAATCTACCTATACAAAATGGTTTTTCCCCACAGCATTCCTCAAAGAAATAAAAAGGGTTTCACCCTAGCTATTCTAAGCCAGTTAAGTAATAGGTGAAATGGTGGTTGCTTATATGTGACCCCCTTAGGTTTTAATTGCCTCTGTGACCTATTGTATAAATAGTTTTATATGGGCTGTAAGCAATGCTGCTTTCCAGTGCTGTCTATATAGGATACATGTATACAGTAGAACCTGTCATGAAAGACCACCTCTTTTGCAAAAAACATTATGGTCTCTTAAGACTGTTATTCTTGAGATACCATGGTAACAATACCATATAATCATTAAATTTGTGCATTGAGAGTATGGTCTCTCAAGACAGGTGGTCTCACATTGCAGTGGTCTTTCAAGACAGGTTTACTGTAATAGCAGGAAAAAATCTGAATATTTTTTTTGAGAGTAAGGAAATTCTTTTTTTTTAAATGACTGTGTTGAGAGGTTAGGGCTTAAAAAATTGAATCATTGGCATGGCATTGTGTTATGCAGGTATGCTAAATTGTCTTGGGAAATTTGAAATGGAATTGAGATAATGAAACAAATTCATAAACTTCCTTGATTTCTTATAGCTGCAAACACAATTAAAAAGGGGATGTGAAGCAATTAATTGTTTTTCAAATCAAAATCATCACTGCTCTCAGTTACCTTGGTTAACTTTAATTTGTGTATTTTGATATTAAATATTTCACAATGAACAATCAATTACTCTGAAAGGATGATATCATTACTGGACACCTATTTGTAGTGCTTGGATGAAAATTTTGTTGAGTAATTAGTTCTGAACTAGAGAGCTGTGGCCTTGCTTGCTAAATAATGAAGAAAAGTGCATTGAACTTGGGTAGAATTTGAGCAGGTCTTTGAACCTTGTTAAATACATTATGACACCAGTCTACTTGTTAAATACATTATGACACCAGTCTACTACCCTATTTTTCTATCTTTACACAACACTGTATCTTATGTAATTGTTATTCCACTGTTCTTTGAACAAGCAGAGTGAAATTTCTGCTGTATTTTTTTCATCAGTATTGATTTGTGAGGCATTGATATCTTGTTTCACATCTGATGAATAAGGGGTCAGGATTTCAGCTTGCATTAGAAATAACATCAGCTCTATTGGTGAAATATGTAGACCTCATCATATAGTTGAATGTTCACTTTTGTTTGTACATCCTCAGCACAGTTTCTGATCTGTGCTCTGTGTTCACATGGAGGCATGGTGTGATCATGTTTGTCTGTGTATTTGTTTGTAATGTTTATTGCCTTCACTGATAGAGAACATGTAGTTATTCAGTCTTCAGGATGGACAACAACAATAATAACAACAACAATAATAATAATATCAATATTAATAATGTTAATAATAATAATAAAGCAATAATAATATAAAACATAATAATAACAATAATAATATCAATAATAATACAAATAGCAATAATAATAGCAAACATAATAATAATAACAATATAAATATCAATAATAATATCAATAGTTATAGTAATAATAATAATAATAATATCAATAATAATAATAATAATAATAATTTTATCTAGAGAAGGTAACTCTGTTACATAACTTATCTACCTTGAGGCCTTGTATCTGGTATGTACAACATATATATCATGTGATAATCCGGCTTGATACTAAAGAATTAAGTTTCTACAAATCAAAGTTTCTAGCCTGGAACATGTGCACCACTATTGGTGAATATATATATATATATATATATATATATATATATATATATATATATATATATATATATATATATATATATATATATATATATATATATTATCCTGTCTTGAAAAATTAAATAGATGCATAGATTTAATTATGTATTGTAGCTATACACAAGAATAGGATGGATTTGTATTGCATCATGGGATTGGTGCAGTTATATTGCCAGGATTTTCTTGTCAAGAATCTCACCCACCCACACAGCATCCACCAATTTGGTAATTTTCTTGTCAGGAATTTTCAGCTTTTAAAAATGAAGGGTGGGGTTTTAACTTGAGAATGGTATGGATGAATATACCACTATAGGCAGATAATGAAAGAAATTAACAACTGGATCAGTTGCATTGACACGAAATAAATGCTTTGGAAATTGATACAAAAGTCGAACATGTGTGTGATTAGTCTTTTGTTAATGAATATTATGCTTATAGCAACTGTACCTGATTGGTATGCGCTGACCCATTTTTACCTCGTCATATCTTAAAGCCAAGCAGGATTGACACATTAACTCCTGGCACCGTATTTACGGGGCAGGGGCAGGCGGTAGTAGCCAACTGCTAAGCACTGTAGTGTCAAGGTCATGTATGATACACTTGAGTGAGTGGTATAATAGAAAGGTAGACAGATTTAGCTCTACAATGATACCATATAACCTGGACATTTTCATTCACAACAAAATGCAGAGTGAAAAACCTAAGTTTTTGGACCTGTTTTTTATCCTCCCAAAATCTGCTTGTGGTCAGAATCGGATTTTGTGGCCAGATTTTAGACTTTTTGGACTTAGATCTAGGCAGACTGGTCTGAACTGCACACAGACAAATGAACTTATGCAAAAAGTAGGATAACACGGGCATTTTTAATAAAGAGTGGTCTCCTTACGAAAATGATGGGTCTGTTAAGCAAAAAAAATAAATCCAACTTTTTCCCTTCTGCTCACGTGCTAGCAAAATAACCCATAGAAACAATGGCATTAGACTAATAGAAAATTGCTTGGAAATCGATGCATTTAGATGTATTTAGAAATAGTCCCGAAAATATCTTTCCTCCTTGGATTTCATGCGAAAACAGCAAAAAACCTCTAGGGGTAATTTGTATTAATAAGTGCATTTTCATGATGTCACCAAATTTGGATATTCCTTGCGTATTTAATCACTTGTGCATCAACACATATATTACAAATGTAGCCATTCCTTGACAATTTGCAAAAAATTTCCAAACACGTTAACCCCTGGTGCCGCGTTTAAGGGGCATGAGGTAGTAGCCTTCTGCCAAGCTCTGTAGCATCAGTGTCATGTATGATACACTAAAGTGGGTGGTCTTATAGAAAGGTAGACAGATTTAGCTCTACAAAATAATCAAGACGTTTTAATTGACAAGAAGACAAAAAAATTCACCCTAAAGTGGTCCAGAATTTTATACCTTTTGGACTCAGATCTAAGGTAGACCAGTCTGAACTGCACACAGACTGGTGAACCTGTGCAAAAACTTGGATAACGTGGGCATTTTTAATAAAGCGTGGTCTCCATACCAAAACGTTGGATCTCTTAGGCAAAAAAAAAAAGAAAAAAGAAAGCACTCCAACTTTTTTTCCTTTTGCTCATACGTGAGCAAAATAACCAATGAAAAACATTGTTTTTAACACAACTAGGCATTAGGCTAATGCAAAATTGCTTGAAAGTCGATGTATTCGGATGTATTCAGAAATAGTCCCCAAAATATGTTTTCTACTCTGCATTTCATGCGAAAATATCAAGAAACCTCCAGGGGTTAATGTGTGAGGATAATGGCCCTTAGTTATGATTTGTTCATTGTACAGCTTAAATCAACAATTGCCTGTTTTTCTTTTAAAATGCTGACCTGGAACAATTTTAGTGAAATTTGCCTTTCAGGTTTGTACTTATATGGATGATATACATAACAATAGAAAACATAAAAGAACTGCTCAAGACTGCTAAATAGATCTTTATCAAGTTTGACATCATGGCATGAAGGTGAAATTTCTTACATTGAAGCTGAAGACACTACTACTATAAACAAAAACGCTTGATTGATTTCTCCAAAACCACTAAATGAAATTTGATAAAGATTTTAACAAAGCCTTGGCAATCTGTAATTTGTACAAATGGTGCTGACCCACCATCAGATATAGCATATCTTGTAACTGCAGAAAAACCTTTAAACGGGTTCGAAAAAAAATATTTAACTGAATTTGATCAATTTTGTAAGTGAGCAACATTGCATGAAAACCTTCCAGATAAAACAAAAATGATGTTGATGTAACATGATAATGGATACAGGAATGGCACTATTTAGAAGACTGTTTTATTCTCTAAACTCCATTGTTAGCAGTAACTGACAAATAATATTGAGTACCGGTATATATCTACCCCACAGTGTTGTTATATTAGGGTTTAATGCCATTTTTCATACATGGCGGCCAGTATTATTGGTGGAGGAAGAACCCGGGAAACCCCCCGGAAGGAACCACTGACCCACAAGAAGCTACTGGCAAGCTTTCTCACATAACTACATTAGCCATCTACCCCACAGTGTGAATTTTTCTTGAAAATAAACAGCTTGTGATTGCTTCTCATGAATGAATTGAAGGATTTTAATGAAACTTTGATACATTAGATAAGTGGTTGGTGTTGAATGTGCAGAAGTTTTGGGTTGTTTTTGTTCTTATTTGTTCTTCTGGCCAATTTTGAAATAAATTCCTAAAATTATATCAGAATAATTGGGTAATTTTTAAAATTCAGCTTATCATTGCTTTTCCTAAAGTCTAAACTACTTGAAGCATTTTTTGTAAATTATGTTTTAAAAAAGTGTTTTTAATATTATTTAAAAGTACATGTACATGTACATAGCTTTATGTAATGTGTTTAAATGACATGTTATTCAGTACTGGGCAACTTAATATAGGATTGGTTCAATTTTCCTAACTGTTATTACACTGACCAGAAGCCTATAAGTATGGACAATGTCAGAGGGCTTTGTACAGAGAAAGCAAACATTCTGGTCAGATTTAAAATAACCATACTTGACATATCAATCAAAAACAATTGAATCTTAACTGGTATTATCATTTTGTATACTGCCATTAATTCATGTGACCATCTGTCTTGGTCAAGCTTTCTTGTCTGTACTTATGTAATGGTCTTGGCTGCTGTTGTTTGAGAAAAGCTGTGAAAAGGATATCATTTTTGATCCCTCTCCAGAAACCCTACAGAGGGGGTCAAAAGGTTACAATTATAAAGATAAAACTAAAGCAGTTTAGTGATGGGAATATTTTCAGATCTTTTTATCAAACAAAATCTTGTGCAAGCAAACATGATCCAAAGATAGTGGAGATCTTTGACAGGTATTGGTGAGCATACAACTGCTTTATCTTGGCCCTGTGAATTTTCATAAAATTGAACAAATGAAAAGTGAGGGGATTTGCTTTGCTGTTGTCATGACCCTTACTGGGAGTCATGAATGCTGACATCACATGTCTGCTAATTAAAAATTAGCATACATGTTCTGTTTAGAATATTGTTGTTATCAGTGGTCAGTTTCCCAGAGTTTATTAGGACTGACTGTACTGACCTTTGCGGGGATCCCCCATTGGCCATGTGGTCTAAAGCTCTCGCCATTATGGATCACTGCCATCTCGCCTCTGTCTGCCTGGGTTCAAGTCTCAGGCTCAGCCAATGTAGGTATGTGAGAAAGCTTGCCAGTAGCTTCCCATGGGTTGATGGTTCTTTCCAAGGTTTTCCCAGGTTAAGAGTATAGTAATGAATGCCTCTTTTTGCCAACAGAACATGTTTTTTCAAGATGTTGAAATCTCATAATAGGTCTGTATAAGTCATTCAGTTTGGAAGGTCAAAAGTCTATCAGTACAAAAAAGGAAAATTACCTGTAATTACTGTGCATATATTTTGCTCATTATTCATAGTTCTTGTTAAAATATTACATGCATTCATCTCACTGTTTTTCATGTACTTATAAAAATACATGAATCCAAATTATTATTTGTAATTCATATTCATGTTTCCTCTTTATCATATGAATTGCAAAACTATCTTGAACAAAAACACGTTTTATTTCCTTAAATTGTAATGGACATTTTATTTAGAGCAAAAACGTTTTGCCAATGTCCCCAGTGATATAAATGGATCAGCTCGATAAACAAAACTATGTAACAGTTGAGATATGTGTAACAGATGAGATATATGTAACAGATGAGATGTGTGTAACAGATGAGATATATGTAGCAGATGAGATATGTGTAACAGATGAGATGTGTGTAACAGATGAGATATGTGACCTTGGCACTTTTGGTGTTGTAATAACAACATGGACTAAATGACAAACCTTCACACAATAAGTATAAACTTCTCAAGACATTGACATTGTACAGTTAAACAGGTATAAAATATGACATTGTACAGTTCAACAGGTATAAAATAAATTTACCATGTTTAATGGTTAGTATACTCTAGTTATTCTTGTAGATATTTAACTTAATGTGTGACAGAGAAAGTCCTTCATTATGTGAGATTTCCTCATTCTTTGAGATAATACATTTTCAACAACATGTGTATATGTGTGCATTGCTGCAGACGTGTGTGTGTGTGTGTGTGTGTGTGTGTGTGTGTGTGTGTGTGTGTTCTGGCCTGGTCACCCCTTATATATAAGTCACCTTATAAATGATCGTCTTTTCTAGAGGGTTATTGGGTAATGTAAAAGGTATGAAAGTGCATAATTTTTTATAATTTTTTACTTTAAAATGTGTTATGCAATCAGTGTGATAAAACTTGTATTAATGTTATTTAAAATAATGGTAAATAATAATCATGATGCAAAACCACCTTGTCTATAAAATTGTGTACATGTACACACATGTGGCTGTAACTGTCATTGTCAATTGATTCCATGTTTCCTCTGCTCTAGAATGTCTTCGAGTCTGAGACTATTAAGTTTGGCCTGAGCTTGTAACAAATTTAAGCTTGAGATGGTGAAATACTGTCAGATTTAGCCTGAGATTTTAATGTCTCAGAACTTGAGATGGTGAAATACTGTCAAGTTTAGCCTGAGATTTTAATGTCTCTAAACTTAAGATTGTGAGAGACTCCAATGTTTTGTTGGAGGTTGTTATGACCTTGAATTAGAGATTTTGAGAGAAAGAGGTTTTGAAGTGAAATCTAATTTCTTTTGTGTTGGAATCTGTGAAAGACAAGAAGCTTGGCCAGAGATTGTATTGTCTTTGAAACTGAGATTGTTAGAAACTATAATGTTGAGACTGATGTTATTATATTTTACTTTGAGATGTCTTTAGTTTGGTCTGGGATTCATTATCTTCAAGCTTCAGATTGTGTGAGAGAGAAGATTGGCCAGAGATTGTAATGTCTTGATTTTGAGAAACTATGAACTTGGTCTTGTGAGAGACTGCCTGAGATTTAATACCTGTGAGCTTAATATCAGCTGAGTTTTTTTGCATGAAATTATAAAGTCAATAGTTTGAGAAACTCTGAAGTTTGGCCTGATATTAAATGGTCTTAACACTTGAGATTGTAGATGGGTCATCTAAAATGTTATGCTTTGGTCAATATGTACTTGAAAATGACAAAGAAATCTAAAAAATTATGTTTAAAGGTGTCATCAATCTGTATTGAACTAAAGTAGGTCACTGTTGCCTATATAACATGCTTTAGTGAATACAGCAATGTTTTTTTTCTGATTAATTATTACGTATTCTGTTGTGTACTTTTTAAATAAATCCATAAAAAGAAGAGTTACACCATTAACAAGTAGGTCACAATTATCCATTATTTCTGCTTTGTTAACTACGCATGGTTTATGGATCATTTAGTGACAAGTATGATATTCCAAGAAACCATTGTAATAATTTATTATACAAATCACTGTTACCACTAAGAAGGGTAATACATTTCTGCCCATTAGCTGACCCTAGGAACTAAGAAAATTGATGCTGCCCAGTAATAGTCTGCTAATGAGACCTTAAAAACTCCTAAGCACAGACTACTTATGCAACTTTTGATAGAACTGGCATAAATGATATATGAATAACAGGTACCAGTCTATCTTTTCCCTACACACTGATTAAGCTAATGAGTATCAGGTATTCATGGAAAGCTTTCTCTAAGTGAGAGAGTTGTTTTTGTGGGATAAGTTAACAACAAGATCTGCCAAGAAAGGTTGGGGAGGGAACACAATAAAATGGAAGCACTGCTAGTTGATTGTTAACACATGTATCATTAGAATATATGTACTCATTAGGACATTGTTTGTGATAGGTTATGTGTAGTTGATTAAAGTTGGTCATAAAACCATTGTAATGTATGGACTTCACATGTCTTGTATTAGCTGCCTCATTTTCCAGTGAATTGAATGCAGTAACCTTCTCAAATTGACCACTGCAGTGACTAAACAGGGCTTTGTTGAATGTATAAAAGTATTTATATGTATTTCACATTTTTAAATTGTTATATTAAACAAGTTAACAAACAAAAATTAAATAGCATACTGATGATAGCATTAGTATATTTCTTAACAGCAGCTTGACTTCATATATAAATATTGTCTCACCTGTTAATGCCAAGACTTATATCTCTTACCTGTGATTAGTAAGACATCAAACCTGTGAATTACAATATAATTGTCTTGCATGTGAATATCAATACTTGTCTCACCTGTGAATTGTAATACTTTTGTCTTGCCTGCAAATGGCAACACTGTATTGTTTCATCTGTTTATAGGAGAATTTGGTTTGCATATGAATGGCAAGACTTTTGTCTCTCTTGTGAATGGCAAGACTTTTGTCTCTCTTGTGAATGGCAAGACTTTTGTCTCTCTTGTGAATGGCAAGACTTTTGTCTTTCTTGTGAATGGCAAGACCTTTGTCTCTTGTGAATGGCAAGAATACTAACTTGTATGTGAATGGCATGACATGTGGATCACCTTTACATCATCTGCCATAATATTGCTACGGTACTCCCTCAGTTTAATGGTGTTCATTGGAGCTATAGAGTTGTTGTTTTTGTTGTTGTGGGGTTTAATGCCATTTTTCAGCACAATATAGGCTATACATGGCAGCCAATATTAATGGTGGAGGAAGAACCCGGGAAAACCCCGGAAAGAACCACCAACCCACAAAAAGCTACTGGCAAGCTTTCTCACATAACCACATTTTCCAAATCTGAGACTCAAACTCATGCAGACAGAGGTGAGATGGCAGTGATCCGTAACGGATAGGCTTTATACCACTTGGCCACTCTGGGACCCTGGAGCTATATAGAGTATACTGCCTTATTGTATTACAGCAATCTAGTAAAGTACATAAATTAATTCACTTCTGCAGTACCCCTAACTATAATGAAGTTGTTGGAGCCAACATTCCCTCTAAGTAAATGATAGATATATCAATTTATGTTTTTGATATTGGGGATTTGATATTTGTGCTTGTGATATTGGAAACTTAAGATTTATGTTTGTGATATTGAGGATTTGAGATTTGGGTGACATTGGAGACTTATGATTTATTTTTGTGGTATTGGGGACTTCGGATATATGATTTATGTTGGTAATATTGGAGGCTTGAGATTTTTGTTTGTGATATTGGGGACTTGAGATTTATGTGTGTGATATTGAGGATTTGAGATTTACGTTTGTGATATTGGGGACTTAAGATTTGTGTGATATTTGGGACTGGGATTTGTGTGATACATACATGTATTGGAAACTTAAGATTTATGTTTGTGATATTGGGGACTTGATATTTGTGCTTGTGATATTGGGGACTTTGGATATACAATTTATTTTGGTAATATTGGGGACTTAAGAGTTTTGATTGTGATATTGTGGACTTCATATTTGTGCTTATGATATTGGGGATTTTAGATTTTTCTCTCATGTTATTGGGGATTGCCTCCATTGTGAAATTAATTATCAAGGTTCCATTGCAGTTGAGAGAAATACTCCTGATTGTTGTTTAAAACCACAGTGATCCAAACTGAATTGACTATTTATTGTTCTGATACGTATAACAATTTATAGCAAATTTTTCACAGCTAAAGATAAATATATATACATCAAAATTCACTAAATGTAGTTATCTAGTGATAGCTGCCAGTTAACAGAAGTTCATTATGCATATGTCAGGAAAGCTTTAAACTGGAAAGGTTCTAGAAAGCTGTTGTTGTCTAGAAAGTTAGATTTTTCTTTGCAAAAATGTACAGTAATGATTGCTGTGCACTTCATAGCTTTACGTGTATATGCAAATGTTGAAGTTGCCTGGAAATTATATTTGTATAATAATACATGCTCTCTGTATATTATATTTGTATAATAATACATGCTCTCTGTATATTATATTTGTATAATAATACATGCTCTCTGTATATTATATTTGTATAATAATACATGCTCTCTGTATATTATATTTGTATAATAATACATGCTCTCCGTATATTATATTTTTTTCTGAATATTTTGTATATGATAATTTGGAAACCATGCAGATTATTTTCCAACCAAATTTTCAAGCATTTCTGACTGTGTGAGCAAGGATATTTTCACAGTCTGAAATAATTAAAAAGTTAACAGTTTGACAAAGTGTTGAAATGTATGGATTAAGAATGGAAGGGTTTTAATGTCAGTCTGGGGGATGATCAGCTTTAAGAGATACATTGGGGTTATGACCCTGCTCACTGAGAGCCATTAAACCTAATTACCAGCTTGTATCCAACATATGGTTTGTGTTGTATTTTGATTACCATGAAAGGAGCAACTTAAAGACCTGATGAGTTGACCTGCTTGCCCTTCTTTATAAATCCTTCTGACCTTTGTAAAATATTAATAACAGCTTTTTGTTATAGTCTTTAAGCTTGTCCATGGGTCAGCTTGACCATGCTGAGGGAAAAGGATTGTCAGCTTTGTGAATTTTTCGAGGGGAGGGGGAGCATTATGATTGAAATAAAGTGTAATAACTTTTCTCCATGATATTTAATGAAGTGTAATAACTTTCCCCATGTTATTTAATTACCACAGAGTTTAATAATTTGCCAATATTCTGCAACTTTAAGAATGCAGAAGACAACTCAGAAGTAGGGTTTAGCCAGTTTTGAATTGTGTGTTGGTCAATTTAAGATGTATTAGGTGATAAATTAAGACTCCTTAGCCAGATTGGGTATAACCTAATTGTAAAATTATATAGTTAATTAGCAATGTTATGCATCCCATGATTTGGTACAAGATTATTGTACTCTAACAAATGTCAGTTTAATATGGTTGCTAATTGAATAATAATAATAATAATAATAATAATAATAATATAATATCAATAATAATAATAATAATAATAATAATAATAAAGTATTCTCTGTATTTGTTTGGGTTCTCATTTTTAATATCTTGAATTTTTATGTGGGCATGTATGAAAATTGTAATGTGTTGCTCCTGGTTATTGATATATCAAATTAATTTTAGTAAATGTACATAATAATAATAATAATAATAATAATAATAATAATAATAATAATAATAATAATAACAATAACAATAATAATAATATGATGATTAATAATAATAATAATAATAATAATTTCTATACTGAACAATACTTACAATATCGATAATGGTGGTGACCTTTTTGGTAATTAAAAAATTATCCAACGTTACCTAATACAAGTTGTGAATCAGTTTTTAACAAATTCCAATGGTCTACTAGCCAATCTGGTTTAGAGAACTTACCCTCACATCTGATATTTAAGACATTGTTTGGCAAATCCTGATGAAATTAATTATATATTCATACATTTATTACAGTGAAAACCTTAACAAATTATTGAATCACCTTTCACATTAACAAACAGATCACAATCACACTGGTCTAATCTTTCCTCTGTATTATATCTCGCTGTAATTTTTACATATATTTGATAAAAGCATATATATATATATATATATATATATATATATATATATATATATATACATACATACATTTTTATATGTATATACATACATTTTTATATATATACATTTGGTTGTGATTTGTCCATTTTAAGTCGGTAGACAAATATTGATCGTAAGAATTTCTTTGTAACGGTAGATAGTTTATATTAAACAATTATGTTTATGCTGAATTCCTGGATAATGTATTGTTTTGACTATAGTTGATTATGTTTTCCTGAATAAATATTGTTTAGACTAAAAAGAAGACTCTTTAAATGTAGTTTCACTTGGAGCTATGCACATAAATTGACATGTGTAGCACGAGGTCATCTATGGCTTTGCGGTTAATTCATTCAATTTATATGGTACAATCCCCAAAGAGGTTTTGTTAAACAATATTTGTCCCCGTGTAGCAGAGTAACTTTTCAGAAACTATTCCGCTTGGGGCACAAAGCAAAGTTTGGCAAAATGTTACTTGTCTGCACTGAAAATGACTGGTTTGGGGCCATCGGCAGGCACAGTTTCCACTGAAGAAATAACTGGTTATGGGCCACCAGGCAGTTACCACTTAATATAAGGGGTATTTGGGTTACTAGGCTGGCTACAGTTTCTTCAAAAACATGACTACTTTTTTGAGTCACCAGGCAAGTGATCGTCTCCACTGAAAACTGGTTCTGTTCTTCCAGACAGATGAGTTTGGGCTGAAACTGAGTTTTGACAGCCAGATGTCAATTTGGCACTGATAATAACTTGGTTGGGGCTTCCAGTCAGGTGACAGTTGGCACTGAAAATAAATAGTTTTGGGAGACCAGGTGGATGGTTGTTTTCACTTTTAAACCATACTCTAAGTGGAAAGGTGAAATTTTTATTTAAATATTGGTAACCACAGAATTCAACTTCTCATGGTGGAATCTGACCTGTATATGTCATAATTTAATTTTTTTAATTTTATAAAAAGCAAGAAATCATTTTATGAAGTAATGATTTTTAGTGTTTTGATAAATTAAGATTCATTGTGTATTGCCAGTCATGAAATTTATTTAATATATCAAATGAGCCTTCATAAATTTGTATATTGAGACCCAGTCAGGGTAATTAAGATTCATTGTGTATTGTCAGTGATGACATTTTTTTTTAATATATCTAATGAGCCTTCATAAATTTGTACATTGAGACTCAGTCAGGGTAATTGAGGTATGACAATCTCCTCAGTCCTGTAAATAAGATTATCTGTAACTGGATGGAAATCCATTTGCAGGCCACTCATGTGGTCTGCTTGTGAACAGCATGCTTGACTATTGGGTGTGATTTTGCCCTGATTGACTTTGTATTTCAGAGAATTTATCCTTTAATTGGCAACAAGCCAATATGGATAGATTGACCTAAATCTCTAGCATGGTAAATGTATAAAAGTCATTAAGCAAACATCAGATCTCCATTTACTCAATTAATAAAACCTAGGTTAAAAATTATAATAGTTGTATAGTTGTATTTTGGGACTAGTGCAATGAAAGTTCAGCATGTAGGATTTAGCAAGAGGACCACACCCAGGGAGATTGTTTTATTTGAAAAAAGTTTTAAGCAAACATAGAAATTACGTCATTTAAAATGCCCATGAGTATGATTGCATCTGTAATGTCAAAGAACTTTGATCATCTTTTAAGATGGAGACATAAGACTATGGAGGGGTTGTGTGTGTGTCTCGGGGGAGTGGGGTGGGAGGGGGTTCAAAGATGTACATGGTGCTTTTGGAATTGGTGCTTTTGGAATTTGGATCTATTGCTGGCTATTCACATTTCTTGTTTCAATATTTGTAACATTCGTATCCATTTGCTCATCTCTTTATCCATCTACAACTCAAAAAAAAATTTTGAAATATTTCTTTCTGTACACATAATGCCATATATACTCAATATGATGAATCCAACTGCAAAAAACTTAAGACTCTGGTCTCCCATCATGTGATGCACCAGAATGTCATTGTCAGTGTTTGTTAAATTAATTATTCCTAACTACATAAACCCAGATCTGTATCATGTTCTGTCAGATCAGGGTCTGTGCAGTTTGTGGTTGGACTACACTTACAAGTGAGCATATACAGTAAGCAGGATGGGCCTTTTAAAAGCCTTCACTTTAAATTCTTTAATTGCTTTCATCTCATTGTTAATTGTCCCATCGATTATCCATACTTTCATTTCTGGGACAAACCAGAACTGTTTCAGGTATCTCAATAAACTTTGGCACAAAACCTTTATAGCAATTATTCCAATTTTATATAATTTTGCACTTTCTGGAAAAGCTCTCAAGGAAGACTAAAATAAATTGTTGACTCGTCTGGATTTTTGTACAAGTGGCTTGGTTAGATTTTCAGGCTGGTAAAGCATTTATGCATTTATAAACTGTTCTTAAATTTAACTATTTTATGAAAACATTTGTAATCGTGTACAAGCAAAATTGTAAAATTCAAATTAGTTGATTGTTGTTATTCTTTATGCTTTTTATTAGTACCATTTCTGGTCTTCTAGATTGATATTTGCATGTCAAAAAGTCAACCAATTTGGAAAGTAACACTACGATTATCTTTGAGTGTCTTTTAAACAATCAGTGTTATAAGATTTTCATATCTGTGAGACATCTGTGTTGCTATTTTATTTTACAACTCTGTCATGAGGTTTACTATAAACTATCATGGTGGCAGCGTGCGGGATAAACATCATTTTCATCTCAGTATGTTTCTAATTATTATCTGCATGTTCTTTTAAAATGCCAAGAAGTTTAGTATTACTTTTTTGGCACATTTGACATCTTAGCATTCTTTATTTTTCTTAACTTTTTTAGACACATAGACCGTTGAAATCACTTTTTTGTTATGTCTGTTTTAAAATGTCTTGCATGATTACATTTTTGTTATGTGCTGTGTGGTTTGATGTTTATAGTAATTATGTACTATGGTATGTTTGTATGTCTTGCCAATTACTTAATTCTGGTCTAAAGCTTTCTGGAACCAATGCTTACTAATTTTAATTGTGATAATTCAAGACCTTGTCTTGCTTGACAATGAGATAAGGATGTTAAGATTTCAATTTTTTTAATCGTATCCATGGCAATGTCAGTTCAATAGATAATCATGTTATTTTATATATATAATACCCAGCGTACATCTGTCTGTCATATATGTAATCACTACTCTCCATGCTTCGTAAAGATGTGTTGTAACACTTCATTCCTTCATTGTCTTAGTCTACCTAGGCTGTAACTACATAGATGAGTTGCAGATATCAGTTTAGGAAGCGATAAGAATGTCCCAATCTCATAACCAGTCTAGAGTGCTGGCTTAAGGAGGATATGCTGAATTAGACATACCTTGGTCTTTTTGGTCGCATGTTAGATACAGATCTCTGATGCAAATAGCACTCATTCTGAACTTCCCTTAAGCTCTTGGATGTTATAACATCATTCAACATTCAGAGATTTGTTAACATGACATAAATTTGAATTTGGCTTCTTTCCTGCTTTCATCTGCCAAAAGTCAGGTGGTTTAGGTTATCATGACACGTATACTACACCAAAATACAGCCAGAAAAGAAAAAAAAATGTGATCTAAGTAAAATATTAATCATTTATTAATGGTGCATGCAAACAAAAAGGTATTGATTGGTTTTGTTTTATAAATTTGGTTTTTCTTGAATGTTGATGAACATTTTATTTGATCATCTTACATAGAATGAGATATCATGTAATTCAGATATTGTGCCTATAATGATAAACAGTAACAGCTAAATAATTACACCTCATTATCAATGTTCCCTCTAAGCTGCACTCACGCAGCTGCTAAGGCATCCCCGCGCAGTTGAATTGTCAATCCAACGTTAAATTTTGCTCAATCCAAAGTTAAATTTTGCCTATCTTCGTAATGCTTGCGCAATGTAGCGAGCACTGCACTCACATCTACCATTCGCTTAGAGGGAACGATGCTCATTATGGCTGCTGAATGCAAAACATCTTGGTATTTATTAGCAATAATGTCTGCATAATGCCAACTAAATGTAAACTTCTTAAAAGTATGTTAGATGCCAAATGACAGGGTTTTTAAAGTCCACATTTTTTACAGCTAAATAAAGAAGTGTATTGTTCTCTAATAATAATAATAATAATAATAATAATAACAATAATTTATTATTATTATTATTATTATTATTATTATTATTATTATTATTATTATTATTATTATTTTTATTATTATTATTATTATTATTATTATTATTATTATTATTATTATTATTATTAGTATTATTATATGTAAACAGTATTAGTGAATCACAATTTATGCCAATCACTTTTCTGTCACCATCTTTTTTGGTATAAATATATTGTTTATGACAGGTTCCATTTAAAAATAAGGTCTATTCTCAGATTTGTTGTTTTATTCTCTTTTATTTAAAATTCCTTTCACTATGATCATGGAAATAACTAAAAAACGAAGCAAGAAAATGCATCATGAATTCATCTTTTATAATTCTCCTATCCAACAGAACCAGCTTTTTTCAATTAATGTCCATTGCTATGTACCTCTACATGTCAGTTGATTTTCATGCTAATTATTCATTACCCTCTCCAAACAAAGCATGATTCTGGCAACAATGGCTTAATTCATTCCAGGCTTCAGCCCTTCAAAAGAAATGCATATGTGCTGGTAACAAACTAAGGGGAAAAACAAGTTGGCCTGGGGTTCTGTTGAGTATTGATATAATTATGAAATTGACCAGCAAAGTGTCAGTTTTCCACTTGATTTAAACAAGGCCAAGCCAAACAGATTACTTGTTTAGCATGACAGTAGTCCAATTTACCGTGAATTCATTTATTTTCTTTTGTATTGCTTTTTTATTTTTAAAAATGACATTTTTATTAAAATTTAAATTTGTTTATTTTTATTTTATTCCTGATGTTTCCATGGAAGGGTAATGTTTTGTTCTTAAATTTAGGGTTATAGCACAAATCTGCAAAAAGCCTGCAGCTGTTTCATTTAAGCATATGTTTGTGTTTGGCTTCTTTTAAATCTGATACAAAAAGAATGGATAGACAGAAGAATACAAAAGTGGCATAGTGCAAATGGTATTTTACCTTCTTGGATGATGTTTATGATGACACAAAATGAGACTGCTCTAGTGACCTAAGTGGTTTGAGTGTCCACCTCAAATGTTGGGGGTCGTGGGTTTGAACCTTGGCAAAGTCATACTTATGAAATTGGTACTAGCAGCTGTCCTGCTTGGTGCTGAACATTAAGAGGTTAGTGCCAGTAGTTGGTCAGTCTGATATCAGGATAATGTGACATGATGATGCATGTCTGCGACATGATGCCCAAGTGCTAGACTTCACTATAAACTGCCACACTGCAGACATCTTAGCGATATGACTGAATTTATTTTTAAAAATCCAAATCTCACACACAATATTACTAATATTCTTTTAGAGGTCTCTTTAAGGAAGAGAACAAATACTATTTTTTTTATTTTGAAAATTATTTCCTTTATTTTTTAGATCTTTTCAAAATTACATTAAAAAATAAGGCATTTTTGTTAGACATGAAAATGTAATAAAATATATATATAAAAAGGCCAAGTACTTTGAGCAGCTACCCTCTTCATGCCAAAGTAATAACTTTTTTCTTGAAAGTTGTTGGTCAATATTTGATACGCCTTATTAATCAGGCCATTTTCTTGCAGATTATAAGTACCAACCTTGTGCTTTGATAAGCTAATTCCTTTCCCTTAATTATTGCTAAAATAAGAACTACTTGTGTCAATTACCTCACTTCTTGATTAAGCCAAATTCTTATCATTTTCTCTGCCATCTGATCTCTCATCCCATATCACTGATAATTAGGTTGGCTTGTCCTAACAAACTGACCTGGGTGAAATGAAATGAATCAATGGAGGCAGCTGTTTTTATATGTCATTTGGGAGGCAGTTTGCTGTATCCCTGCAGCTCATCTAGCGGCAGATATTTTGGAATAAATTATGCATTATGTAACCAAGAGATTTTAGGTCAGTTGACCCTTGGGCTTTCTCTTGGGGATTTTATTAATATATATATTGTCCAGCAACTAATATCAGAACCAAGACTGGACAACAGAACAACTCATTAGTTCTGTGTTTTAGTAATGTGTGTGTGTGTGTGTGTGTGTGTGTGTGTGTGTGTATGTGTGATTAGGATTTTTAACATAGCTTTAAAACAATTTTCCAGTCATATCGCTATGTCTGCAGTGTGGCATTTTATAGTGGTCTCTTTTTATCACAATTATCCTGACACCAGGCTGACCAGTCCTAACCCGTACCTTTTAATGCTGAGCACCTAGTGAGGCAACTGTTAGTACCATTTTTGTAAGTCTTTGGTATGACTCCGACGGAGTTCAACCAAACAACATCCCACTTCTGTGGTGGATGCTCTGACCACTAGGCCACCAGACAGTAATGTTTTTCAAGGCTTCTTAAGGAAAAATTTGGACTTCAGCCTTGTTTATCACTATATTCTCATTTTGTTCTATTCTCATGCAGTTCTAAGCTGTTTTTGATTACAGAATGCTCTAAAGCGCACACCTTCACAGATCTCATCTTTGTGCATGTGAGTAGTCTCATCCCAACCAATACAGTTTTGTGGGAAAGCTTGCCAGTAGCTACCCATGGGTAAATGGTTCTTTCCAATGTCCTCAAAGATGTTTCTTCCACCAGAAATATTCTGGCCAACATATATAGTGTCATATGCTGAAAATATCTGTTAACCCCCTCCCTACCACTACACTCAAACCCAGTTATCTAGGGTCAATGACATAACAGTCCTGAGATATCAGGGTTCTTAAGGTAACATAGTATGCTGATATCCTTGACCATTATACATAGTATGCTTGACCATTATTCTTTTCTCTTCTCTTTGACTGCTCCGATATCCTGGAGGATAGAGCATCCGCTTTGGATGTGGTTGGTTGTGGGTTCAATCTACGGCTGAGTCATACCAAAGACTTGCATGGTACTAACAGCTGCTTCTCTATGCGCTCAGCATTAAGAGATTAGTGTTAGGACTGGTCGGCCTGGTGTCATGATAATGTGACTGGGTGTGACAAAAAGCTGCATGATGCCCCGGTGCTAGAAATTAATAGTAACTGTAACACTGCAGACATCGTAGCAATATGACTGAAATTCTATTACAGCAATGTTGAAAATCGAAATCACAGACACATGTTGGGCCCCATGTGGTCAAGTGGTTTACAGTGCTTGCCTTTACCTTTGTGATATAATGATTCATAAAACATAATCTGTTGATATCTTTGACCTTATAATTCTTTTCTCTTACTCTGGTTTACTAAAACATTGCTGTAAAATAGGTTGTAGTTTCAAGATTAATTACTGCTTTATTTGTATACAGTTTTACTTAATAAGTAGTGTTTTTTTCAATTCAAGATAGAATTTGGACTTGAGCTGTACATAGACAATATTGAAAGAAACAGTGTTGTTAATAAATTGTGTATACATGTATGTGTACTCTCTGAAATAAAGGTACAATGTGTACTCCATTATCTCATGATTCCAGTCATTGTGTGATTTCTCTAAATAAAATAACCCTAGATAAAATAACCTTACCTCCTGAAGAAACAAACAGACAATAGGGTAAAGAAAATTGGGAAAATAATTATTAAAAGAACCAAAATAGTTTTTTTATTTTTTTTTCTCCAGATGTTATTTAATTTACAAAATTCGGGGGCCCCGAGTGGTCCAAAGCGCTCTCCATTACGAATCACTGCCATCTCACCTCTGCGTGGGTTCAAGTCTCAGATTTGGCCAATGTGGATATGTGAGAAAGCTTGCCAGTAGCTTCTCATGGGTCAGTGGTTCTTTCCAGGGTTTTTTCTGGATTCTTCCTCCACTATTAATACTGGTCACCATGTATAGCCTATATTGTGCTGAAAATGGATTAAACCATGAAAAACAAAACAAACATTTACAAAATTATACTTACCTGATGTGACCAGAAAATACATGTAAAAGGTAGTGGATAAGAAAACTGCTTGACTGGATGAAGAAGAAAAAAATTGTAGGTTATGTAACTGTAAATAGCAGGTAAACTAAGTGTATTTGAAAAGCAAGAACACTAAATGAAAAGGGGTATAAAAAAAACTATCAACACCACAACTACAGTTGCTTGTGCACTATCTGCTGTTGCTATTACTAACACTACTATGACAGATATCCCTGGTAGTTACTAACTACTATTACAACTTCTAATACTAATGTTACAAAGACATTGTCCAGAAATCTGCTAGATCTATTTTAGGTCATTTGTACCTGTTGCCATTCTTTAATGTTGGAACAATCAGTTTACATAGTCCATTAAAAACCCATTACCTTGAGGCCAAAAAACCTGTTGTCCTACATAGTTGTTTATGGAGGGTCAGCTTGACCAGGCCCTTTGCCCACCAGCAACAATAGATGAGGGACAAAAGATAAGAAAAACCTAGCTACTGTACTCTGTTTGATGTATCAGGAATGTGGAAATTTGATTCTAAGCCTAGTTCATGTCTTCTTCAGGTAATAAAATTCATGTTTTTCTCTATTACCACCAGAAGGTGTAAAACTGCAGCTGAGATGGAATCTGATCCCTCTATAATAGACATTCATCCAACACCACCAGAACTCATTACTTGTCATTAGGCTCTAAATAACACTGTCTGGACATAACTTTTCATTTTGTGCTGTCTGCCAATAAGTATTCTGTAGAGTAGAATATATTTGTCTACAAAAGACAGCCCATGATTTTAAGGGTAGGATATATTTGTCTACAAAGACAACCAATGATTTTCAGACCTGCAATGTTAGATGTTGCTTTTTAATATCAACAATTTATGAGTCAGGAGCACAAATTCGACCTTGTAGCATTGCAGTTGTAAATTGTTTTGTGTTATTGCGTTAATAATGTTTTGTATCTTGTATGTTTTCAGCACGTTTTTATGTTTTTGAATTTCATGGTTTTTGTTATTTGTTTTTCTGTAGTGTAGTCATATCATTATAAATGTTGTAAAGCGCATAGAGCTTCTAAAGATTAGGTGCTATACAAAGTCCTCATTATTATTATTATTATTATTATTATTATTATTATTATTATTATTATTATTATTAAATTGCAGAAGTCTAAAAAGAAACAAAACTTCAGTGTTTTCTTGATGCGAGCATCTCTACTTGAGATATCATCTTGTCATATCATCAGCTCTCATGTCCAGATTTTAGTTCACACGGCCACATGAGTTGATGGCCTTGTCAAACAAAAATCATGCATTGTCGGTTGACAGTCATTTTTATAACTTTTTGAAAATGCTTTCAATAATTTGTACAAGATTTTACAAGCATTAAGGTTTGGCTATTGTAGTGTGTCCAATGTGCAAATCACTTTACTCCATTAGCTTTTAACACTAAAATAATTACATGTGTTGATGTAGGAGAAAAATTCAAAAACAAACCAGACCATCGAACAGTCACAGTTCTCCACAAAATGAATACCCATCTGACATGTGATGTATGAAGTACCAGATACGCTCAAAAGAATGCATGCAGTGTTATAAATGGATTTGTGTCATACGTCCTACATACCATGGGCATCATATGAAAATATTGACTAATTACTGTGCTTCTATGATCCTTAGTAAGAGTTATCTTTTCATACTTGCAGCTATGGCAGTAGTCTCCTATTTATGACAGTATGATAGAGTAACTGTCATCACACACATGGGGGGAGGGAGGATTGCAAGAATTTATCATTCTGAGAAATTTGGTGCTAAAAATAATTTTTTTTATTCTTTGAATTGGAAATACAAACGATTCCATGTCCAACTGGAATTTAATTGGTATCGGAAAGGCTTGCAATATCCTTAGGATACAGTATCATATGATTGCCAGTAAGCCTTCATAATGGAAGCTTCAGGACCATGACCAGCTTTGTTTTAAAAAACCAAAGCAAAAGTAGTGAAGGAAGTAAAGAACTAAACAATAACTGAATGGTTAACTATGGCATACATTTCTTACAAGCATTAGAATTACTACATGTCCTGATTGTTCTTTTAGATGATAATATTTTTTACCAAAAATAATTTTTATACCTTGTAATTATGGACATCATTTTGAAAGAATTATATTTATGCCCTTGTATTTCCAGAAATATTGTAGTTCTTCAGTGGAAAGAGATGACAAAAAATACATCATTTCATAAAGTGCAGGAGTTGTTTGATTTTCATAAGAAATATCCTTGAGAATTGTTTGTCTGGAATTTGAAGATATATGCTTCATATTCATTAATCACTGACACTGATAATGTAATAAAACATCATTTTGTTTTACTCCCCAATCGTAAAGAAAGAAATGAATAGAATAGTCACTCATTATTAAACCCCCCAAAAATATTGAAGATAAAACCCATCAGCATAAAAAATGTGTTGTACACCTAAGCGACCATACCCACCTTACACCAGGAATGGTGTTAATATTGTCATACTGAAATGGAATCCATGACCAATTTCACCTTACACCAGGAATGGTGTTATTTTGAAATGGAATCCATGACAAATTTCGCCTTACACCCAGAATGGTGTTATATTGAAATGGAATCCATGACCAATTTCACCTTACAACAGGAATGGTGTTATATTGAAATGGAGTCCATGACCAATTTCACTTTACACCAGGAAAGGTGTTGTATTGAAACAAAACTACATGAATTCAGCCAAATTTTTTACTGTAAATACATTTATGGAGGGGCCCCAATTGGCCGAGTAGTCTAAAGCACTTTCTGTTATAGATCACTGCCATGTCACCTGTGTGTGTGGGTTCGAGTCGAAGATTCGGCTAATGTAGTTATGTGAGAAAGCTTGCTAGTAGCTTCTCATGGATTGGTGGTTCTTTCCGGGCATTTTCCCGGGTTCTTCCTCCACCAATAATACTGGCTGCCATGTATAGCCTATCATGTGCTGAAAAATGGCATTAAACCCTACAGCAACAACAGCAACAACATTTATGGAAATAAGTGCAATTTACATTCCCAATTTTTTTTAAAAGTACTTCATTGAATCCAAATTTTTTTTACACTGCATTGACAATTTGTTGATTTTTACTTTTTTAAAATAAGTTATTTGTTTTGATTCTTCAAAACCCTTGCTATACCTGATAGTCTGTAGATTGGAGGAATCCTGACAGTTAATGTATTGTTACACTTCAGGTGAGCAGTATGGCCTGTCATCCATTAAAGCAGAACCACTTGAAAAATTGCACACCTTTTTTGGGGTCACAGGTGAAAAAGAAACAGCTGGTCATCATGGTGACCTTAAAGAGACAGATGAGTACCAGAATAGCCCTAAGGCATTGGACACTCCAACAAAAAGGTAAGATTTTGTTTGGAATATTGTTAATGTGTCATATCTTGACATTAAAAATGTATTAGACCTATTTGGTTTGGTTTTATGTTTTGTAACACTTTGTTTAACATATAATAAGCTGTATATTAGTTAGCCTTTATATATTCAAGTAGCCCTGGGTGACCAAGTGTTATAAATAAAACACTTGCCTTAAACATTCGCTGCCATCTCACCGCTGTCCATTTGGTTGAGTTTCAGGCTTGGCATCTGCGGATATGTGAGAATTCTTATCACAGCTTCCTAAAGATCAGTGGTCTTATTGGGATTTTACTGGTTCATCCTCCACCAGTTGTACTGACCATCATGTATCTAAGCCTTTCATGCTGAAAAATATGGACTATTGGTCAGTACAACAAACATTGCCTGTTATACTGAATGCAAAATCCAGAGTTGCAATCCCATTTAAAATAAATAAAATCCTGTTTTATGCATGTCATTTTCAATGTACAATCCACATTGAACTTATTTGGGATGTGATATGTGAGAAGCCAAATTTAGCAATACCGGTAATTTTGTTTTCACACTATGAAACAATAAATTAATTCATTACGGGATGGGTGATATTATATTTCATATGAATATGAAAGGTAAACAACATGGTTTTAAAGGACTGTCTCTGGCTTTGCTATCACTGCCTGCATGCTAAAAATAAGAATGTGTGTTACACCATTGTACAATGATTTCATATGACAAGGCAATATTCAAGAATAAGCACATCTGCCACTTTTTGAAAATTATATATTCTGATCTTATCATCAGGGAAATAAAGTATATGGCCAGTAGGTCAGTAGATGTGTTACACAGGTTCAGATGACCTTTTTAAAACCTGTATCAACCACATTAAGGTAATGAACTGTAACATTACTTCTGGCACTTTTTGTCTTACCTGTAAATCAGGTGGGTATGTGATAAAACTTGCCAGTTGATTTCTTCGGGTTGGTGGGTCTTCTTGGGGTTTCCTGTGGTTTTTTCTTCATCAGTTAAAGAGTCTACCAGCTATAGCTTATCATGTGTTAAATAAATGGGAAAATGGAACTATGTTTAAGTTGGTACCATGATATGCAATGGATAATAGAACTAAGTTTAAGTTGGTACCATGATATGCAATGGATAATATAACTATGTTGAAGTTGGTACTATGATATGCAATGGATAATAGAACTATGTTTAAGTTGGTACCATGATATGCAATGGATAATAGAACTATGTTTAAGTTGGTACTATGATATGCAATGGATAATAATAGAACTGATTAAGTTGGTACTATGATATGCAATGGATAATAGAACTATGTTTAAGTTGGTACTATGATATGCAATGGATAATAGAACTGATTAAGTTGGTACCATGATATGCAATGGATAATAGAACTATGTTTAAGTTGGTACCATGATATCCAATGGATAATAGAACTATGTTTAAGTTGGTACCACGACATGCAGTGGATAATAGAACTATGTTTAAGTTGGTACCATGATATGCAATGGATAATGGAACTATGTTTAAGTTGGTACCATGATATGCAATGGATAATAGAACTATGTTTAAGTTGGTAACATGATATGCAATGGATAATAGAACTATGTTTAAGTTGGTACCATGATATGCAATGGATAATATAACTATGTTTAAGTTGGTACCATGATATGCAATGGATAATAGAACTATGTTTAAGTTGGTAACATGATATGCAATGGATAATAGAACCAAGTTTAAGTTGGTACCATGATATGCAATGGATAATAGAACTATGTTTAAGTTAGTAACATGATATGCAATGGATAATAGAACTATGTTTAAGTTGGTACCATGATATCCAATGGATAATAGAACTATGTTTAAGTTGGTAACATGATATGCAATGGATAATAGAACTGATTAAGTTGGTACCATGATATGCAATGGATAATAGAACTATGTTTAAGTTGGTACCATGATATCCAATGGATAATAGAACTATGTTTAAGTTGGTACCACGACATGCAGTGGATAATAGAACTATGTTTAAGTTGGTACCATGATATGCAATGGATAATGGAACTATGTTTAAGTTGGTACCATGATATGCAATGGATAATAGAACTATGTTTAAGTTGGTACCATGATATGCAATGGATAATAGAACTATGTTTAAGTTGGTACCATGATATGCAATGGATAATAGAACTATGTTTAAGTTGGTACCATGATATGCAATGGATAATAGAACTATGTTTAAGTTGGTAACATGATATGCAATGGATAATAGAACTAAGTTTAAGTTGGTACCATGATATGCAATGGATAATAGAACTATGTTTAAGTTGGTACCATGATATGCAATGGATAATGGAACTATGTTTAAGTTGGTACCATGATATGCAATGGATAATGGAACTATGTTTAAGTTGGTACCATGATATGCAATGGATAATAGAACTATGTTTAAGTTGGTACCATGATATGCAATGGATAATAGAACTATGTTTAAGTTGGTAACATGATATGCAATGGATAAGAGAACTATGTTTAAGTTGGTAACATGATATACAATGAATAATAGAACTATGTTTAAGTTGGTACCATGATATGCAATGGATAATAGAACTATGTTTAAGTTGGTACTATGATATGCAATGGATAATAGAACTAAGTTTAAGTTGGTACCATGATATGCAATGGATAATGGAACTATGTTTAAGTTGGTACCATGATATGCAATGGATAATGGAACTATGTTTAAGTTGGTAACATGATATGCAATGGATAATAGAACTATGTTTAAGTTGGTAACATGATATGCAATGGATAATAGAACTAAGTTTAAGTTGGTACCATGATATGCAATGGATAATGGAACTATGTTTAAGTTGGTACCATGATATGCAATGGATAATAGAACTATGTTTAAGTTGGTAACATGATATGCAATGGATAATAGAACTATGTTTAAGTTGGTACCATGATATGCAATGGATAATAGAACTATGTTTAAGTTGGTACCATGATATGCAATGGATAATGGAACTATGTTTAAGTTGGTACCATGATATGCAATGGATAATAGAACTATGTTTAAGTTGGTAACATGATATGCAATGGATAATAGAACTATGTTTAAGTTGGTAACATGATATGCAATGGATAATAGAACTATGTTTAAGTTGGTAACATGATATGCAATGGATAATAGAACTATGTTTAAGTTGGTACCATGATATGCAATGGATAATAGAACTATGTTTAAGTTGGTACCATGATATGCAATGGATAATAGAACTATGTTTAAGTTGGTACCATGATATGCAATGGATAATAGAACTATGTTTAAGTTGGTACCATGATATGCAATGGATAATAGAACTATGTTTAAGTTGGTAACATGATATGCAATGGATAATAGAACTAAGTTTAAGTTGGTACCATGATATGCAATGGATAATGGAACTATGTTTAAGTTGGTACCATGATATGCAATGGATAATAGAACTATGTTTAAGTTGGTACCATGATATGCAATGGATAATAGAACTATGTTTAAGTTGGTAACATGATATGCAATGGATAATAGAACTATGTTTAAGTTGGTAACATGATATGCAATGGATAATAGAACTATGTTTAAGTTGGTACCATGATATGCAATGGATAATAGAACTATGTTTAAGTTGGTACCATGATATGCAATGGATAATAGAACTATGTTTAAGTTGGTACCATGATATGCAATGGATAATAGAACTATGTTTAAGTTGGTAACATGATATGCAATGGATAAGAGAACTATGTTTAAGTTGGTACCATGATATGCAATGGATAATGGAACTATGTTTAAGTTGGTACCATGATATGCAATGGATAATAGAACTATGTTTAAGTTGGTACCATGATATGCAATGGATAATAGAACTATGTTTAAGTTGGTACCATGATATGCAATGGATAATGGAACTATGTTTAAGTTGGTACCATGATATGCAATGGATAATAGAACTATGTTTAAGTTGGTAACATGATATGCAATGGATAAGAGAACTATGTTTAAGTTGGTAACATGATATACAATGAATAATAGAACTATGTTTAAGTTGGTACCATGATATGCAATGGATAATAGAACTATGTTTAAGTTGGTACTATGATATGCAATGGATAATAGAACTAAGTTTAAGTTGGTACCATGATATGCAATGGATAATGGAACTATGTTTAAGTTGGTACCATGATATGCAATGGATAATGGAACTATGTTTAAGTTGGTAACATGATATGCAATGGATAATAGAACTATGTTTAAGTTGGTAACATGATATGCAATGGATAATAGAACTATGTTTAAGTTGGTACTTTGATATGCAATGGATAATAGAACTATGTTTAAGTTGGTAACATGATATGCAATGGATAATAGAACTAAGTTTAAGTTGGTACTTTGATATGCAATGGATAATAGAACTATGTTTAAGTTGGTACCATGATATGCAATGGATAATGGAACTATGTTTAAGTTGGTACTTTGATATGCAATGGATAATAGAACTATGTTTAAGTTGGTACTTTGATATGCAATGGATAATAGAACTATGTTTAAGTTGGTAACATGATATGCAATGGATAATAGAACTATGTTTAAGTTGGTAACATGATATGCAATGGATAATGGAACTATGTTTAAGTTGGTACTTTGATATGCAATGGATAATAGAACTATGTTTAAGTTGGTACTTTGATATGCAATGGATAATAGAACTATGTTTAAGTTGGTACTTTGATATGCAATGGATAATGGAACTATGTTTAAGTTGGTAACATGATATGCAATGGATAATAGAACTATGTTTAAGTTGGTAACATGATATGCAATGGATAATAGAACTATGTTTAAGTTGGTACTTTGATATGCAATGGATAATAGAACTATGTTTAAGTTGGTAACATGATATGCAATGGATAATGGAACTATGTTTAAGTTGGTACTATGATATGCAATGGATAATAGAACTATGTTTAAGTTGGTACCATGATATGCAATGAATAATAGAACTATGTTTAAGTTGGTAACATGATATCTAATGGATAATAGAACTATGTTTAAGTTGGTAACATGATATGCAATGGATATGTTCACACACAATACACTGCATTCCACTGAAAACTTGCTTAAAATCAAGGTGTTAGAAACGGATCACATGAAATTGTTAAACATATGTGCTTACTTATAAGTCATATACAACTGTAAACTGAAGAGGCCCAGATCTGCCATTGCATTATGTGTTTGCATATCTGTGTCCATGAAGAAATGAGAAAATCTAAAAACATGAATGTTGATATGACGGTGTATTATAGACTCAACTGTTATGTAGAGATTATATAGTAGTTACCCAATGTCATGTTTTAATTGATAAGACAGATGACAGTCCATATTGGTTCATTTAATCTGATTTTTTTCCCCTCTAGTCAGATATTTATCTTGTTCTTCTTATTTGTCCTAAGAAAGAACATCAAGCTCTTGTTTTTAAAGGTATGTATTATTGTACCATACATTTCCTTTGTCTACCAGTTTAATGTTTGCCTGCAGAGTTTGGGATTTACTTCTGGGCATTTTGATGGCATTAAGTAGCCTAGGTTATACTTGTGTACTAAAGAAATAATACATGAATTCTAACTTAATCAAAATTGATTTGCTAATTAATTCAGTTATGGAGAATCTTGTGTAATCAAGATCAGATGTATGTCATATAATCTATCATGTGAACACCATGTGTTGTGTAGTATCCTAACATACCTTTCTATACATATAACAACAACATCTCAACATATCACAAATCAAGCTGAAATGAATACCAAGTTTTGTTGTTGAATATTTATGGGAATGTATTTGGATAGATTCTGAATATCCGTCTTTGTTAATAAAGCTGTCTGTATTTAATTATAATCCCCACTCCATCACATTCCTTATCAATCCATTTTGAAAACACTGAACCCTAACCCCCTAAATCTAACGACATCAAATGACATTATAGGGATCTTGTGTATTGTTGTGGGTGATTCAGACTAAAAATCAGATAAATATGGTTGTCATTTCAACTGTCTGTCTTTAAACTTTATGTGATCAACAGTGCTGAAGAAGGGCTTCAGATAAAGAAGGGCAGTAACTCTTGATTTGTTCCATTCATTTAGTAACTGACTTTTAAAAAATATCTCCGAAAAGTTCAGTGATCTTTTGATTGATATATACAAAGGTTATATAGACTCAGATAACTTGCTTGAGGACCATGCTTTTTATCAGCTTGAGGTATTACACATCTTTTTATGAGCACATTTTATGATGCTGGATTGAAGTCAAAGTGTACATGTAGTAAGAAGTGTCTCTGTTCAGACTTTTGACATTATTATTACATTGTGGTTTTACTTTGAATTTTAGGTGGTTTAGAATGTTTGAAATGGTACTAAAGTTCTGTAATTCAGTGTTGCTTGGTTTTCATTTTACCATGATTGTTTTTCCTGTGCTGCACTACAAGCAGATATTTGAACTCTAAATTAAGTTTTAGTTACAAATTGATGTAAAGGTTTGATGTTGAAGCAGCACCATAATAACAAAATTATTTTAATGTATTTCAAATCACCTGTCCACTGTATTCTCTGGTTCTTTGAAATAGTATAATTTTGATCTGGTATTGACTGTTTGATATCATGAGTACACAGATCTGGTTATAGATAGCTTGAAATCATGAGTACACAAACATATCTGGTTATAGATGACTTGAAATCATGAATACACACACAGATTTGGTTATCAATGGCTTGAAATCATGAGTACACAGATCTGGTTATTGATGTCTTGAAATCATGAGTACACAGATCTGGTTATTGATGGCTTGAAATCATGAGTATATATAGATTTGGTTATAGATAGCTTGAAATCAGGAGTACACAGATCTGGTTATTGATGACTTGAAATCATGAGTCTGTTTGTGAACTGCTTATTTTCATGAGTATACACAGATCCTTTATAGACTGCATGAAATGAATACTCAGAGATTTGATTATAGACCATTTAAAATAAATACTGACAGATCCAGTTTTAGACTCTGAAATTATAACTACCCACAGATCTGTTATAGACAGTTTGAAATGAGTACTCACATATATATTAAAGACTTTGAAATCATGGATACAAGCAGATCTATAACAGACTGTTTGAAAAGTATTAATATACCCAGATTATTATAGACTTCTTGAAATGAGTACTCACATACCTATTAATGCCTGCTTGAAATCACAAGTACAAATTATCTAGTTATTGAGTATTTGAAATCATGAGTATATACATATCTGGTTATAGAGTACTTGAAATCATGAGTACATACATATCTGGTTATAGAGTACTTGAAATTGTGAGTACACAGATCTAGTTTTTGAGTATTTGAAATCATGAGTACATACATATCTGGTTATAGAGTACTTGAAATTGTGAGTACACAGATCTAGTTTTTGAGTATTTGAAATCATGAGTACATACATATCTGGTTATAGAGTACTTGAAATTGTGAGTACACAGATCTAGTTTTTGAGTATTTGAAATCATGAGTACATACTTATCTGGTTATAGAGTACTTGAAATCATGAATACATACATATCTGGTTATAGAGTACTTGAAATTGTGAGTACACAGATCTAGTTTTTGAGTATTTGAAATCATGAGTACATACATATCTGGTTATAGAGTACTTGAAATTGTGAGTACACAGATCTAGTTTTTGAGTATTTGAAATCATGAGTACATACTTATCTGGTTATAGAGTACTTGAAATCATGAATACATACATATCTGGTTATAGAGTACTTGAAATTGTGAGTACACAGATCTAGTTTTTGAGTATTTGAAATCTTGAGTACATACATATCTGGTTATAGAGTATTTGAAATCATGAGTACACATATCTAGTTACTGAGTATTTGAAATCATGAGCACATACATATCTGGTTATAGAGTACTTGAAATCATGAGTATATAAGGATATTATTATAGAGCACATGAGGTCATGAGTACACAGATTTAATTTCACATAAAATACTGACAGATACAAGCACATATATTGACTGTTTTCCTGATATAGTAAGTACAACTTGTGTATTATTAGTTTAATAACACAATTCTGGCAATATAGTGCCAACCAAAAGTTAAGTTCCATAAATGTAAAGGTGGAAGTAAACATTAGCACAGTTCTGGCTGTTTAGTGCTACCTGAAAGTTATTTTTAAAAGTGAAGGTGGATATAAATAGATTAAGGGAAAACCCTGATTTTCTCATACATCATATAATGACACATCAGGATCTGTGCTGACTGTAATTGCCTACACTTTTGTCCAGGTGAATCAGTTAAATATTGTGTACATGAATAGAACTAAATTAGCTTGATTAGCATTTTATCAATGGGCATAGGGAAGAAGCTACACTAGTGGGTTAGTAAACCAATTACGTAATGGTCAAATGGTCACAATGGTCTAATTTGATTTTAAATTTTAAAGCTGAGTGCTGTGTTCCATCTGAGTTTATATTATTAACGTGTTGATGAATTGCAATATTTATTTTATCACAACAGAACCAGTCTGTCAATACATGGTGATGGTGGAATGAAATGTAAATAGAATTATATGAAACATCCAAAAGCATACACTGTGTTGTTTTTCTTCATGAAAGAAGTAAATAATAATATAAATAATAATAATAATAATAATAAGGTCATTTACAACAAATTAATATCAGATATTTAATTCCCAAACAGAAAAAGCACTCCTAATGAAAATCAACCTGTATCACTAATATTATAAACACAGGCTATGATTTATCATGAGATCATTAAAAAAATATATTTTAAACACCGGCTAAAATTGATTATGAGATCATGAAATAAATATTTTAAATACAGGCTAGGATTGGTAATGAGGTCATTAAAAAAATTATTTTCAACACAGGCTAAGAGTGGTCATATGATCATAAAAAAACTAATCAATATTTTAAACATAAGCTAAGATTGATCATGAGATCATGAATTTTTTTAAAATTTTAAACAGGTTAAGTGGTCAAGTGATCAGAAAAAAAAACCAATCAGTATTTTAAACACAGGCTAAGAGTGGTCAAGTGATCAGAAAAAAGACCTAATCAATATTTTTAAACACGCTAAGAGTGGTCATGTGATCAGAAAAAAAAACAATCAATATTTTAAACACAGGCTAAGATTAATCATGAGATCATTAAAAAACCTAATCAATATTTTAAACACAAACTAAGATTAATCATGAGATCATTAAAAAACCTAATCAATATTAAACACAGGCATAGACTGGTCATTATATCATAAAAATCTAATCACTAATGTTTGCAACACAGGCAGGCTAATTAATGTTGGCCATTCTTTAGTACAAACAGCTACAAAGCAACAGTTTGAAAAGGAATTTCATTGAGGGAAAACAGTAAAAATTAAAAACTTAAACTCCCGAGTCAAAGTGTTTAAAAGCTTACAAAATTGATCCTCCTGTCTGCTATATCTGTGTAACTAATTTATAAACACGCTTTGAAAATGAAAAGAAATGTGGTCTGTCAGTTATGAGTACTTTAAAAAAAATTCTTAAAAATGATACTCTGCATACTCAGTGACGTTGTTGTTGTAGGGTTTAAAGCCATTTTTCAGCACACAATAAGCTATATATGGTGGCCAGTATTATTTATAAAGGAAGAACCCAGGAAAACTCCTGGAAAGAACCACGGACCCACGAGAAGCTACTGGCAAGCTTTCTCACATAACTATATTAGCCGAATCTTAGACTCGAACCCACACAGCCGAAGGTTAGATGGTAGGGATCTGTAATGGAGAGTGCTTTAGACCACTCAGCCACTTGGGGCCCCACCCATACTCAGTGATAATTTCACATAAATATTTATTCCCTTCAAGTATTTTCTGCATTTAAATGCTCACCCACTACTAAATAATCTGGTTCAGCTCTTTGAACTAAACCAATATGAGATTGGAAAAAGCTTCCAGTAGGTTGGTGGTTCTTATCTTGGTTGTTCAGGGTTCTTTCCTTCACTAGTTATATCCCACTCAGGAGCAACGTTCCCTCTAAGCTGCGTGCATGTGCATGCGCAGCTGCTCAGGCATCCCTGTGCAGCTGAATTGTCAATTTTTGCTCAATCCAACGTTAAATTTTGCTCATCTCCATAATGCTTGCACAGTGCAATGAGCACTGTGCGCACACCTACCATTCGCTTAAAGGGAACATTGCTCAGGAGGCCTAGTGGTTAGAGCATCTGCCTCAGATGCTGGAGGTCAATGGTTTGATCCCCATCCGAGTCATATCAAAGACTATAAAGATGGTACAAACAGCTGCCTCACTAGGCACTTGGCATTAAGAGGTTAGTGTTAGGACTGTCTGGTCTTGTGTCAGGATAGTGTGACTGGGTGGGTATGATGTCCCAGTGCTAGACATCACTATAAACTGCAACACTGCAGACATCATAGCAATATGACTGACAAATTGTTAAAGCTACATTAAAAATTCAAATTTTAACCCACCCCACCCACCCACACACCAGTTATACTGGGCACCATTTATTGTCTTTTTTGCTTAATGATGGTAAGCCTTCATAATCTTATTAATCTGCATCCAGTAAAAGAGCATTTCATATTCGACTTTAATTATGAACACACCCCTGCTTTTTGATATTAGCAGGTGATTATCTTTTACCTAGATCTAATGGAATTCTTGTA
This sequence comes from Unio pictorum, assembly GCA_030141615.1. Lineage (NCBI taxonomy): Eukaryota > Metazoa > Mollusca > Bivalvia > Unionida > Unionidae > Unio > Unio pictorum. Next base: position 1,816,299 of record JARLTB010000070.1, read on the forward strand.
AAAAAAAACACAATATGCATCATTTAACTGTCTACTCTTTTGCGTGAGATAACACAGAATAATTTTTTTTTTATATAAAAAACAACATATGAAACATACCAACTTGGTCTTAAAAATTAATCTCAGTACACCTGTATATTGTGGCACATGCTGTGTTTTGTTTCCAGACCACATTATTGTGGCACATTCTGTGTTTAGTTTCCAGACCACATTATTGTGGCACATTCTGTGTTTAGTTTCCAGACCACATTATTGTGGCACATTCTGTGTTTAGTTTCCATACCACATTATTGTGGCACATTCTGTGTTTAGTTTCCAGACCACATTATTGTGGCACATTCTGTGTTTAGTTTCCAGACCACATTATTGTGGCACATTCTGTGTTTAGTTTCCAGACCACATTATTGTGGCACATTCTGTGTTTAGTTTCCAGACCACATTATTGTGGCACATTCTGTGTTTAGTTTCCAGACCACGGGCAATCTTTTTTATTCTTTTTTCTATAGTGGACCATATCTGCAATAGATAAGTGTAAGGTACATGTACAGTAGAACCTGTCTTGAAAGACCACCTCTTTTGCCAAATGAGTATGGTCCCTCAAGACAGGTGATCTCTCATAGCAGGTAACGATGCTATATAATCAATAAATTTGTGCATTGAGAGTGTGGTCTCTCAAGACTGGTGGTCGTACATAGCAGTGGTCTTTCAAGACCGGTTTTACTGTACTTAAAAGAGCACTCAGAGAGAACAAGATAGGTTTGTGGGCACCCTTATTTATTGTCATGCACCAGGTGGTAAGAGTTATGTACTGCCATGTGCAACAGTGCTTCTAATTGTCAAAATATAATAATAATTTGTATAATAAAATCAGTGCTTTATGTACATTGAAAATCTTTTTATGGTAACTCCCCCTGAACGGACAGTCATATTAGCATTAGGTTTTAACCATCAGATTTCTTGTAATATCAGGTTGGTGCTAAATGAAAATGGTTCTGTTAGGATATCTAATATGGCTGGCACTGTGGCCATCTTGAAAAACTGTCATCTTTTCTGAATTAGTCATGTCATCCAAATATGTTGTCTCATTGGTCTTAAATGAAAAATAGTTCTGATCTGTTACCCAAACTGGCTGACACGGTGACGATCTTGAAAATCTTTTACGACCACCTTTTCTGAATTAGTCATGTCATCTAAATATGTTGTTTTGTTGGTCCTAAATGAAAAATTGTTCCGATCTGTTATCTGATATGGACAACACAGTGATCATCTTGAAAATCTTACCATTGCTACTCTTCTTGAATAGAAACCCACATTGGCATGGAGTTTCCACTTGAACTGATGTCTAGTTCATCTTAAATGAAAATGGTTCTGGCGAGACATTGAATATGGTTGTCACAGATGCCGTCATAAATTGTTATTACTAATCAAGAAGATGGTAATATCAGCACATGGTTTTCACTGAAAGACCTTGTATGATATTTAGTTGGTCTTAACTGAAAATGGTGCTGATCAGATCTCAGATTTGGCCACCATGGCAACTATATCAACATGGCCACCATGGCAACTATATCAACATGTCCACCATGGCAACTATATCAACATGGCCACCATGGCAACTATATCAACATGGCCACCATGGCAACTATATCAACATGGGATTTTCAGCACAAGAAATAAGTCTTATGGTGTCTAGTTGGTCATAAATGACAAATAATGCTGATCTGACATCCAATATGGCCATCATGGTGGCCATATTGAAAATCTTGTCGCTACTCTTCCATAATTGATGGACATTTTGATTTAGGGTTTGCACCAAAAGACTTATTATGATGATAATTGGTCATCAATCAAAATGATTTCCTGTAAATGTCAAGTATGGTTGCAACAATGTATTGAAAATCTTGTACTAATTCTCCTGAATGATTGGATAGTCATGATGTCATAGAGTTTTCACCAAAAATATTCAAATGGTGTGTAGGTTTTTCATAATGAAAATGATGCCAATGTGTAGCTTTTTCATGATGCCAATGTGTAGGTTTTTCATAAGAAAATGATTCCATTGTGTATTTTTTTTCATAATGAAAATGATGCCAATCCTACATCCAATATAATTGACACAGCAGGTAATTTCAGAATCTTATCACACAGGCATATCAGATGTTTTCAATACAAGGCAGTTCAAAAGAACAGATGGTATTATTTAGATTTACTGGAATCAGTCCCTTTGAGGGATTATTGTTCTTTGGTTTGGGATTTAGAGTATGTTCAACTACATTTATACATTGATGCAAGAGATGTTCGTTTTACAAAAATATGGATACATATGTGTAATTGTCTGTATTTATGTGTGTCATACCATGGTATATGCAGTATTGAGCAAAATTAATGTAATATGTATTGGAATGCAAAATGGTTGCTGATACCCAGCTTTATGCTCAATAAAGTTAGGGAAGTTGCAGTTGCAGCCATTCAGCAGTTATGGTTTCTACAAGTGTTAATATTATAACCAGGGATTGTTGGCTTTAAAAATGCGAGACCTGGTGAGAATTTGATTTCTGATCTGTATGTCATTATTTAGAAGATATGTGGCTTCCAGTTCTTCTCTCTCCTACTTCTGTTCGGCTGCTTAATTTTACTGTGAATTGCTTGATTCAAGCAACGTTTGGTATGCAACTCTATATTAATGAGTCTGAAATTATTTCTATTTTGGACATTCCATTACATAATTTTCAGGATTTATGATTAATGGTTCTCCTGACTTTGGGTTTTTATATCATGATTTTATAAAGATTTGTTTTTATTTCAACCAAATCTAGCTAGCTGTTTTATATTTATGAGAAATTTAATGAGTCTGATGTCCAGCTTTCCATGACATTAATTACACGAATTATGCCTCAAGACTGCTAATCCTTCAGGCTTGGTTTCCATAGCATACATGTTGACTTGGTTTCCACAGCATACATGTTGACTTGGTTTCCATAGCATACATGTTGACTTGGTTTCCACAGCATATGTGTTGACTTGGTTTCCACAGAATAGGTGTTATCTTGGTTTCCACAGCATAGGTGTTGACTTGGTTTCCACAGTATAGGCATTGACTTGGTTTCCACAGCATACGTGTTGACTTGGTTTCCACAGCATACGTGTTGACTTGGTTTCCACAGCATACGTGTTGACTTGGTTTCCATTTTTTTAACTTGACCAACATTTATTTTATTGTAATATGTGGATGGGATCTCTAATGATCAACCGATTGGGTGCAGGAGGTCACTGAAAAGAATTATGTCAGCATATTTCACTTGAGGAGCACTTTGACATTTAGGTGACAGTACATATTAATTTCCAGTGTCCAGATGTTCCCCAGGGTGACTCTTTTTGCTGACCAACCTATTTTTGTACATGAAAACAGGAAGCTTTCAACCTTAGATTGACTTTATGATTTTCACCTACCTAAAAAGTGGCCTGTCCACCAGGAAGTGGGGAGAAAATGAGTGAATAAGAAGTGCTGATCAATTTTATTTGAAATAAGTGACTTATATAGAATATTGACATTTTAATGTAACATAATTTTCTTACCTGACACCATTTTCATTTGTCTGCATATTTATAGTTTTGGTTGTACACTCTCTCTCTCTCTCTCTCTCTCTCTCTCTCTCTCTCTCTCTCTCTCTCTCTCTCTCTCTCTCTCTCTCTCTCTCTCTTTCTTTCTCTCTCTCTCTCTCTCTCTCTCTCTATATATATATATATATATATATATATATATATATATATATATATATATATATATATATATATATATACACACACACTTGTGGGTGTGTTCACAGCTGGAAATAGAATATGTAATATTCATATTTGAATTATTAACAACATCATGGGCTTTACAAGATTACAAGCAGAACAAAAAGATCATATCTCTTTGTAATGACAAATAGAAATCACCTTGAGAACAGAAGCTACTGTCACATTATCCAGAATTTAGGGTACTATGGACCTGATGCAAGGCCAGCAGCATATTATTAAAAGGTCAGTTTTCATCTCTCCAGTGAAGCATAGGGAACATTGGAATTGTTCTTGTCATTGGCATCAACATTAGGTTTTTGCATTTAACTAGAGTCTGCAGACACTTGTATGTACAGTAATGAAACTTGATTGTGGAGGGTACTACTCACCTTGGGCAAAAGAAGGTCACTTGCCAATATTAAGTTCTTGAATACAGTTAAATTTGTCCTAATGGTCACCTGATCACAGTGATCATTGTAATTTCTGTGCTGCGAATTTTCTCTGTAATGCCCTGTATTTGACAGTCAACTGCCACTAGCAGTAAGTGGTTAGGTTTTTTTCTTATTAACCATGATATTTTGATAATTATTTTTAAAGCTCTTTGCCTTGAAGCAACACATGTTTATGCTTACTTTAAAAATTTTATCTTTTTCAATTCGGCTGCATTTTTTATTTTTAAAAAAATAAAATAAATCTTTTTAAATTGGCACGCTGTAGCTAGTATTGTTCTTGCATGTTGTTAAGCACCGTACATACATACCAATGGACTTGTTTTGATCTTATTCCTTTTTTCTGTCTATCCACCATGTATCAATAAGAAGAACAAGTCAGAAACACAAATCTATACTTATATCTATTATTATTGTGATTATAAACACAAATCTATACTTATATCTATTATTTCTGTGATTATTTTTTTCTTTATTTCTTATCATTTCTTCTGTTTAAAACACATTTTTTTAAGAAATGGTAAAATCCTGTTTTTTATTTATTTTTATTTAAAGTTAATTAAAAAATTCCTGTCCTAGATCAAAGTTGAATATTCTTTTCTAAGGATCAGCTTTACTAATGAACATGTTTGGTGCCTTCATTTATTTGTTTGAATAATCTGTGTAATGAATGTCCCTGTAATGAGGGATGGTGGCATGTGCAATTATTCAAGAGATGTTGGGGGTTGGTGTGTACAGAGAATGAAATGGGTACAGTCGCCCATGGATTTAGGTTCAGTTCACAAACGGATAAAACCATAATACTCTAAGCTATGTTATGATAATATTCTCTCTTTATCTCTGTTTTTGGAATAATAATAATAATAATAATAATAATAATAATAATAATAATAATAATAATAATAATAATAATAATAATAACTATTTTAAAGTGTTTAACAATTAATTACATGGAACTAATTCTCTTTGTGGCATTCTATTATGTGCAAACTTACAGGTTACATGTACATAGTTTCACATTACAGTATTACAAATAATATGTATATATAAATTTTAAGAAAGCATTGATAATAATCCTCATTTATATTTGAACATAAACAGAAAATACTAATATGAACATGCGCCAACTAGGTATGCTATGTGTATACAGTACAAAAATGTGAGACAGCACCTTAAGTTGCAATTTATTTGTTAAATTGAGCAGGCTAACTTTTTATCCATTGAATTAAATTATAATTAATGGATTTATATTTGTACTTTCAATAATTTCCTTTGGGGTTCTGTTCCAGATTAGTGATCCCTAATCATTGGGTAGTAATCATGAATACTCAGTGGTTGGTAATCATGAATACTATCATTGGATAGTAATCATGAATGCTCTCATTAGGAAGTAATCATTAACACTATCATTGGGTAGTAATCATGAGTACTCTCATTAGGTAGTAATCACAAGCACACTTATTATGTATGTACTCTTATTGGATAGTAATTATTAATACTCTTATTGGATAGTAATCATTAATACTCTTATTGGATAGTAATCATTAAAGCTCTCACTGGATAGTTATTATTAATACTCTTATTGGATAGTAATCATTAATACTCTTATTGGATAGTAATCATTAATACTCTTATTGGATAGTAATCATTAATACTCTTATTGGATAGTAATCATTAAAGCTCTCATTGGATAGTAATCATTAATACTCTTATTGGATAGTAATCATTAATACTCTTATTGGATAGTAATCATTAATACTCTTATTGGATAGTAATCATTAAAGCTCTCACTGGATAGTAATCATTAATACTCTTATTGGATAGTAATAATTAATACTCTTATTGGATAGTAATCATTAATACTCTTATTGGATAGTAATCATTAATACTCTTATTGGATAGTAATCATTAATACTCTTTTTGGATAGTAATCATTAAAGCTCTCACTGGATAGTAATCATTAATACTCTTATTGGATAGTAATAATTAATACTCTTATTGGATAGTACTCATTAAAGCTCTCACTGGATAGTAATTATTAATACTCTTATTGGATAATAATTATTAATACTCTTATTGGATAGTAATCATTATTACTCATGATGGGTAGTGATAATTGATACATCGTTCTTGGTGGCCCTGAGTGGCAGAGTGGTCTAAAGTGACCACTATTATTGCCATCTCACCTCTGCCTGTGTGGGTTAGAGTCCCAGTCTTGACCAATGTGGGTATGCAAGAAAGCTTGCTATTAACTTCTTGTGGATCAGTGTTCTTTGTGAGGTTTTCCAGAGTTCTTCCTCCACCATTTATGCATTTAAATCCTAACTTGTTCTTAAAAATGGCATTAAACCCTACAACAAAAACATCAATCTTGTAATGTTGGGTTGTAGTCATTACATTTAATAGTCTTCTGCTGAGTTATGATCATTAATACTTTTGTTGGGTACCGGTATTAATCATTAATACTCTTGTTGGGTATTAATCATTAATACTCTTGTTGGTTAGTAATCATTATTACTCTTGATGGGTTGTAATCATTAATACTCTTGTTGGGTATTAATCATTAATACTCTTGTTGGGTTGTAATCATTAATACTCTTGTTGGGTTGTAATCATTAATACTCTTGTTGGGTTGTAATCATTAATACTCTTGTTGGGTAGTAATCATTAATACAATTTGTTGGTTAGTAATCATTAATATTCCTGTTGGGTAGTAATCTTTAATACTGTTGTTGGTTAGTAATCATTAAAACTCTTGTTAGGTAGTAATCATTAATATATCAGTCATGAAGAGTTGGGTAGTTGTCATTAATATTCTAGTCTTGTCATGATGGGTTGTATTAATACTCTGATCTTGTCATTATGGTAGTAATCGTTAATACTCATTTATTGGGTACTAATCCTTTAATCTTGTCCGTGTTTACTCTTTTGCCATTTTTGTTACATCAGGAATCTGTTTTATTAAAGGCGATCTAAAGGGAGACCTCTGGTCAGAATTGAGCTCATTTGAAATCTGATTACGTGCTCATGATCCAGCAAGACATTGCATGGGCCAGAATTGAGCTCATTTGAAATCTGATTACATGCTCTTGATCCAGCAAGACATTGCATGGGCCAGGACTGAGTAGGATAATTGTTTTAAAATACACTGAATTTTGTGTTTTTTTTACTACTACATGTATAATTGTATTTGGCTCTTGTTGAGTCTGTGTCACAGGCAATTGCTAAACAGAGATAAAGAAACACAAAATAAACTTTGAATTTACAAAACTAAAAAAAATTCAAAATAATGCAACTTTTTTACATGACATACCATATTTAATTTTTCATGACAATTCTATTATTTTATTAAATTTCAAATTCATTTTCTGCATTTAATTTGCACAAATGTTATGATTATCAAGATTATTTATTTTGAGATGGTGGGGCTAATTGGGTGGAGAAAAACATTTTCATAATCAGTTTTCATGAATAACAGGTGGGGGGGGTACTTCATTCAGAAGACAAATATTAATAATATTTTGCACTTTTCACCCTAATATATTAATTGCCTCATCCAAGGCCAATTTTCATGTAACTTGTCTCATTTATTGAATTCACAAGGGTCCTTTTCATGTGTTACATCCATGATGGATTGGTATCACATCAGAAATAAAATTTGCTCAAGGTATTCAACAATTGGTTTTCCTTAAAAATTAAATTATTGATAAGTTTGACTAGCCCTCTTGAGAGAGTTTCATGCTAAACTGTCCATTCATCTTGTTCCAAAGGGATGAATCATTTGACAAGATGTCCAGTTTAGACTGACCATTGTTCCACTAAATATTGATCACCACTAAATGAGTACTACTGACCAGTCCCCTAGTCCAGTAATAATTGTTAAATCAAACTAATCAATATTGGGCAATTTCATAATTTCATGCTTCAAGGAAAAAGTGAATGTCATTTAGATTCTTTATGCTGATATGCTAAATGTCATTTTCATATGCAATATTTAATTACACATTAGCCTAGAGTGGAATTTTTTAAATAGAAATTTCAATTTATGTACATGAGCAAAATGACTATAATTCTCTAAGTTATAATGTAAACAAAAGTTTACTATAATTTTTTTTAATTTACACTCGGTTAAAGATGTCACGATTTCTTTTTTCTTTTTGTCAGTTTTTAGAAGTGAATGACACATTTTAGTTCTAGAATGGAGAATGTCATTCAGAGTGTGGGATCAATAGTAGTGGCTAAATGTACACCTTACAATATTAATGTAACTTAAAAATAGCCACAGGGCATACACACAAGTTTTGTGGCAATGTAGCAACACCTGTATTTTAAAACAAAATCAAAATAATGATCATTCACTATAAAACACACCTCTGTATACATCTAATCACTTTGCAGCACAGGATTGTGGATCACATTAAATTGGTTATATTTTCTTGGATTACTACAAATTTATTCATTTCACTTCATTTTTTTCTGACTGATGAAGTCAAGTATACATTACATTAAAACATGTTTTAAAAGACCATCTGATATCTCTAGGCCATGTCCTCAAAAGCACAGATGATTGATTTTATATGACCTGTAATGAGAGACCACCTGTCTTGAGAGACCATAATTTGTTGGCAAAAGGGGTAGCCTTTCATGATAGGTTCTACTGTACTTGCACATCAGTCAATGGCTGGTTTTGTGGTTTTATGCTCTCTTATAGCAGAGTACCAAGTTGAAAGGCAAATTGGTCCTCATGATTTCATAACCACCTAGGCCAGCCCAGAATGGCTGTCTTGGGGAACAGCACTTGGTTCCCATTTTTTTGGCATGATACAGTCAGTAATTTGTTAAAGGTGCTATAAAGTCATGACTAGCTCGGTATATCGCAGACTTTCGGGTACATACATCATTTTAAAGAAGATCTGTAACATAATGGTATTGTTATGTTCAATGTATGGTATATCGCATTGATGTGCATATCACTGCGGGAATATGTCAATAATATTTCCTCAGCGGACAATACAGTGATGTTACTGAGGTATAATGATACATTTAAAGTTGGGAAAGAGTAATTTAAAGAGCTTTATGTCCTTATATAGAGAATAGTAAGTAATGTTCTGTTGCCTCTATTCAAAAGCAAAGAAACTCCATGGCAAAATATGAGAATCATTTTTCTATTGGCCTTTGTTGTGTAAATTTAATTATTTTGAACATTTCTATTTTTAATTATGAATTGAAGTTTGAAAATTAGTCTATAGATTTATTGTTAATGTTTAAAAAAAAATTGAAACGATTCCATAAGAGTTGCTAAAATCAAAATGGTGAGCAAATCTAAAAAACAACACCCCTTGGCTGTATTCAGTCCCATTTTGGAAATGTTTTAGGTTTCAGGGGTTGGTACATTAGAGAGGTACTGTGTGGTTTGTAACAAAACTAAAATACAAAATCTGTAAAGTTGCAACAATACATTCAAGGAATGCTCGTTTTCTTACCTCTCAAATACATTGCCAGCACAATGACTGGATTATTATATGTAGAGATAGTGTGATGATTCAGCATTATGATACATACTGCATTATCACGTGTGTTTCATAATTCATATTTTATTACCAGCTACCTGTATAATGCATACTGTATGTATTATATCACTACCCAAATAGTGTGACCTGTATCGTACTGTGGCCAAAAAGGTTATGTACAGCTTTTGTACTCATGTACATTGTTTATAAATAAGGAAGTATCTTGTCAAGAGACTTTTGTTCATCTTGACATAAGGATCACTTTGTCATCATGTCTGTGAATAACATGGTATCAGTGTAACTGTCTTTCCTGGCTAATTTGATGTTGAACAAGACAAAAAGTGATTTTTTAAGTAAAAAAAAAACATTTTCCTACTTCATTTAATCTGGGATTAAATTTCCCTACTTCATTTAATCTGGGATTAAATTAAATTTAACATACACATTTTGAAGTATGACACGACTACACACAATCTTGAAGGAAATGATGCCTGAATTTTAATAATAATAATAATAATAATAATAATAATAATAATAATAATAATAATAATTTTTGTATTTCAAGTAGTTTCTTCTTTGATTCCGTGATTATTCTTTTTGGCAGCCCTTTGTTATGAAAAGAAGTAATTACAAGTGCAAATAAACGAAATAGATGAGATTTTGAACTTTGAGAAGAAAAGAATAATTTGTGGACTTTTTAAAGACTTTTTAATACAGGTGACCATTCCCAGGCAGTGATGAATGCAAAATTTAAAAAAAATAAAAAAATATTCTGTCATGGAAATTTCATTTACACTAGTCAGTTATCATTGAAGTAAAAACTTTTCAAATTAAACTTGTGCAAAACTTTCTTATAAGTCGCAAGTGTGTGTGTGTGTGTGTGTGTGTGTGTGAGAGAGAGAGAGAGAGAGAGAGAGAGAGAGAGAGAGAGAGAGAGAGAGAGAGAGAGAGAGCACATCAGCACAATGCAGACAACACAGTGTATCTTAAAATGTTCATATCAAAATGTAAAAACTAGGAATTGCAGGCCCAAACAAAATTGAAGATGAATGTTCAACACATAATACTACATAAGATTAAAAGTAAATATTTTACAATTCTACTAATAAAATAAAATAAAATAAAAATAGAATTATATACCTCATTGGCATGATAATTTTCTGTACACGCAAAAAGACAAGGATTTTCTCAGGTGATATGTCAACATAACTAAAAGCTATCTAGACAGGTGGAAAGTTGATACACTTAACAAGATGTATATACTTTATCATTTCCTGATGTAAGGACTTGTGTCTCAAGGGGATGGAAGTTGATGCACTTAACAAGATGTGTATATTGTATACTTTGCTTCTGTGAGGGACTTCTTTCTTATGGCTAGGGTGAACTTAATACACTTGACATGACTTGTATATTGTGTGTTTCCTTATTTAAGTGAATTGTGTCTTCTATTTTACTAAATTTGAAAAGCTGTATTAACATCACTGAACTTTTCAGCATAAAAAATGTGAGCATTGTTTTTTAACTTTAAAATTCTATATTAAAAAGAACCATGTTCAAGTAAATGTCTCTTCAGTACACCATCTAGGTAATACCAAGTCAGTTGAAACAATTAATGCATATCTTATCTAAGGAGCTTGATATGTTATAAGTAATGACCCACTCCATTGCAAGTGAGGCAGTTTTTCATCTCTCCCTTGAGCCAGTAACATATGTTTTGTCACTAAGGAGGCGTGAAGTTTGATGAAAGGCAACACTCCAGGGCTATTATGTGCCCAGGTCAAGCCACACTGCCTCAGCTTTTGTGGGACAGCTGTAGGAGGCATTGTCAATTTCAGGGATAGAAAACGGATGGGTGAAAGGTCAATTGTAATGGGCATATTATCCTGTAAAGGGCACGTGCCTCTAGTGGGACTCTAATAGTATAATTGGCATCAAAAATACTAGAATCATAGCATCTTTTGGTTAGACCCTCCTGAGAGAGTGGGTACTGATTTAAACTTTACTGGGGTTTTCAATGTGACTGACAAGCATGTAATAGGTTTGTGATAAGGAAAAATTGTACCATGACAGGAGGAATGATGAAAAAGAAAGAAAGAAGTCTTGAATAAAATAAAGATTATTGACCTTTAAAATAAAGATTATTGACCTTTTCTGCAGTGGATGAAAAGAATTGTAAAACAGAGATTTAGTGTAAAACAAAGCCAAAAAGAATGAGCATTGATAATTTGTTGAACTTAACAAAAAAATCAATGCTGAAACAAAGTAGAGAGAAAAAAATTAACTGTTGACCAGGTTTAGAAAATAAATGAAATTATTTTAGAATGCATGTTACACAGAAGGAGAAGTCCTAAACAGTCAATTGTGTCTATAAAAAAACGTTTTTAATATTAAAATTTTAACTAAGTTCAGTATTTAAATGTAATTTGTTAAAATTGTGAGCTATGCTCTCTTAAAAATTAGGAAGTTGCCACGAATACCTCAAAATGTACATGTCTGCCCTTTTAAAAAATTTGTAAAAATGTTTGGCAAAAATGGCCTGGTCTATAAATACATTTGTATACTTACAATTTGATGTAGTATACTGATTATTTTGTAGCTGCAACAATAGTGTAGGATAACATAGAACAAAATGACTAGGCTTGATATCATGGTCAAAATTCTTGATCTCCTAAAATTTCTCTAGTATAAATTTTTACTTTTTTTTTAAAAAAAATGTACTTTTTTCAAAACATTTTATAATCTTGCTTTTCTAGAGTGATTACAGAATGTATGCCACATAACATAATATGTAAGGGAGTATGGTTGATATTTCCATCTGGCTAAGTTCTATATTTTGCTCATTTTTTTTAAAAATGGTTACATGCACATATTTTTTAATTTTATTTTATGCCCTACAATGATAATTCTTAAATGCATAGTGTCAGTCTATTTAGTCATCATTCTTTCACCTTTATGCAAGTTTTGCATATACATCAGTTTTTTGGCCACTGTGGCGGGGCATATGGAACACACGTGGGGTTTGAAGGGTTAGTGGAGTTCTCTTTATTTGGTTTAAAACTTGTGTAGTAATGATTTGTGTTTGGGATGCCATGCTTAAAAGCTGCTTTCAGGACACTGTTTAAATTCCATCATTTAATAATAATTGGTATGTCCTTTGTATATTCCAGCTAATACAGATTTTAAATTGTGATTCTGTTTTACTAGTGGGTGAACTGGTAAAAGGACCTTTTACCATGTTTCTTTCAAAGTCCAGCTGACTACTTCAAACAAAAAATGTTGTGGTAGTTTGCTAATAATGGTAGGGAAGCATAGTGTTGCAGAATATCTTATCTTTTCCCATCTAGACTTTTTTAGTCACTTTCATTTTGCTTTGTAAAATAAATATTGGATATTTGATTACTATTATTTTCTTGTTTCAAATTTCTAAATGAAATGTTATGTCTTGTTCAATAGCTTCTAGCCAATATAAATGTTATTCAGCTTCTATCACTCAACTGGCTGCTTGTTGATAATTCAAGTCAGCCAGTAGCAGATGACCTCTGACATCACTGCCCACTGGTCACTAGTGGTTACTCCACTGGCTGAGGGGTATTATTGGAAAGAGTGATTATTACATTTGATGGGCTCTTCTAGTTTTGCATTAGTGTTTTAAGGAGTGGTCAGTGAAGCTGGTGAAAAGTGGATGGCTGTAGTGGCCAGTTTCAGTGGTCAGTTTAATTGGGCATTGTAATGGACTAAATCATTTAGCCAAGTGACTCATTTGTAGGTGTTGGGATTTGGTTATTACACTTTAAAGCTGTTCCTCAGACCAGTTACATAACAGGATTTTTTATGGAGCTTTTTTTAGACTGTGAAAAAAACAATACTACTACAGTGTTGGCTATGGAAGATAGCTGTTATAAATTATTATGATATGCTGGTATGGTCAGTTTATAGACTCCTGACCAAGAATCTAGTGATCATTTACATACAAGTGTTGCTCATTTGTTGTAACTCCAGACTGGTCAGTGATGTACATTCCAAGAATGAAGTTGCATCAAGGTGTCATAGGACAAACTGTAATTAACTGCTGTTTCTATTTGTGAATGAGAGAAAGAAAAAGAACAAAGACAGATATAAACATTGGAAAACACCTGTCATTATATTTTGTTGTGGATGGGGTATATTATTTTCTCTACCCCAGAGGAATCAATCAATGAGGGGGCGTCAAGTAATTTACATCAGTGTCAATATTCAGTGACACTACACAGATTTACAAGATTTGTGCAAGAGGAAATCTTGGTGTATAAGTAATACAAGTTGGTAAAGATTTTTTAACATTTGTGTTAAGAAAAGAAACAACCAAAGCTGAAACTTTGAAAAAAACTGATCACATTATATGTACCTTTTGTAGAGACCACCAAATATCGAACTTGATTACTTTTGTAGGACATATTAATTGTTAGCACAGATTTGCTTCGAAGGTCAGGAAATTGAATATTAAGCAGATAAATAAGAGTAAATAATTAGCCTTGATAAACAAAGTAAGTCAGCGTGTCTCAAGGACTTCTGTCTCGTCAAATAATCCCTGACGTCTGAGGAAGAGGCACTTTTTACATCCTGGATACTAGATCATCGTATCTTTCTGAAAAAGGATACAGGGAGAATTGTAGCAAGATGCACTCAGAAATCGGAACAGCAGTCTATCCTCCCAGCCGAAGGTTTGTTACCACCCAAACAGTTCCCTTGTTTTTATTATCATTTTTACTCTTCCATCATATAACTAGATATTGCTTATCCAAATTTTCATCAGGTCTCATTTTCACTTTTTAAAAAAATAGTTTCATATTTCTTCCACATTATCTTTCTCCTGTTTTGCATGGATTGCAAAACTTTCAAAAATTCTTTAATCTTTCACAATATAAAGATGTCACAATCTACTATGAGTTACAAAAAATTTAAAGGCATTCCAGTTTTTATAAATTGGATGTTTGGTCCTTTATCGAATCTGCAATGATCCAACAGTGAAGACACAAGACCCCCCACCCCCACCCGACTCAAGAACCTTTGGTGACATGCCCATTAAATTAATTACTTACAAAATACCATCTTTGCTAAACCATGAAAAGTGATGCTCACAAAAATACATCAATTTATAGTTGGCTACAAGACAATTAGGGGCCCCCTGGTGGCCAAGTGGTCTAAAGTATGTAACAATAAAATAATTTGCTCCACCAGTTAAACTGGCCACAAAGTATAGCATATCATGTGCTGAAAACGGTATTAAACTCACAACAAGAATGGCAAGATAAAAAAAAAACATGTTCCAGAAAAGAACGGTTTCATGGTAACAGATTTAACAAACAATGACATTATTTTAGAACAGTGGCATTTGACCGGGGGGGGGGGGGGGGGAGGGGCTGTGGCCACATTTTCTGTGCAGAATTTAAATACATGCATATGTATGTTATTTGATGCATGCTACCTCAGTATTATGAATTCTTTCTGCCCCACACCTCAGGGGTCTATACAGAATATAAAAACCATAGCATTCTGTTTGTAATATTAATGTTCGTATGTAATATAAATGTTATGTATGTTAGTATATTTAATTTTTTATATATAATTGAGCAAGCCTATCTATATAGTCCTTAACATAACAGAGAACATGAAGGCAATAGCATGAGGTAATTGCATCACTGTGACATGTTTTGTGCTGATGTGGCATGTTTATCACTCAGTCTTTAACAAAACTTTAGATAGCCTAACTGTGCTGATGTGGCATGTTTATCACTCAGTCTTTTACAAAGCTTTAGATAGCCTAACTGTGCTGATGTATCATGTTTATCACTGAGTCTTTGACAAAGTTTTAGATAGCCTAACTGTGCTAATGTGATATGGTTATCACTTAGTCTTTAACAAAGCTTTAGATAGCCTAACTGTGCTGATGTGGCATGTTTATCACTCAGTCTTTTACAAAGCTTTAGATAGCCTAACTGTTCTGATGTAGCATGTTTATCACTGAGTCTTTGACAAAGCTTTAGATAGCCTAACTATGCTAATGGGGTATGGTTATCACTCGGTCTTTAACAAAGCTTTAGACAGCCCAATTGTGCTGATGTGGCATGATTATTACTTAATCATTTTTCAACATTGTTAAAATGGTGATTTTTATATTTTATTAAAGTAACACAAGATAGAGGAGAAGCACAATTTTATGGTATTTTTTAAAAACCAGACTTTTTTGTTTAAAATAATATCAGTTTATAGCAAGAAATTAACTGTATGAATTACTTGAAGATAGTCACAACTTGTTTATTGTTATAAACTAAAAGAAAAAGAAAATTATTTCACTTCTTAGGACACTGGATGGGTAAGTTAAGAAAAACAGGTTTGCAGTAGCAAATTATGAAGGCACAAAAAAATAGATACAAAAATTTAAAAAAAAGAAAATATTTTTTTTAAAAAAGACATGAACATATGAACTAAAAATATAATTTAATATTAATTGAAGTTTAATATTTTGAGGCAATTGGAATTTGTTTCTGTTTTATATATATTATTTTAAGATTAGGATGTGTAGTACAGAGTGGATATAAATATGCAAATAAATATGAAAACATGAATAAAATGTTTTGTATTATCGCTATTAATTAAGCGATAAAGTGTAATAAAAGGTTGAAAAACTGTCACCATATTTTAACATGGCAAGTATTATTTTTCTGCCTCTTTACAAACGTGAACGAAAAAATCCCACAATATGATTTTCTGTAGCTATAATTATTTTAAGATATTATTTTTCTCTATTACATGATAATTATTTTAAGATATTATTTTTCTCTATTACATGATAATTATTTTAAGATATTATTTTTCTCTATTACATGATAATTATTTTAAGATATTTCTTTTCTCTATTACATTATAATTATAGATGGCTGAGAAAATTACATTCATAATGTTATTTAGCAATTATTTCCCCTTCCCTCCACCCCCACCCCCACTCACACACAACCATGACAAAATATATCCATGCAAGCTTCATCAAGGTAGATGACACTGTAACAATTACTTTGTAGTTTATTTGGTAAATATTGATTATAAGAAAATTATAAATGGTTAAATTGTGTAGTATAAAATTGCATTGCCCTACATCTAAATAATACAACTGTTATCAAACAGAATTAAGGAGCATTGCTCCTTGTACTGTAAAAGTCTCTAAGGATTTTTTTAATAAAAATGCTACATATTCAAATACTCAAAACTTAATTTGAAGTATTTATAACATCACCACTTCCTTATGTTTGTCTATTTTGGGGTGAAAATGTGCAATTCAAATTTAATTTCTTATTAAATTTTGTTTTTCTTTCAAAAAAGAAAGAAAAGAGCAACAAATGAATAATAAAGTTATTCTAAATGGCCACTTGTCACCATCAATAAGATAATCTTGGCAGTGAAGCTCTGATTCTATATATCTGTGTTTTGACAATTTCCAGTTCTGATTGTTGGTTACAGAACCAGTGGTCAGCCAGTGTCCATCAAACTGATCTGTGGTCAGTGGTGGCAGCCTGTAGAAAATAAATCAAGTTTTTGTGATTGGAAAAGAAGTGTGAGTGGACTTTAGCCAGGCAGGCACGTGGCACTGCCAGTGAGGCGATAAATGAAAATTGATGAACACTATTTTTAGCTGACCCAGCATGTCAGAGTGGACACTGGTCACTTCATAGGGGTTCCAGTGGGTGTTGCTGGCTGCATACAAATGTAGTTGATAACCAGTAGGATCCAAAAGGCATTCATAAGAGAAAGAATACCATATAGTCAAATACTGATGGTTGGAAAATCGTTTAAAATGTTTCTTACTGGCTCTTCTATTCTTACATAGTCACATGTATGATGTTTGTAAATGTACATTTTGATGTAAATGAAGGAGTTATGGTTTGTTTTCTTTTTTTCAGTTTAAATTCACAACTCTTTGCTTTTATTTTTTACTTGGTCATGTTTTATTGCCCAAAAAGTTTACATGACTTTATTCTTACTTATTCCCACCCCCATTTTGTAATGCAGTTGATATAGAGCTATTTATGATTTTATACCTTTTCTGTTCATCCATAAATTGTCCACACTTTTTTTGGTAGGGAAACTACTACAGGTATCTCCATGAAAACCTGATACCTATATTTGACATGGGATCCCAAAAAGCCTTGTGCTATTCACAATTCTATTGCTTCTTAGATTTTTTTAATGTAGTTTTGTTTATTTTTCTATTTATGAGTCCATCCAATATCCACTCATTCATTTCAAAACTCTCAACTCATTGATTTCACAATTCTTGAGTTCCACCATTTTAAATATTTTCATGGTTTTTTTTCCCCAGCCAGCTATCAGTTATTTATGAAAACTTTTGTGTTGAAAACTAATTAAGACATCTCTATTAAATTTGATGCACAAAGAGTAATGATGTTGAGGTGCCTTTATTATTAAACAAAATATTTTTGATTATCTCTATTTTTGACAATTTTGTCTGTTTGTTTAATTCCATCCACCATTCATACTTCATTTCTGGATAAAACTAATTTTTAAAAATTTATATATAAAATTTATATATATAAAATGTTAAGCAAATTATGTAGCATTTTAGTAAATATTTTGGCTGGCTGTCCTGTCCATAAAAATGTTAGTAGCTGGATTGTAGTTTGCAGAACTGTTCGATTTGAAGGTACACATGGCATCCTTGATATTACAATATTCTGCATTTAGTCCTTTTGTTACATTGTAAATGTAGGATACATAATATAGTAAGAGAGACAATTGTAGATCAGTGGACTTGTTATCCAAGGCTTATGATATATATATATATATATATATATATATATATATATATATATATATATATATATATATATATATATATATATCTGTGTGTGTGTGTGTGCAAAGTAAAGTATTTTTAAACAAAATATTTTTGCAGATTCAGTTTGTAAATTATTTGGTAGAAGAATGTTTTGTACTTGATATTTTTTTAATTCTGGGAAAACGAGAATAAAAAATGAACTTCTGGCAGTTGGCTTGCTAGTACTTTGTTATAAATGTATTCCATTATATAGTGTTATGAAATTTAAAAAATTTATTTCTCCTTCCCCTTTTGGAGCCCTTGCAAGATGGACAATTTCTTGGGTGAAGATGATCTTTTTTGCTCATCTCTCATGCACAAAACTAATTTTGTTTAATTGAGTGGTGGCCAGCTCTCTTTGACTTGACCACTGGTCAGTGTGACCCCTTGACCCTCAACACAAGAAAGAAAGACCACTAAAAATTAATACCCCCTAGCAGCTTCAAACAACAGCCATCATAGGTTTTGAGAGAGATTGGCAGGAAAATGAAATTTCATCTGGCCAAATACCAGGGGATTTAAAAATAAAAGATTTATAACCATCCTGTCTTTGTTAGATGTCTGCACATCTGTGAGATGTGCATCCCTTTTTATTGGAGGGAAGATCCACATTTTATTGGCTTTACCAGAGACACAAGTGTCAAAATTGCCTTTGAAGTCTGAATGGTAGTGGCAAGCAGCAAAATTTGAAAATTGGTTTTTGTGATGGATTACACACCATTAAACCTCATCAAC
Source organism: Unio pictorum (assembly GCA_030141615.1). Classification (NCBI taxonomy): domain Eukaryota; kingdom Metazoa; phylum Mollusca; class Bivalvia; order Unionida; family Unionidae; genus Unio; species Unio pictorum. The sequence goes on from JARLTB010000070.1 coordinate 1,835,645, forward strand.
TTTAAATACTGCCACAAATAAATTATATATCAATAATTATATAATAGGCATTTGTAATTAAGGATATTTGAAAAAGTGAGACATTATGGTTTTTCTAACTTTTTAATATATTTGTTTTTTTTTTTAATATTTTTTTTTAATTCATGACATTAAGGTGTATGTTGGGAAATTGAAAAATTAATTTTCAACCAGTTTATACTCATGATGATAAATGTGCAATCAGTCTTTTTGTTTATTTAAAAAAGTAATTGTACTTTAGAAAAGTGATGACATAAAATTGTTCGCAAAATGTCTTAATGAAATGTATTTCACCTATTGTTACAGGAGGACATTATATACATGATGTAAAGAAAACAGTTTTAGCATGATATTATTGATATACAACACAAATTTTGAGTGAAGTTTGATACTTGGATTTTCAAAGATCGTACATGTTTCAAAGCGTCTGTCTTTAATCTATTCACAATGCAAATATCAGGACATTAAAATTTGATGGATATCATATTTTCAACTGACTAAATATCTAGCTCATTTAGGTTATGCTATTAATGTGATAATATAATTTATGTTGAACAAAAATGTATTTGTAATTGAACTTCCTGAATATAAACTATATTTGTTATATTTTTACCATTGATAAAACTCTACCATATCAACTATATATATATATATATATATATATATATATATATATATATATATATATATATATATATATATATATATATATATATATATATATATATATATTATAGTTTAAACTATATTTTTTGATCTGATTACACTCGACAGCAATAAACTAAATTTAAAAACAATTGTTTCCAATATTTTTACAATATGAACTATATTTTTATATTTTGTATGACTATTAAATAATCTCTTACAATACAAACTACTTGTTGTAATACAAATTCTAGCTTTGATTTTACACCAGAAAATTTAACTGTATTTATTTTCTACTAAAGAGAAAATGTGGTGGCAAAAAAAATTACAAAATGCCAGTTCATTGTAATATAAGTAGACAATTTCTGGCTTCTCATTAAAATATTTTTATATGCCATTTAACTATCATCACTATAACCCTTAAGCAAATGTTTGCTTACATCAGTGCAGAAACAACTAATCGTTAATGTACCTAAATTACAGACCCCATGGCTGTTCATTTTTCTGACCTTTGGTCAAATTTGACCATTCATGCATGTTCGTTTGTCCATAACCTTATTTAGTAGCAGATTCTGTTTTTGAGCCTTAAGTCATTTAGTCCACTTTCTTTAGCCATGCTGTCCCCTTTGGTAACCATTATTTACTGTTAAATATTGATATCATTTTGATTTAGCCTCTAGTCTTTGGTCAGGATTAGGATACAAGTGGTTTTTCTTATTGTTGGAGCAAATGTTTGCCTATTGTTACCAGTGTAAATGCATGTTGTGACTAAACTTTTGAGCTTGAAGCTTTTGTCCAATCAGTGTTTGCTGTTATCAGATTCCCAGTTGCCTAAGGGATAATTTTGGCCACCCTTTCTTTCACACCACATTTTTGATGACACAATTAAAAAGTAAGCTTTTAGCTTCGTAACCCTTCAGCATTGTGTCAAGGCAGTCAGTCATTGGTATTTGATAAATATTTTAGTTTGCAGTGTAAAATGACAAAGTAATTTACATACAGTGTAATGAGGTGTTATAAGTTATTATAGTTTGCAGTGTTAAATGACAAAGTAATTTACATACAGTGTAGAGAGGTGTTATAATTTATTATCATTTGCAGTGTAAAATGACAAAGTAATTTACATAATGTGTAGAGAGGTGCTATAAATTTTTATAGTTTGCAGTGCTAAATGACAAAGTAATTTACATACAGTGTAGAGAGTTGTTATAAATTATTATAGTTTGCAGTGTTAAATGACAAAGTAATTTACATACAGTGTAGAAAGGTGTTATAAATTATTATAGTTTGCAGTGTTAAATGACAAAGTAATTTACATACAGTGTAGAGATTAGTTATAAATTATTATAGTTTGCAGTGTTAAATGACAAAGTAATTTACATACAGTGTAGAGAGGTGTTATTGTAAATTATATCTGTTAAAGAAAGATGAGCTGTAAGTAATTGGACATTGTTACTATTTAGAAACATAGTGGTGGGTGGGAGATCCATTCCATAAGTATTTCAGAAGGTAATGTAAAACAAGTTGAATCAAGTAGAAAACTCTTAATGCTGTACATAGAAGACTGTTTTATTTTGTTATAGAAAGGCACAAAGAAAATGAATTCTAAATTTTAATTTATATTTTTTTTAGTTTGAAAAAATTCTAGTGATACATTGTGTAGATACAATGATAATATGTTTGTAATATATCAAAATAGTAATGAAAAGAAGGCATCTTGTCCTTACTCATTGGTGGAGATTCAGTTGATGAAAAGCAAAATAGCCAGGCTTTGAAATAACTTTTGCCTTACATTGGTAAAGTTCATTGCTTACCTTGATAGACAAGGGATACAGACAAAATCCTCTCAGGACAAAATAACCCGCACCCCGAGCAAAATAAAAAAAAATAGGACATAATCCTCTCCCACAGTCTAAGATTATAAACATGTTAAACATCGCAATTTTACTATCTTATCTTAAAGTGGGATAAGGGAAAAAAACAGGAAATGTGGTACGTCAAAAATACACTTTGTATTTCATTTAATTATGCAATTCTATGTTTGTCCAGTAAAATTATGTTTTAGCTTTTAAGTGGATCTTGAAATATAACAATAATGGTCAAATACAGTAATCTCAGTACTTATGATAAGGAGGTGGCAAAAAATAATTAGGCATCTTCTTGTAAAGATCAAACCCACATTCTCTACATCTTGTATGTACTAAAGGGAAGTGGACATAAAACTTGAAATGACATGCTGTATGTTTGTGATGGAATAAAAAGTTTAAAAGGGATGAACTTTACAATGAGGGATGGTATTTTATCCTTTCATTTTGCTGGGGGTGGGGTGGGGATTTTGCCATACATTGGGGGTGGGGTTATTTTGCCATACATTGGGGGTGGGGTGGGGATTTTGCCATACATTTGGTAAAGTACATCACTAAAAGAACAGCAGCTGTTTGACTGACTGTAGTTTTCTTTATTCTTTAATTATCTGTGCTTCTTTCTTCATGCTGTGTGTGTGTGTGTGAGAGAGAGAGAGAGAGAGAGAGAGAGAGAGAGAGAGAGAGAGAGAGAGAGAGAGAGAGAGAGAGAGAGAGAGAGAGAGAGAACATCTCTTTCTTGTATAGAATATATCCGCATTTTGCCAAGAAATAAATATGGAGTCTTTATTGATTTTTATGGCCAGATCTGTGGCAAAAATGGTATCTGCCACCATGGGGATAATAGAGTGACCATGGTCCAGCTTAATTACCTTGAAATTGCCTATTTATCTAAGTAGAGGTATTGCATAACATATAGAAACCAATCCCCTGGACAAAAACTCATTTATTTCTGTCAGTTAGTGCTTAGTGATTTGGATGTATTTATTGTCTGTCATTATTATCAGCATTGTCATCATTGTAATCATTGTCATGATCATTATCAGGACCACAATCACTACCACATCATTATGAACACCACTATTGCTATCATCAATGGTCAGCATGGTCAGAAATTATTGTTATCTAATAACAAAATATATATCACCATCTGGAACAACACATCTTGCCACCATTGTTTCCACTTTTGCCTTTGCCAAAACCACAACTACTGTCACCACCACCACCATGATAATGCTATGGTTATGGCACTGCATCTGATGTGTGTTGTCTATTGTGTTTGTCAGCATTTGCATTTCTTATCTTCTCCAAAATTTCTAAACACATTTTAACCAAACTTGATGCAGATCTGCAGTCAAATAATGGCCATGGTTGGAAAAATAAAAACCTTTGAACTTCTATAATAAAAATTAAAAAAAAAACCTGTAAAAAGAAAAATTACATAAAGTATCCTATCTTGTACATTCTTGTGGCTATGTTGCAACACCAGCACCATCTTTGTCAAAAACACAACACCATCCTGTGAACTACCGGTAATCAAATTATTTTCAAGCAAACATTCATTGCATGAATTCACATAAAGCATTTTTGAAAATTGATGAATATGATGCAAGTTAATTCATAATTTGGAATAGAACAATAATTAATTTTCTCCCCGTTCCACCTTCTAGTTGCAGTAGTCCATTGCTGCATATGTTATTGTTGTAGGGTTTAATGCTATTTTGTCAGCACAAGATAGGCTATACATGGCGGCCAGTATTAATGGTGGAGGAAGAACCCGGGAAAACCCTGGAAAGAACCACTGACTCACAAGAAGCCACTGGCAAGCTTTCTCACATACCCACATTGGCGGAATCCGAGACTCGAACCCATGCAGACAAAGATGAGATGGTAGTGATCTGTGACAGAGAGCGCTTTGAACCACTCAGACACTCGCCGCCTCCCCCCCCCCCCCATTGCTGTAAATAGTATGAATGATAGGTTATGTAGAAATATTGTAGCACATGTTGCATCACTACGTCTAATCTATGGTTGTTTGTTTTTGTCAGCATTTGTCTGTGTCTGCAATGTCCTGTAAAACAAGTCCATCCATAAAGGTGAATTGAACATGCTTGGTTTGCAAAAATCCATAAAGTGACATCCCTCTACCAACGTTCCCTCTAAGCGAATGGTAGATGTGCATGCAGTGCTCGCTGCACTGTGCAAACATCATGGAGACGAGCAAAATTTAATGTTGGAATGAGCAAAAATTTACAATTCAGCTGCTTGGGGATGCTTGAGCAGCTGCGCATGCACATGCGTGCAGCTTAGAGGGAACGTTGCCCTCTTCCTAGGTTACAAGATGAATCAAAATGAAAAAACAAAAAGAAACACAGACCTTGATCATCTGTCACATAGACAGTCAGGATATTTTAGCTTTTGTTGTATTTGTTACTCATAACAAACTGCATAGACTCAGATCTGTAAGCACATTACGCTATGGCAGGTTTTGATCTGTGCAGCTTGCAGTTTAATTTAGGACTTCTGAGTATATGTTTTGTTTAGTGCAGGGTATAATGATTTTTATAGACTTGGAAAAAACATCCTAGGTAATTATTCTAAACCACAAGAATAAAGAACCACTTGTCCAAAGAAATAATATTTACTTGTATCTAGATGTAGCCCAAGGGTAGCTGCTTAAAAAAAGACTGGCAGATCTTAGATAAAAATCTTGTTGAAGTAGGGGTCATTCTTGTTTTTACACCAGCTTTGACAAATTGGAATATAGTTAAGCACCACAGATGTGTGCACTTGAAAGTCTTGACAGGAAAAGGAAATTAATGCCAGTGCCATTTTTTATTTTCAATGGCTGCATAAAAATACAAGATGTAATCTTGGCATGATTCATTAATATCACAGTCCTGATAATGTGTTTCACAACTCATTAAATAAGAAATGAACATAGCGATTTTAAACTTCAACAGGTAGATAGTTTTCAAATGTCGGTATCGTTCAATAAAAATTTTGCTCACAATCATTTTTTTAAAAAAATGTAGTTGTGTTATGAAATGCATATTATTTATTAAATACATCGTACATGTATTTATATAAAATCCTAACAAATTTAATATTCAAATATTTGATTAGAATTAAAAACTATCTTTCATATTTGAAACTTTTTAAGTTGAATTAAGTGACTCATTCATTCTAATATTAGGAGCATCTGACATACAGTTTACATGCCTTTCATTGTTTCTTTAAAATAATTGCTTGATCGACAACATCCAAACTACATTTAATGAAAATTGTGTACATCATTTTCTGAGACCCCACATTTGAGACTGGTTAATGCTTGAGATGTTAGTATAAATTTTCTTCTGTTTTTTGAACATGTGAAAATATAAATAAGTTAAACTGATGAATCACATGTCTTAAATTAACATTTTTAAAAGTCTCTACCTGAAAATGTTGAGCAAATTTCTTAGGATGCCACATTTTTCACTTCCCAAAGGTAGGTGGTAAAGTAAATTTGTAAATAAATTGAATAGTTGGGAATCATTTTTATTTTAAAATTGGCCTTCCTATTTACTTTTTTGGGATAGTTGTTGACAGATAAGAATCCTATGGAAAAATGACCATTGGTCATTAAGTATCTTATAATGGGAAAATACTACTATAAAACCAGACTTCTTTGGGTACTATTAATGGATTTGGTGAAAATGGAGTATTGATAGAAAAAGAAATGACCAGTCTGGTCGAGAAGCAAAGGCACCTAATAAAAACAAGCTCGGCCCTATTATTTCTCTTGACCAATGGCCTGTCAGATTTCACTGACTGTTAAAAAAGATTGAAAAACAGGTAATGATTGCCTTTGTGACATCTCAACGCCCACAGTCTTGCTTGCAAATCTTTTCAGTCCCAAAATTCGTCACTTGGAAGGGCTAAATACTGGTCAGCCTTTATTGTTTGACCTCCTGATCAAAGTCTTGAATTAATGTAGGACTGCATAAGGAACTTGTGACCACCCCCCAGTTATGAATCAACAGTTATCCCAAAGGCAACCTGCACTAAAACTATAGTATGTATACTGGACCTGCCAAGAAATGTGTATTGGATTAGAATTACCCAAGGCATTATTGGGTTTTACAGTACATATTTACAAAATGTGTAAATAAATTCATCAGTCCAGGATGAAAATTGAGTAGGTATAACAGTGCAAGGTGATTTATCAGCTAGGAGACTTTTCTTGCAAGCAGAAAAAAAAATGTATATAACTTTAAAGACCCCTATTGTTGGAAATGGAGGTGATCTTAGCCCAGAGCTTCCTAACAGGTAAGTTATTAATTTCATCTTTTTTAAAAACAAAATTAAAATTTCCAATCCAAAGTAAAAATGATTAGTTAATATTTATGATGAGTCGCCAATATCTTTAGCTCTATGACTGGACCGGGATTATACATAATATTGGAACCTGTGTAGAATAGATGAACGGTCATTTTCCCCTGGTAGATCTGTATACTTTTTTGTGTGTAGCGTTATTAACAAATCTTTAAGAAAAGACAACAAAAAGGTCACACACAATTAATGGAATGCTGTGAACTGCCTAATGAAACCTGCCTTATGCAGCACCTCTTATTATAGCTAATACATGTACTTACAAAAAAAACTTTTTCAGTTCATTGTACTAATCTTTTTTAACCATATAAACTTTATTTAGAAAAATCAAGCGTCCTTTGGTGGACTGATTTGTTTGGTACCATGTGCTGTCCTTATGTCAGGATTCATTTTATTTTTGCTGATGTTAGAGATGGAATGCAAGGAAAATGTATACCACATTGAACCCCATGGACCAAAGTCATATCATTGTATAAAGATAAGGCCTACATGCATGTTTCTCAGCATTTAGAGGTTAGTGTTGGGACTAGTCTGTCTGATATCAGGATATTGTGACTGGGTGAGGCATGATGCTACAAGTCTGTGGCATGATGCCCTAGTGCTCCCCTTCACTAAAACTGTCAGCACTACATGCATCATAGCAATATGACAAGAATATGCACACACAATAAGGCCTGTGAGAAAACAAGCTGAAGCAAAACAACATAAATTAAACATAAATATTTCTCTATGCCCCCCCCCCCCACCCAGCAGTATGGCATTTGTTTACATAGCACATTACTCAGTATAATATAGCTTGATACATAATGCACTCAGCAGTTATGGACCAAAGTTATGGACCACAGCTACCATGTTATAACCAGTGAAGGCTGTACATGTATATAGTTCTCTCTCCTCCCATTCTTATATTTGACATCAAAAGATTACAATGTTGAATTATTTTAGAGTTTGCTTAAACATTTGGAAAAATTGTAAACAGTTACATTTTCTTTGCAAATCCACAGCATAACAGCATACATGATGAATATATGTATTCACTTTTAAGTTCAGGTTTAACTGCAAGCAGAGACCAGGAACTGCCATCATATAAAGTGTTTTATCAGTAATCACTAGGCAACACTTTGTTTATAAATTTGCAGCTAGGTTTTTGAAGAATAAAAATCATTAAATATGCTTCAATAGGAATAGATATAGAATTCAGACCTCTTGTAATATCTTAAAATTCTACACCATATTATGAAGGATTCTGTTGGTCTTGCCTGTGTTGGTTTCAAGGATTCTGTTGGTCATGTTTGTTCTAGCATCAAGGATTTTGTTGGTTTTGCTGTTCTGGCATCAAGGATTCTGTTCTTGCCTGTGCTGGCATCACTTGACAAAAGTGTGATTGTTTTAGGAACAGCGTCGTCTTCATGAGGTTTCTTTGCTTTTGAAATTCATATATGGTGTCCTACATCACGACACATTAGGAAAGTAGTGTCACATGATACTGAAAGTTTTTGCTTGCTCAGCTTTTTGTTGATTATTGGTTTTAATTATTTTTGCTACAAGATGACCATTTTAGTCAAGCAATAAATTCTGTAAATTATCTGCACAAAAATAAAACGTCTAGCAACAGACTAATATCTGCACAAAGTGCATACAAGTCATAGGTTTTGTCTCTATATCTAAATATGATTTCTATCAGCAATTTAGAGTAAAAAAAGCAATTAATTTTGCAAGTACATGGATTCTAACAAATTCTATGAAATATGAAAACTTGGGGCAAAAGATTATAAAGTTGAACATTTTTATAGTTTTTTTTAAAAATAGTTACATTTATTTAGCAAATCTGCAACATTTAGAAATGTGCAAACGATTTGGAAAGTGTGGTCGCTGATCTTAAACCTGAACAGTTCAGAATGACTTTAAAGGTCGATAAACGAGGTGATTTTTCTTGTAATTAAGGCTTTTACTTTAGAATGACTATTTGGTATATTTTTCTAATTTAAGATTTTTAATCATCTCTGTGACAAACCATTCAAACTTTGATATTGCCTTATAGGACAGAAGAAAGATTATACAACATAATCCCAAAGGTTCTTTAAATAATAGTGACTAATTAAATCTATAAATAATCTAACAATGCCCTCTACTGGTATTAGATTTGTGTTACAAAGCATTAATAGTTATTTCATAAATTTGTAGATTTTGTTTTATCAAATAAATCAGAAATTAATGACTTCATTGTCAGACTGGTTAAGATAATAACAAAATCTTTTACCCACTTAAAATAGTTTTGATCCATATGAAACAAATGTTTTTACATTTTTTTATACTTATTTCATTTCATTCACATGCTGATGGACAGCAGAGCTGTTTATTATAAGACTATTATTCAGTAATCTACTTATGTTGCAAATGATGTCAAGCCCCAGTGGTCATAAATTTATCTGTATTGAGAGTAACAGCTGGCGGCTAGTCCTTTATGAAGAAATCCCATTTTGCCATTTTCAGAAATTGTGGAGGGAATACATGATGCTGACTAAAAATTAATATGGACTAACAAAAAGCAGTTGTTTTCTATACTGTTTATGTATATGTATTTATGTTAAATAGTTTCTCAAGAATAATTGAATTTATTTCAGTAAAACATGCCATAATATAAATAGAATAGAGCAGCTGCATTGGCTCATAATAAATATACATGTCCACTGACTTGACTTCCATTTGTCCTCAAGGACATGATGTAAAATCCACTAATACTCTAATTCACCTCTACAACATTTGCCACAGAGTTGAAATGCAAATTCCATGACATTGACATACAGACAGTGCAAACTATAAGACATTGACCTCTGAGTCATAATACAAACTCCATGACATTGACCCACAGTGTTATAATGTAAACTCCATGACATTGACCTAGGAGGCATAACACAAACTCCATGATATTGACATACTGTGTTACAATGCAAACTCCATGATATTCACCTGTTTTGTCACAATACAGACTCCATGACATTGACCTAGGAGTCATAAAAAAAATCCATGACATTGACCTAGGAGTCATATTACAAACACCATGTCAGTTACATACGAGTCACAAGGCAAACTTCATGGCATTGATCTAGAAGTCATAATACAAAACCTCATGACATTGACCCATATTGTCTCAGTGAAAACTCCATAACATTGACCTAGGAGCCATAATACAAACTCAGTGACATTGACACATATTGTCTCAATGCAAATTCCATGACAATGACCTAAGAGCCATAATACAACCTCCATGACGTTGACTTAGAAGTCATAATACAACCTCCATGACATTGACTTAGAAGTCATAATACAACCTCCATGACGTTGACTTAGAAGTCATAATACAACCTCCATGACGTTGACTTAGAAGTCATAATACAACCTCCATGACGTTGACTTAGAAGTCATAATACAACCTCCATGACATTGACTTAGAAGTCATAATACAACCTCCATGACGTTGACTTAGAAGTCATAATACAACCTCCATGACGTTGACTTAGAAGTCATAATACAACCTCCATGACGTTGACTTAGAAGTCATAATACAACCTCCATGACGTTGACTTAGAAGTCATAATACAACCTCCATGACGTTGACTTAGAAGTCATGATAGTCATAATACAACCTCCATGACGTTGACTTAGAAGTCATAATACAACCTCCATGACATTGACTTAGAAGTCATAATACAACCTCCATGACGTTGACTTAGAAGTCATAATACAACCTCCATGACATTGACCTAAGAGCCATAATACAACCTCCATGACATTGACTTAGGAAGCGTAATACAAAGTCCATGACATTGACATAATAGCAAAAGCACAAATTCCATGACAGTGACCCATATTGTGTCCACGCAAACTCCATGACATTGATCAAAGAGTCATAATGCAAACTCCATATTAGGAGTCATAATACAAATTCCATGACAGTGACCCAAATTGTGTCCATGCAAACTCTATGACATTGACCTAGGAGCTTTAGCACAAACTCCATGACATTGACCCAAATTGTCACAATGCAAACTCCATGACATTGACCCATATTGTCACAATGCAAACTCCATGACATTGACCCATATTGTCACAATGCAAACTCCATGACATTGACCCATATTGTCACAATGCAAACTCCATGACATTGACCCATATTGTCACAATGCAAACTCCATGACATTGACCCAAATTGTCACAATGACAATGCAAACTCCATGACATTGACCCATATTGTCACAATGCAAACTCCATGACGTTGACCAATATTGTCACAATGCAAACTCCATGACATTGACCCATATTGTCACAATGCAAACTCCATGACATTGACCCATATTGTCACAATGCAAACTCCATGACATTGACCCAAATTGTCACAATGACAATGCAAACTCCATGACATTGACCCAAATTGTCACAATGACTATGCAAACTCCATGACCTTGACCTAAGAGTTATAATGAAAACACCATCAAATATATAGCACCTCCCTAGTGCTAGATATACAGTAATGTTACTGAATATTTGAAAACGTCATTGCAGTTGCACTTTATGCATATTTGACATTGACCCAGTCCCAGTAACCACAGGGATGGGGATCAAGAATAGCCCTGTACCAATAACCTCCAGGGATAGGGGCTAAGAATACCCTTAGGCCCTGCCTCAATAATCCCCAGAGGTAGGGTCAAGAATGACACTTCTACTGCAGACAAGTCATCACAGTGGCAATATAACACCAGTAAACTTTCATGATATTCCAGCCAGTAGTTAAGAAGCATTTTGGAAAGGTGGATGGTAGGACAACAGTATCCATAACACTTCTAATTATATCAACATTTTGTAACATGTCCACTAATGACCTCATCTGAAATGGTCTTTAGAACTGATAATGGTAGAGGGAGTGTAGCCTCTAGGTCTTTCTTGATAATGGCACTCTTATAATAGAACTACCTGATGCTGGTTCCAAAATGATGGCAATTCAAAGAAGAGAAATTTATGCCTACCATGCTGGGGATATAAACAAGCAACTTCTGTTACTTCTTAACATATAACCAATGAACTGATGAATTGTGTGAGTCCATAGCTGCATGTGTTCCAATACCCAACAATTTAATATGTAAATTATCATAAATCATTGGACTCTCAAGCAATTCCTAGAATGAGTCCATAGCTGCATGTATTCCAATACCCAACAATTTAATATGTAAATTATCATAAATCATTGGACTCTCAAGCAATTCCTAGAATGTGCTTATCAGTTTTAAACTATACATGTACCATGTTGAAATTTGTATTAGCAGTGGAAATTATCATGAATGATTCCATGAGTGATTCATATTTTTATTTCTGTTTATTCAGCATCTAAGCTATAGTTGTCAGTAGGTAATACAGTCTGTAAAATTGGTCACATGACTTTTATTTGTTGAAGGCTGTTTGACTAGGTCAGATCCTCACCTTGCAAGTTATGTAATAGATATATACCTGGACATTTTATTGAATGTCATTCTAGAGTTAGACTAATCTGTACATTGACCTTTCACCTCACCAGCTTACCAAATCTTTTAACCTTACACATTTTAATTAGAAAATCTGTATATACATACTTCAACAGCACTGCAGACTTTCTGGTGCATTTGCTCAACTTGGGCACAAGAAAACTGGAGTAGATCTGTCAGGGAAAAGGTGGTGATTGTGCAATACCTTTCAGATTGCTGCTGTCATAATGATCACTAATAATTACAAGTCAGTCATCACCTACACTTCTTGTATGGTATGATGTTATCTATCTATTCAGCTGTCTGCTGCCAGTTTTATTTTTGCACAATAACTTGTTCCTGATATAACATCTACATAACAAAACTTTGTGGATGACTTGCACTCTAGTAAGAAAGAACACTGGATTTCGAATTCAGAAGCACCAAAGTCAACATCACTGCAGCTGGAAGAAGAAAAAAAAACCTATACAATTCTTTGAATTTTCCAACATCAGCATTTACCACATGTGTGCATTATTGATCTTTGGCATGAAAAAGTCAAAAGTCAAGGTCACTGAAGGATGAAAAATTGTTTCTACACAATAACTTAAGTTCTCCATTTTTTTTAAGGTTTTAACTACATATTTAAATACATACATACATTTTTAAATACATATATACATTTTTCATCACTCCAATGCTTTGAAAATTACATTCTTCTTCATGTATACATAAGAGTTAATGATCACTTCTGCTAAAATATACCTCTAGGCTATTCTGCTAAAAGAATTGGCATGTAGTAAGTTTATACCAGTATTTTCCCTTTTCATAAAATCATATTAGAAAGACATATATATATATATATATATATATATATATATATATATATATATATATATATATATATATATATATATATACACACCTACCTGTTGGAGAAATAATACAATAAATTCCAGAACTCTGTTAATATTTATAGGTTAGAATACTGCTTGTTCTTTTTATAACAATTTAACTGATTCAGCAGATCAAATATGAGCAGGAAGGGATTTCCATATTTTTGCTTTGGAATAATGCAGGCCTTCCATGATTCACTGCAAGGTTTTGGCGATTCTGAATTGCTAAAATTCAATATTAGCTGAAAGGGAGAATATAATTGTATAATAACTTAGTCAAGTATTCTGGAACATCTCCTTTGATGCATTTAAAAACAAGAGCTTCGTTCAGAAAATATATTCTTCTATCTTTAAAACATTTTAATTAATTCTACAAACATATCCGATGATGATCAAGAATTAGCTGAGCTGCTTGTTTTTGAAGCTTGTGATTCTGTTTAGTTGGAACTAATAAAAAAAAATTCAATATTGTTTAAGCATTATAGCATTATAATAAAGAATTCTGGAGTTCTTTGAGTTTTTAAAAAATTATATTAATTAATGAAAATTTAGATGTCTGAGAATTTCACACATTGTCTGCTTGCTTTTCCCACTTAATACGTCTGTCAATGATAACTTGTAACAGTTTTTCTTCATTTATATTCCTTTAGTGTAAAGTGATGTATCTTTGTTAACTTCAAATTTTTTAAGCATGCATTTTAAGTTAGATTGTGACCATCTTGTTTTGCTTTGACCACTCTTCAATTGAATTAAGGTCCAGAACTTAATTTGCATTCCATGATATAGACATTGCTACATGATGAAGAAACTGTTGCCTCATTTGCAAACATGTCATTATTTGTATGTTGCGTTCATTAATAAATAAAAGAAAGAGAAGGGGACCCAGCACATAACCTTGTGGAACATCATGTCTCATATAACAGGGGGTAAAGTGTATATTTTACATATAGTTTTGTTGCTTCCTGTCACATAAATATGAATTATTATATTTTGAATGGTATATAACAATGTCACTTGCTTAGGAAAATATGCTAAACTAGATCAAAAGCTTTCTTAAAGTCTAGAAATATTAAGACATTTTGGTTACCATTCATTTCTCCCAGTTAGTGATCATTTAATTTTGTAAAATGTTTGACATGAATATGCTTTGTGGAAGTCTGACTGCTTCTCATGGAAAATGGAAAAGATATTAAAGTACATGTACACTAGTTCTAAACCTTTTATCGCTATGTGTGTTTCAAACATCTCTGATAAAGCAAAATGTTTGACATGAATATGCTTTTCTCTATGCTCTCTGATAAAGCAAAATGTTTGACATGAATATGCTTTTCTCTATGCTCTCTGATAAAGCAAAATGTTTGACATTAATATGCTTTTCTCTATGCTCTCTGATAAAGCAAAATGTTTGACATTAATATGCTTTTCTCTATGCTCTCTGATAAAGCAAAATGTTTGATATGAATACACTTTTCTCTATGCTCTCTGATAAAGCAAAATGTTTGACATGAATACGCTTTGCTCTATGCTCTCTGATAAAGCAAAATGTTTGACATGAATATGCTTTTCTCTATGCTCTCTGATAAAGCAAAATGTTTTACATGAATACGCTTTGCTCTACGCTCTCTGATAAAGCAAAATGTTTGACATGAATACGCTTTGCTCAATGCTCTCTGATAAAGCTGCTAAAATGGATCTGTAATTTCCAGAATCCTTTCTACATCCTTTACTTTATTTGTAAAGACACCTATAGCAATACTATGGTTAATCAGCCATGTAACAGGGCATGCTATAACTGGTTCTGATAACTGTATGACTTTTGTCTCACATTATCTGTACTACATGTGTTTTTTGTTGATTTTACCGAGTGTAAAGAACATTACTTTCACTGACAATACGTAAGGCAGTTAGTAGATCCTTAAGGAACTCTAGCATTTACAAAATTTATGATCGAATTTAAATCAGGTTTGCAACTATTTTGTTCACTTTCAGAATATATACTTTATTTATTGGTAAATAACTGGGTTAAACACACCAGCTGTATCCTACAGTGAAGTAGCTTTGCTGTCATCAGAACTATGCAGAGTTGGAATATTGTGCTTTTTATTTTTTTGATGGATTTGGTTCATTTAAATACTGTTAAAATGATTTAGAACATTTGTTTTCTTTAATAAATGTTGCATAGTAACTTTTCTTAGAATAATTTATTGAAAACTTTTATTTGTAGCTTTCCCAGCTATTTTTTTAAAATTAAATTTGTGCAATGTTTCCTTTATTTCAGAAGTTATCCATTTAGTTTGATATTCATGTTTGATGTTTTTTATTTTTCTGTTGCAAGCTTGTTTACAATGTCATTAAAAAAAAGTACATGCCACATGTCAAGAGCCAAACAAGCTGGTTGCCTCAAGCTGTTTGGTCCAACTATAGACCTGTATAAAACAGAGGTACTCCTTCAGCCACTCCTTACACAAGCCCACCATAACCACAACCACGATCAAGGGGAATAAGAATGGGGAGAGTTTCACATACCTAGGAAGCACAATGTCTTCAGATGGGTTGCAGGAAAATGAAATCACAAGCGGGATCTGGAAAACAAGCCAAGCCCAAGAATAACGTGTTGGAGTCCTGCAGCATAAAAAAAACAAACATGTAGATGCACCCCACCAAGATCAAGGTCTATGAGATCCTTACTTCCATGCTCAACAGTTGTGAAACTTGAAATGTATACTACATGCATGTAAAACAGCTCAAGAAATTCCATGTGTGCTTACCAACGATCAGATGGTAAGATTGGGTGCCCATCTTAGAGGTCCTCAACATGGCCAGTGTTATTAGCATTGAGGCACTACTACTGCAAGCCCAGATTCAATGGTCTGGCCACATCATTCCTATTGGAGGAGACCAGAATACAGAGACAGCTCTTCTATGTTGAGCTCAAGCTGGGAAAGTAGAAATGAGGGCACCTCAGGAAAAGGTATAAAGACAACTGTGTAACTTGAAATGGTGCAGAACCCAACCCAGTAAGCTGGAAGCCTCGGCCACGTATATCCTTCTGCCTGGCATAGGCTCATCGCAAAGGCTTTTGAACTAGTGGAGGTTGACTGCAGCCAGTGCCTCACAGCCATTAGAAAAAAAACAGCAAATTGCAGAATCTCCGACCATCATGTCTACAGACTTCCAATGCCTAACATGTAACATCTTGTCCAGGTTTGGAGTCAAGAGCCAGATCACATGATGGACATCCAGAGAAGAAGGCCACATGTCAAGAGCAGTATTAATTTCAAAATATATTTTCCTTAGCATGGAAAGACATTTTAGCCAGGTCATAAAGAAATTAATTTTTTTTATCAAAATGTTCCATGCTTTTATAATTTATTCCTGTGTGATATCCAACAGAGAGCATAAATAGGCACTTCCATTTCACAAACATTTTTCAAATGGAAAGACTTTTGGGTCCATCCACTGAGGTCAGTGGAATGTGGTAAAATCAAACCTTTGTTGCATATGCATTTGATGCAGAAGGACATATAGCATTTTTTGCACTTGGGCTTAGTACCCCTTTGTGAATCTCAAAATGGGATATGGAGTTAAAGGCATGTAATACAGAGTGTGATTGGCAATGAGGATTCATGGATATAACTGGAGTGTTTGTTGATTTTGTAAATTAATCAAATTAATAAGTCAGTCTGCTTGGATTTAAAAAAAAAAATACCTAGCATAATGTTTACTGTTGGGTCTCATCAGGAGACATGGATTTCACCAATTAATGTCCTGAGAAACAGTAATGTTATTGAAGTTAAAGCTTTGACATACAACCCATCCCAGGCATTTTTTTTTTTTAATACACGAGTAGATATACTGACTGATAGGCTCAAACAGAGACCTAATTATATCAGTAGGGAAAGGAGTGGATAAGATGTCATATTTGATATCTTCAATTATATCTGTATTTTTAACATTTTCAGCAGGTCACTTTGATGCATTTGTTAAAAGTAGAACATTATCTGTATGTTCTTCATAGTTCCTAAGAAAGCATGGGGAATTATATTTGACGCCAGTTCATATTTTTTTCATGCAGAAATATGCCAGAGTTAGTTATTTTGTAATTATGCCAGAGTTAGTTATTTTGTAATTATGCCAGAGTTAGTTATTTTGTAATTATGCCAGAGTTAGTTATTTTGTAATATATCCAAATCTTGAGTTAAAACAAAAAAATTTGTTGATTGAAAATATTGTGTGTCTGGGTTGTCATGTGGATTTTCAAACTTGGGTGTCCTGGACTCCCATGGTGAGTTCATTTGGTAGACAATTGAAGTTGTTATCCAAACATGGTTGGTTCAATACCTGCCCATGCCAGCCCTAGTCAGCTTTCTTAGTGACTCCTTAGGACAGGTGTTAACCCTCAGAGGTTTTTGCTGTTTTCGCATGAAATGCAAGTAGGAAACACATTTTGGGGACTATTTCTGAATACATCCTAATACATCGACTTCCAAGCAATTTTCGATTAGCACAATGCCTAATTGTGCTAAAAAAAAATGTTTTCATTGGTTAGTTTGTTAACACATGAGCAGAAGGTGAAAAGTTGGATTTTTTTTTATATTAATGGACCCATAATTTTCGTATGGAGAAGACTCTTTATTCAAAATGTCCACCTTATCCTACTTTTTGCACAGGTTCACCTGTCTGTGTGCACTTCAGATCGGTCTGCCGTAGATCTGAGGCCATAAAGTCTAAAATCTGGACACAAAATCAGATTCTGAACATGGGCGAAGTTTGTGTGGAAAAAGAATGGGTCGAAAAAATTAGGTTTTCCCCTCTGTATTTTGTAGTGAAACTAAAATGTCCAGATTATTTGGTATCGTTGTAGAGCTAAATCTGTCTTCTTTTTTATAATACCGCCCACTTTAGTGTATCATGCATGACCTTCAAATGCTACAGACATTGGAAGTAGGCTACTACCTCAAGCCCCATAAAGTCGTTGCTAGGGGTTAATGTATTAAGCTTCCATTGCCTAAGCAAGCTGTAGCCATTATACTGTTTACACTGCCCTTAAAAGGAACAAAAACAAAAGCCAACTACAACCATGGAAAAATTTAACCCTAGCTCAGAAAACAAGAGTCCAACCTGGAAAAATTGGAGTATCAAAAATAAATATTGCAAACAGTATTGAATTGCAATATCATTTTCTAACAAAATAGCAAAAGAAGAGACATCACCTAATTTAAATTATTTATACATTAGGACAAAATTTGTCAAAATATAAATTTGAAGTATTTAATTAATTTGCATTTATTATGGCGCACATCAGTGTGGTAATGTCGGGATAAACAACTATAATTAATATCGTATAATAATATTACCAATCAGATGAACATTCGCTGTTCCACAAGTCAGTGAATTAATTGAAAACAATAACACCAATAAAACATGGAATATAGCTTCCAAGCACTGCTTGACAGGGACTTGAAGAACATTTACCTTGAACTTGTATTTGCAATACAGTGAAACCTGTCTTAAAAGACCATTACTATGTAAGACCACCTGTCTTGAGAGACCATATTCTCAATGCACAAATTTATTGATTATATAGCATTCTGACCTTTTATGAGAGACCATAATTTTATGGCAGTAAAATATGGTGTATTAGACACATTTGAAATGATGTTCATATTCCATGCACTGTATATTACACATATTTGAAATGATATTCACATTCCACGCTGATTTTAAATTTCTTTCTTGCCTGTATTGCATATTACACACATTATTTATCACTAAAATGATGTGATAATTGTTGATGTAAAATAATGCAAATAATACTATCACAGAGATTCAAACCCAGGTCTGTCGGTAAACAGCACTCATCGCCTTGCATACACACACCAGCCCATATTCCAGCATGGCTAAGCTCATATCACCAAAAAATGATGCTACTTAAACAGTATTGTATGCACTGGTACGTAGCAAACACATGATAACCTAGTAATTAATTCTCATCTATCTATAGTTAGAGAGATCTGCACTCACAAGCATTTGATACTGCTCACGTACTTCTATAACAATATTGAATATTAACAAAACTTTTATGATGATAAAATATTATCATTTATACAGTATTGTTTCATTTAACTTTCATTTTTAAAATTTTGGTTTGGACATCTTCAGAGGCCTAGTGGCTAGAGCATCTGCCTTGGATGCAGGAGGTCATGGGTTCGATCCTGGCCATGTCATACTAAAAGACTTACAAAAATATTACTAATCAGGCAAAACATGGAGTAAAGACTTAATAATAATTTTGCTTTAACAGTTAGTAAAAATAGCGTTTACTTTGTATGCATAAGGCAGGTAAAAATAGCGTTTACTTTGTATGCCTAAGGCAGGTAAAAATAGCGTTTACTTTGTATGCCTAAGGCAGGTAAAAATAGCATTTACTTTGTATGCCTAAGGCAGGTAAAAATAACATTTATTTTGTATGCCTAAGGCAGGTAAAAATAACATTTATTTTTATGCCTAAGCCCATCTATGAAGAACAAAAACTTAGGGAACTTAAATTGTCTCCCTTTTTATGTGCAGCTGTTCTTTTAATGAGAGCTATCCCACTTATGTAAAATAATCATGTGACCAGTCTAGATGGTAACAATACAGTCCCAGCATGGTCAAGACTGATATATGCTCAAATTGAAGATAACTAAATACTTTTTTTTCAGTACTCTGATGGGTTGAAACATGTCTAAAACATCCTAATTTTTAAGTTAGATGAAACTTATGTAAACTTTTGCTTCCTTTTTTTTTTTGTAGATATTGTGAGCTTTATTTACGATTTTCTTCCAGTCATCGCATAGCTTTTGCCATCTGGTGTGGAAACATGTTTGTATCAGCTAGGTCTGTCATAAAATAGAGATAAAATTGTGAGAAAATTGTGTAAAGTATACTGTTTAATCATTGTCCCATACAAGTAGCTGTTCTTATAAATGTGACTGTCTAATAAGTCAAATTTAACTGTTTGTGATTTTTTTAAAAATTTATTTTCATTTCATCTATTTTTTCCTAGATTTATTTAACTTTCATCTGTAATGTATTTTAACAAATGTTTATAAGCTGTTGACTGGTGTATCAAATACATGTAAAGAGCATGGCAATAAAGAAAAGGGTGTCCTATTCATTGACCTTGCTGATAAGGGAGATCATGCCAAGGCTAAAATTACATTACCTAGCTGGCTATCGTGCAAAGAACAAAGTGTTGTTTCCCATGATGACAATTTTACAGCCCCTTTTACAAGCTAGCTAGCAAATTTACTCTAAATAAACTTATGTCATAACCCAGGCTATGGTCTTTGAGAAATACTCCAAACAAGCACTGGAAGGGGTTGACTTATCAGAGGGCTATTTAACAACTCTGTTATGTTTCATAAACACTAGGAGAACTGGAGAAAATTATGTAATCTTGAAATTTATTAATATACAAAGCCATTTGGAGCAGATAACTGGCTTTAATAATAGCAAGGGTCTTTCTTGTGTCAAGCATGATAAAAATATCTAAATGACCACAGTCCATTGCTTATACACCATGGAGAATTGGGTACTTGTAATAGTGGTGATAAAGACTCCATTAGTCATACATAGTATTTGGGTTCAGACAAGTGCAATGGTTATTGGCTTGTTGACTTGGGAGAGGGAAAAAAAGGGTTTTCAACAATCACTGTGTTACATTTCTGAACATTTCAATGAAGTCGTGCGAATCATGTGACAATTTTATGATGACTTGAAAAACTTTTAACGAAATTTTAACGTTATTGATGATGACATTAACTGCTGGAAGAAAATTCACATATTGTTTTAGAGCTTTAGATAAGATATTCAAAATGTTGACATTGATGACACGACTGCTGGAAGAAAATTGATATATTTCAGAGTTAAATAATGTTTTAATAAATCAGGTAATTTTCACCCTGGTTTGAGACTAATTGCATTTTTTAATTTAGCTTCACAGGTAATTGTTGTGAACACATGAGAACCTGCAATGTGCTTACTTACAGACAGAGTCTCTATCATCAAGACCTTAGTCATAGCTATTAAATGCATCAAATTACTTATTGACCAAACAAGTTATGGGCATATTTAATTATGTGGCTTACAGTGGTCAAGTACTAGCATTTCAAGCCTGCATGGAACAGATGGAACTTAACCTGACAGCTTACTTTATATTGATTGAACATGTCAGGAAAAATATACAGACAGCTTTGGACTAAATGTTTTTCAAATTTTTTAAAAATTCATATTTTCAGATTACCACAGACTTTTGTTTTGCATTTTGAATCTTAGTAAAATAGAGGAAGTCAGTTCTTATCAAGACCTTTATTAGTGAAATGTCTCTCTATCAAAAATAGGAGGGCAAGACAAAAAGCAAACATTTTTCAAATGCATCAATTGACAGGTACTATCCATGTAATTTTGAAAAGGAAAAAAAAGGGAAGATAACTGTAATTCAACCACATCACTACCTGGACCAAAAAGGAAATGGACTTCAAGGAATTATTTCCTTGATTTGTAGTTGTAACACTTCAATCAGTTTGTATATACATACATACATACATACATACATACATACATACATACATACATACATACATACATACATACATACATACATATATATATATATATATATATATATATATATATATATATATATATATATATATATATACATATACATACATACATACATACATACATACATACATACATACATACTAGAGCTGCTTAATCACATTATGATACAAAATATGGTACATAGGTAGCGATACAATATGTATTGCAGTAAAGGAGTCATGATATGAAACCTATCACTGGACAGACTGACTTTTCCATTGGTCTTTAGATGTTTATCTTGATCTGTTAGCACCCTACATGGTTACTGATATTTATTCCTGAATTTGTCATGTCTAGTTGTAAGATTATACTTAAAGCATACATGGTAACTGTACAATGATGTGGTAATTGCTTGACCCATGAAGTATTTACCGACAGAACCGTAAAATTGTTTGACCCATGAAGTATTTACCGACAGAACCGTAAATGTAACTGAGGGGATTTATGCTTAAGATGTGTTTGGCTATTTTGGTCTTAGTAAAGCATGCTGGGAATGGGATTTTTTCTCTCCATTAAGTGTATAAATTATCTTGCATACCTGAAGTTTTTATAAAGGACTAGACTGTTCTACATGGATTCATTTCTCGTTTTGAGAAATAAAGTCTAAAAAGATTCTATTGTTTTGACAGTGTGACTGATGGTTTATCTTGCTTAATAGTGAAACCAGTCTGCAAATATGTCTAGGAAATACAATGGAACCTGTCTTGAAAGACCACCCCTTCTGCCAAAATATAATGGTTTCTCATGACAGGTGGTCTCTCATTACAGGTCATAACAGTATATATTCAATTAATCTGTACACATTGAACCTGGTCTCTCAAGACAGATGGTCTCTCATAGCAGTGGTCTCTCAAGACAGGTTTTACTGTAATACACAAAAAGAATAGGGCCATGTTTAACGCTTGTATTGAAGAGCCATAAGCCGTTTAAGTCAGTGGCCTTTTCTCTGCTTTAATTTGTGAATCTCATGATATACTACCATTGAATAATAATTGCATCTAAACACACACACATACATGCACACACACACACACACATGCACAGACACTTCCACGCAGATGCTGATTGGAGATTGAAAAGCACAAGTTTTGTCTACGAAATTAATTAAGGTGAAATGTTTGATTCC
The DNA here is from genome assembly GCA_030141615.1 of Unio pictorum. Taxonomy (NCBI): domain Eukaryota; kingdom Metazoa; phylum Mollusca; class Bivalvia; order Unionida; family Unionidae; genus Unio; species Unio pictorum. The sequence continues at coordinate 1,858,710 of JARLTB010000070.1, forward strand.
CCTTCACAACTCCCATTCTTGATTTGTGGCTGAACCACTTGTTTTATTTTAAATATGAAGAAAAAAACTTGACAATGCATGATAATTTTTTTGTCATCAGACTTTTAAAACCAATATATTTACTTAGTGTTCATAAAATCGAATGGATATTTAACTACCTCAGTAACATGGAAAATTTTCTTTGATATTGCACTACAAGTTGATGAGTTGAAGATACGTCTTTGTTGTTGTTGAGATTTAACACCATATCTCAGTGTTAAGATATGCTTTATATGTCAGCCAGTAGAAGGAGTGAAGAAAGAAGCCCTGGTAAGAACTTCCAATCCACATTAAGCATACACGGGCAAGATTTTTCACATGCTGACATTGACCAAGCCTGAGCCTTGAACCCATGCAGACAGAGGTGAGATGGCATGGAGCAATAAAGGTGAGTGCTTAGATCACTCAGCCACTATTGGCCCTGGAATTAGGATATGTAAAACAAGATTAACATTTAAAACAATGGCGGACAACAGCAAAGGCTGATAAACAGTTATATAGCATTTCAAAAAGCTGAGATGCACAATGTTAGTGCAGAACACTTCAAGAATGATCACAGTGTCAATAGATTTATCAAACAGCCATTTAGCAAATTGTTGAAGATCTTTTCTGATATGTAGGTTCTCTCCACTTGTGGCCAGATTTTCTGTCTTCTGTGATAATTTTTGCCAATGAAGTGTCTTGCATTTTTGTTGCACACTTTTTTTTTAATTGTCTGATCATCAAGGTACTTTGATCACAGTTCTTTTCTATGATGTATGCAGAATAAAGCATCTGGCTGATCTGATTTGACTAATAGTCAAAAAACATTACTTGCATGAACACAGTAACACAGATCATGTGCACGATCAGACTTGTAAAAACAAAAATCACGATATTTCTTCCACAATGATCAAAACATGCAATTTTTCAAAAATATCGATGAGAGGGATGGGATGATTGTTTATCACATTACAAAATTAACACTTAAGTTGATGTTTGTTTTACATCTTTAGCTTCTGAAAATTCCATTGAGAACATAAAAATTAATGACAATGCAGTAAGTAGGCTCCATGTTGCGGTTGTTAAATATATAATTTACTACTTAAGTTTACAAGATAAAGTTACAGCAAGTATTATTTGAGCAGTTAATTTTTCTTAACAGAATAGACAAATACATACAGATGGTCATGAATTTAATATAAAATGAAATCAAAACTATTTCATGAAAATATTTGTAATGAAATATTTATTAATACTGTCAGCGCAGTAACATAAGACTAGATAATTTAATCTATGGAAGTAATTGAACACCGTCTGTGTTGACAGATGGTTAATCTTTCTTGTGCTTTGCTCCCATCCTGGAGGCATGAACATATCATCAATACATTAAGTAATTCTGTGCAGAAAAAAAATTCCCATGGATAGGTATGGCCAACTTGCCCCAAGTAATGCCTATCTTATGAGTAGTATATAAAACTTGTACTGTTACATAAGAAAGTATGTAATGGTCAAATTTTACTGTTTATTTTATGATATAAGATCTTACACTTAAATTGACATATCTTGAGGTTTCCTTTCCTTTCACTCTACTTCCTGATAGAAAGTCTTTGATTTAATTTTTATTTTTCCTCTCTCATTACACAGATACATATAGACATTGTATTTACAAATTTTTTGTTTGTCTGGGTTCCTCCACAGTGCTTTTTATGGTTAATGTATTTTTAAGGTACCTTTTCTGGTGAGGATGGTTAATATTTAAAAACTCCGACTGATGCTATTTGATGCAGTGTTAAATGGCCATTTTTTTAAATATGTATTTTTAAAGTTAAATTTACTGTATTTGCTGAAATTGGTAATTTGTAGTTGACACGCTGATAAGTAACAACTGACAAAAAAAGGAATCAGAATTCATAGCTTTTCATTGAATTTGAAATCCTTTTCAGGAGACTGTGTTGTATTAATTGTAATAAGAAAATCTAATTATTGGGCATTATTACACTCACCCACCACTTCTGATAAATAATGACATTGGGGAGAAACACAAACAAAATTTAATGCGTTGTACCCTGACACCTTGTTAACTTTTCCTTAACAGGGAAACTTTAAATTGGAAGTAAGAACTATGTCTTACCACTAATACTATGTTAGCCTGTCACTCATTACATCCATGTGTCTCACCGTTGTGCATTTAGGTCACTGTTGCATTTAGGCCAGTGTTGCATTTAGGCCAGGCCAGTGTTGCATTTAGGTTATTGTTGCATTTAGGTCAGTGTTGCATTTAGGTCAGTGTTGCATTTAGGCCAGTGTTGCATTTAGGTCACAGTGTCTCTGGGATTGCAAGTCCTGGAGTCATTCAGCTTTTATGGAAAGGGGGGGGGGGGTGGGTCTGATGCTTGCCAGCTAAAAGCATTACATTTCAGCATCTTCAGTTTTGCATTTGGGCCAGTTTCTCAGGCATTTTTTGCCCCCAGTATATGCATATTGGTGTGCAGATGTTTTGGTGAGTGCAGTATCACCAAACCAAAAAGAGGTCACTGGGACCTTTGTCTTGAGCTGCTTGCTTATACTTGCATCAAGTTTTGTGTTTGTCAGACATTATTTGTCAGAGTCATTCAGGGCATGGTATCCTAATTGCTTAGTGCAAAAAGGTCACTGTGATCAGTCTATCAAAATTTTGTAACTTTGGTTAAGTTTTGCATTTAGGTCCATATCTGCTATTATTTCCAAAGAATGTGTCCACTGATACACATTTCATGCTTCATTGACTTGACAAGTTTTGCATAGCTGTCAGTTTGTCTGGCATTATTTGCCAGACAGGCATCTTTGTACTATCTTATACAAAAATAGCTTACTGTTACCACTGTATCATATTTCAATAGCTTCAGTTAAAAGTTGTGTTTTAGTCCATGATACCAAAGTGCTAGACATCACTACAAACCGTCTACATTAGAATACGTTTTAAAAAAAAAAATTACAATAAAGGACATAAAGAGTTTTTATGATGAAACATCATTGTATTAAATGAGACTGGGAAATACCATTGTAGCTGATAAACAAGCATTGTTTACAGGTGGATTAGTAAAGAGGTGGGTTCCATGTTTATGTACTTAAACCTTGTAAAAAGTGTTCAGTTAGGTGTACCTGATAAGATATCTTTACACAGACCTTAATTTTACCTGTTGCTACAATTTGACTTTCAAAATAAATCTTTGTCCACATGTTGCCATTAGTTTACAAGCATGAATGTCCTTTAGGTTCAAAATGTATTAAGCCAGTTATGCCACAAGTGGGAATGGCCCAATATTTTTTTAATGAGTTTACTAAATTTTATTGGTTTTTTTTTTTTTTTTACAGTGATTCTGAAAAGTTGTAAATTATGTAACTGCAAAATTGTGACAGTGATGGTTGGAAAATTCAGAACCGATGTTGACAGTGCTATTTATAAACAAAACTTAACAAAATACATTTCGTACCAAGTGAGTGATAAGATAAGTTTTGATATAATATAGTAATACAGCAAGATCATTAGACAAACATATTTTTATGAAATATCAATAAGTACTTTCTCCCGACTTGGAACTATAGCTATTATCTATACACTGGATGAAAATGAAAGCATACTGGAGTTTGTAAAGTTTTAAAAATTGATGCATGGATGTCGGTGGAAATACTTAAGTAGTTTCGGGGTGTGGTATGGAACTACAGATTAAACACCTGTGTGAAACTTTATATTAAATGGCACAGCAACACCTGAAGGTTATTTGGCTCCAAGGAGTAAAGCTCTTGCCCTGGATTGAGCAGTTGGTAGGATTAGAATTCACACCCATTTGGTTGCATGTCTGCCACTAATGGAATGGGGTTGGGGATGCTTACATGTACAGTTGTTTGTATACACACAATAATAGGTGGCCTGCATAGTGTTGTCATATCCATCTGATCATCACCATGTCTGTCTGTAAATTGCCCTTTTTTTCTTTTCCACAATAACTTAATCTACCTTTTTGGCTTATACTTTGGATAAGGAAGAAGCTGGTTGATGTTGGGGTTAACAGGTTTAATGTCTAGGGCAAGATCAAGGTAACCAGCTAAAAGAAGAAAATTGTTTCCACAGAATGAATTTAGTGTTCATCACAGATCTGGGCTAAATTTTGTTGATGGGCTTGCACTTTAGGAAATCTGTTGATTTGGTGGTCAAATTGAAGGTCAAGATCTCTCTGGCTGAAATACAAAAATAGGTTTTTCACAAAAGTGTCAGACCTGGACTATGTAGCATCATCACAGTTTGTGGGTGACCTGTACTTTGGGTCAAAATGAAGCCTTATAATTTGACAAAGGTCAAGGTTACTGAGATTGAAAGAAGATGAATGGTTTTCACATGATAACTTATGGTTAGAATGTCTGCCTTGGATGCGGGAAGTTTGATCTCTTTCCAAGTCATACCAAAGACTTACAAAATTGGTACTAACAGCTGCCTTGCTTGGCACTAAGCATTAAGAGGTTAGTGCTAGGACTGGTCGGACTGGTGTCAGGATAATGTGACTGGGTGGGACATCATGCTACATGTCTGTGGCATGATGCTCCAGTGCTAGACATCACTTTAATCTGTCACACTGCAGTCATTGTAGTGATATGATGGAATATTTTTTTCAAGCTATATAAAAATCAAATTCACAAACACTCACACGAAAAGGGTTGTCCATAAAGGACATTCACAGATAATACCTGTTTTCCTACCCCTTGTCCACTTTTGACCGCATGTTGCTTACCCACGCCGGGACTATGGATGTCCCCATCTAGCATTATACGTTTATCTATGGTCTGAGTTCAGAGCGTTATACGTGGAGGATCTTACTTTGCTACATGTATACTGTATGTATTCTTGCTTAGGTCCGCAGGGCCAATACGTGGGACATGTAATCAACCTCATAGCAACAGTTACTAGCTTGCAGACATCCTCAAGGGCCTTTACACCCCCATCCCCCCTTGTCCACATCTGACCCCCCCCCCCCCCATCAAACCCCATCTTTGTGGAAATCCTTTATGGATGATTCCTTAGTTCTTGACAGTGACTAACATTTGTGCATTGCTTAACAGTCGATTTTGTGCTTAAAAAGGTTAGGGTCATTGAGTTAGAAAAATAGGTTTTTCAAAATCTCTTAGCACAACTTTCAGGAATGTCTTGTACTTAGACTTTGAAGGAAACATTTCGATTTTCATGTGCAAAGCTCAAGGTAACGGTATGTATGACAAGAAAAAAATGCTATTTTCACAGTATGTTTAGTTCAGGACTACATTACATACCTCAGCCTTTAGCTGGCAATGTGATCTTAAACTAAATACAATGTTTAAAAACCATTATTTTCAAACATGTCTTAAAATACAATGGTTATTGAGACCCAATGGTCAGCAGTATACATTGTTCCACTAGTGCCTATATATTGTTGGCTGTTAAACCTGTGGTGAGTGTATATTGTACATTTGTGGTAGGTATTCTACTTTTCAGGATTTCAGGGTAGAACATTGATACAAGTTAGATGAATAGCTGGACTGTGTTCCAATTGTACTGTTAAATTGTCTGACATGCTAGATAAGACCATTAGCAAATTCTTTGTAATCTTTCATCTTATCTGATGTTGTTGATCAGTAGATTTCTAGCAATAGAGAAAGAACTTATTGCCTCAAGTAAAACCTGTTGTCTTTGTTTGCCTATAAAGTTGAATCCTGAGAAAGAGATTTTTGCACTGTACAATTACTTGAGTTGAAAAGTCTAATATATATATATATATATATATATATATATATATATATATATATATATATATATATATATATATATATATGGTCTAAGTGATTCAATTGCCCTGTTAATGAAGAGAAAAAAGTTGTGTTCATCTATGGAAAAAAATGTCAAAAGTAAATTAATGAAAATAAATTTAGATAACACTTAGAATGAAACTTAGCATGCTAATAGTATAGGTGTAATTCTGAGTGGAAAACAAGGCGAAGTGATAAGATTTAATCTTACAGGAATCTACATTATGCAACATAAAGACACCCTTCTTTCCTCTTTCCTGATTAGCAAGTCAGGAAATACTTTAAGAACTAAAAGATGTAGATTATTACTTAAAGGTTTAGGCCAATTTACACAAAATTTGTTCTTTTATTTAGAATTAAAATATATTACTTGCTACTTGTATGTTTATATTTAAACATTTTCATAAGTAATGATCTGCATTCATTTCATTCTGTACCATCTTTTAAACCTTTCTAAGGAAAAAAGTATGTCTCTTTCCCCATGCTCTCCCCCTGTAGTCCATAAATTAGCCTTTGGCTGTATCATCAAATTCATCTAAGTACATGATAGCAAATTTGTAAACTCTTGCATCACCAGGCTATCAATTTTCAGGTCACATGACCTAGTGTCCAACCAGGAAAAACTGACCATTGGTAGATAGGGTCAGGGTTCAATGGTCAATCCATCAATTAGCCCAGCCCACTTAAATTAGCCATAGAGTCAACATTTTAGTTTACTATTTTTACTGGGATTTTTTTTTTATTGACTAAAGAGTAGACTTAACTCCTAGGAAAAACCTCCAATTATATAGCAAACAGGAAGGGCTAGCTTGGCTGCAAAAGGTCAACTGGACTTTGTTAACAAAAGTGGACCATATATTTCATCCTTGGCTCAAGAGGGCAAAAATCAATATTAACTCTAATCTTGGGGAGTCCATCCCATTTTATCAAAAATACATACCAAGTGGAGGAGCCTTTTACCATAGTGAAGAGAAATCTGTCAGTCACAGGGGATTTCATACAAATGACCATTGGCTAGCCTGGAAAAGTATCAGCCAAAAGACCTGGATGGCCTTGGTGATGCAAATATGTGGAGATAAGAAAGTTTGTGTGGGACAGTGGGTTTTTAAGATAGTTTTTCCTGGACAGTTGGTCACTTTTATCTGACAACACAAAAGTTTGGAGGACTTACCAAAGTTTATTAAATGGTAAAAGATTAATGGACACCTAAATACTTAATGTACATTATGCGACATAAACAAGTTTTCATATCAGCAAAGGTCTTAATCAGTGGGATGTGAACTTTTACAGATGTGAGTCCAAAGGAGCATTTTGTGATCTTTAGTCACGTTTTGAACAAAAAGATAAAAAGTTTACTTGAAGAGGCACTGCTCAATTCAGACTTTTCTCACATGAAGATAGTGAGCTGTTTTTGACGTGATCGGACTGGTATTTGTTTCAGAGCGGTCAACTCGATAGATAAAGCTGATAATTTGAAGCTGTCTCAACCTTTGGTACTCCCACAATGATAAAAGTACGTGTATAAAGGATAATCCAGAGACACATGTTTTTTTTTTTATACTGTTCAGCCTGAAACAGAATATAGCATAAAATTGGGGGAAGGAAAATTGGAAGAGGAGAACAATTTAGAAGTTGAACTATGAAGGACATTAGTGTGGAAGATGCTGAGAGCAAGGAATCTTTAAAAGGGTAAGAAAAACCATTGGCCATTTTGATGAATTGAGAGACCCAGTCACATGGATTCTTTTTGATCTCTGTGAACATTGCACCTCTTTACAACTATTGTATCATAACAAACCATACACCTATGCTGTGGTTTAGGGGAGGGGGAATGCCTACAAAGGAACCAGAGAAATATGATCACACTAATTATCATTTTCTTTTACCAATAGTGTAATAGTAAATAGCTGTTTAATCATGCAGACAACTCTATAAATAGCTCTTGAAACGGTCATTGAGGTAGATTTAACACTTGGCTGATTACTTTGAATACATTTCTCTTGATTACTTTCCTAGCACATGGATCATGTCCAAATACATTTTATAATCATACTCATTATTACTTATTAAGCTTATTATTACTTATTGATAGAATAATCCATAATATTTTACTATTTTTTTTACTATTAAGTTGGCATCAAGTAATTTGCAATTTCTTATGAATTTTGTTTTTCTTATTTTCAAGTTGTTACTTTAGCCCAAATATGTACCAGATGTGGTCTTACTGATAAAATAAAATGTAATACCTCTTTTATATATATATATATATATATATATATATATATATATATATATATATATATATATATAGAGAGAGAGAGAGAGAGAGAGAGAGAGAGAGAGAGAGAGAGTGACTGCAAAAAGTTTTAAAATTACTTTGTTATATTCTTTAAAGTGGAATAATAGTTTCACAAAGTATTTTTTTTAGAATGGTTTGAAGTTATTTGCTGAAATTCAGAATTACAGTTTATTTGGTCCCTGAATATATTGGGGAAATAACAATATTCATAACAATCCCAGAACGAAAATCTTTCATAAATTAAAACAATTTGACAGTACAAATTGTTGATGTTTTACGAGGTTACTAGAAACAGTGAAAAATTGTATTTAAAAAAAGCCATAAATGCATTAGAACACACAAAAAGTAAATAGACAAATGTACACATTTAATTAATGGAAATTATGATAAATTATAATAATTATGACTTAAGTAATCTTTATACTAATGTATTACTTTTGCCTAGACCACTCAGTTGTTAGAGCATCAGTCTCAGATGTGGGAGGGAGGTTCGATCCCCAGCCAAGTCATACCAAAGACTGGTAAAAATGGTACTACCATCTGGGTATGCTTTGGTGTTCACAATTAAGAGGTTAGTGCTAGGACTGGTCAGCCTGGTGTCAGGATAATGTGACTGGGTGGGACATTATACTACATGTCTGTGAGATGATGTCTCACTGCTAGGCATCACTATAAACTGCCACACTGCAGACATTGTAGCAATGTGACTGATTTTTTTTTTAAAGCTACATTAAAAGTAGAAATGCACACACACACACTCTTACATTTGCCTATATATAGTACCATTCATGTAATGACAGCACTTGAATGTACTTGATAAACAGTGCAAAGGTCATAATAAAGTCACAAACAGAATGATGTTATATATGCAGAAATATACGTTTATGATATTTAATGTGATCATTATCACTTTAAAAAAAAAGTAATTAAGGAAATAAATGGAGCGAAAGGAGAGCAAGATTTGGAATGGTGGAGCTCTTTTTCTGGAATGAAGTGCATTAGCACTTTATAAAAACATTTACAACAATAACATTCTTGTCCAAATAAGATGTGCTGATGACAAAGGTGACAAAACTGCAAAAGAAAGTTAAGATCATCTCTTATTCTTTAACATCTAATAGAGCATTAAGTTCTGTTTTGTATTTTTCATCCTCCATTTGTCAGTTTGTCAGTCCCCCCCCCTCCACTCCCCAGTAATGTAATCAAGAAAATGGGAATACAATTGAAATAAAATGGGAAGACCTGTAATTACTTTAATTTGGTTTTGAGGAGTGAAAGGTAGAAACATAAAAGTGAGCTTGTGATTTGATATTATCATGGGATCTTTTTATAATTTTAATATACTGTTTGGTATTTACCAGTAAAGATAGCTATGTTAAAGAAAGAAAAGAATAACAAAAACAATCAAAAGAAAATCTTTTCGCTACTTGTCTTATAAGAGACACATATATAGTTTTGAATAATGTGAATTAAATAGCTAAATAAGCAGTTTTTTTGCTGTGTGTTTAACACCAGTTTTCAGCATAAGAGAGACTTGATATGGTGGCCCCTATAACTGATGGAGGGAAAACCCTACTAAGAAACATAAACCCATGGGAAGCTACAGGTAAGCTTTCTGACATGCCCTCATTGCCAGAGCCAGAGACTCAAACTCACTAGACAGAGGTGGCAGTGGTCAGTAAAGACAAGTGCTTTGGACCACAAGGTCGCATTGGACTTTAGTTTAATAAATACTAGGCAAAAGTCAACAACTACAAAAGATTGCCAGAGAGAGGAAGAAGAAACATAACAAATAGTGGTTATCAGAAAGATTTATAAATGACTGGTTGTAAAATGCATAGAAAGGTCAATCTAAGAATAAAAATACAATCATCTCACACTTAGAAATGCTGATATATAAAAAAAATGTTTAAATAAGTAAATGGGAAATGCTTTCTTAATGGCAATAAAATGGTGGGCTTTTATGTTCTTAACATCACAATTCCTACTTTTCATAAGGAAATGCAAAATTTAAAATTTAAAATTAAAAGAAAATAAACAATTCTATAATGTACAAGTTTATATCTATATCTATCCAACAAAAAAGAAACTTTTTAAAAATTAAGGACAGAATGAAAGAACAAATAGAAATGTTACTAAATATCTTTTCCTTTTTGGAAAGATAGTTCTTGATGACAAATATGATGAATAATAACTAGTCAGATTTATGGGAAACTCCTGCTGGGACATGTGAATTGTGTGTGTAGAGACCTGTTGTTGGTCAGTGTAAATATCTTGACATATTGACACCATCCACAGGGAGGGGGTAATCACATGTTTATTGATATCATTCTCCTCCACTTTTATAGCCTCTTTGATAAGGGCATATACATGTCAAAGGATGCAGCTTTTTATGGTGACCCTGGAATATAGTGTACACCCATCATTTTGTACCCTGAATTACTTACAAGTGACATGGTATTGCACTGTGTATATTGTTATGTGCTCCACTATTTTATTTCCACAGGATATTTCATTAATTGTTATACAAGCTTGATTATTTAAGTGTCATTGTGATGTAGTCTACATTTTTTTTTATTATCTATGACCTGTCATTAATTAATATCTGATTTACTCAGATTTAAATTTAATAGGTAGATATAATAGTCACAGTGGTATAAAAAATACTATAAGATGGTGGTCTTAAAATAAAGAATTTATACATTTAATTGCATCCTGATTGAATATTCAATTTGAATTTAGATTTAATCTCAGATATCAGCTTTTGAATTTGAAGGTCGTCAGGCAAAGCACTAGTCAGGTATTTTATTTAAGAATATTCAGAAAGACTTTGAGTTTTGCCTTATATTTAGTAATTACATAACTTGAAATTTCTTTTTGTGATTCCGTCTTCAGCAATCAATATAGCAACTTTAAGTCATGTGATACACATTAAAGAACAAAATGTAATTTTTTTTTTTCTCAAGGGGTGGGGTAGAATTGGGATTTTGGTCTTGTTTTTGCAACATAGCTCCACAAGGAGGTTGCTTAGTGCCAAGACAATAGGAGTAAAGTGCATTATGGGTATTTAATGGGCAAAACAACGCAGGCTATTACAATGGTAGGAATTGAACCCATTCCCTTTTTGGTTATTATTTGAATTCCTACTTTGTTATATGATTCTGAACAAGACCCCAGACTGACGCTCGTTTCTTGTGTGCCTACATTTTATCACAAAACACTCCTCAAGCATGTTACATTTAATGTTTACTATATTTATCTCTCAGCTGATTGTTGAAGTTCAAAGTTGATGTTCATATCAGAGTATGTTCGATAAATTCCACATCCAGATGGAAATTGTCACAGGCGAGCTGATAGCTAAGTTGTTGAAGTATTTTACAGAATTATGGCAGTGTATGTGACAGGCTTTTTTCTTATTTGTGCTTACTTTTTAATCATATTACAGTATGTCACTAGTGCTGTAACTAATGCAGATGACCATTGACCCACTAATGAGTACTGTTGTTGGCAATAGTGTATCACATATTGGACACTTGAGATTTTTTTTTATTTCGCCTCTTGGATTGCCACTAAATGTTGTATACAATTCAAAGCATCATAATTTAAATATTCCTCATGTCATGGGTTCTGGAATATTGGAAAAGTTTTAGAATTAACACAATACATTTCAAGAGCCTTGACAAGTCATGGAATTTCTCAAAACCTTCAAAAGTTCTGGTAAAGTTATGTAATTAGTTTTTGTTAACTTGGCAGGAACCCGTCAATCACATGTCATGAAATTTTCAGTATATGCCAGAAATGAACACTAATTCACAGCTGATGAGTTTCATCATGAGTAGGGAATGGGCATAGAGGGCAAATGTCTGTCCTGGTGATATGTTACTCCTGGAGGTGGGGAGACAAATGGTTGCTACAGTTACTTGTGGCATCGTCTAGCAACTTGGTCAGCAACTCATTACTGGGTAACATTAGATTTATAATCATACCAGTATTGGCCAGCAGCCAAGTACTCTAGTGTGTCACTCTTACAGATTTGTCACACACAATGGGATTTAATGAAGTACTCTAGAATGTGACACACATGATTTGTCACACAAGGGTGTGTGTCACTCTTAGAGGATTTGTCAAACACAAGTAGGGTGTAACCATACTCTCTAGTGCATCACTCTTGCAGGATTTGTCACTCACAAAGGAGTGTAATTAAGTACTGTCACATGTCACTCTTACATGATTCGACAAATATAAGTGGGATGTAACCATGTACTCCGATATGTCACTCTTACACAGTTTAGTGCAAAATGGTTTATGTGAATGTCACATCAGTATTTAGGGGCCCCGAGTGGTCTAAAAAAACTCTGTCCATTTGAGTCTCAGATTCGGCCAATGTGGGTATGTGAGAAAGCTTGCCAGTCTCGTGGGTCGGTGTTTCTTTCTGGGGTTTTCCGGGTTCTTCCTACACCATTAATACTGGTCGTCATGTATAGCCTATATTGTGCTGAAAAATGGCGTTAAACCAAAAAACAATAAAACAGAACAAACACATCAGTATTTCCTATAAGCAATGCTTGCCTCAAATAGCTGGAGTCATGCAACCAAGGTGACTATATTTATTGGAAAATGTTAAAAGTAAAAATGTTGTCCAGCCTAAAAAACTAAAAGATCTTAAGGTATTGTAAAATCAGTTTCTTTTTAAATATCAGTATTTACTGCTAGCACCCTCCCCCTTAAAAAAATCATGAACAGTAGAAAAAAATTAAAACTTAAAATAAAATTCACAGAATTTATTGGTGTGATGTTCAGTTGTGGGGTGGGTTTTTAAAAACATTTCATGCAAATGGACAAAATTACCAAGAAGACAAAACTACACAAGTTTGCCACATAAAACAAACAAAAGGCATGATCATGGGATGAGACTAAGAACATAAAGTGAAACCGTTTTTGTGTTGGAGAGTTACAAATTTATTCAGACTATAATTTGTATGGAATTAATTTATCATTGTGGTGACTTGTCGTGACTAATTTGAAAAGAGATTTATTTCCAAATATGCTTCATTTATGCTCTGAAGATTTTGCTTTTACATTATGGATGGCAAATTACCATGCATATCATAGTGACCAGTGGTCAGTCAGGAAATGGACATCTGTACTAATTGAAAGCTCAAGCCCACTTAGAAAGTATTTGATGTCTGCTAAAGATTATGCAATATTGTCAGAGGATTGTTAGCTCTCTGTTTTTAGTGTTTATCTCCAGCCATAAAGAGAATGAAGAATAACATAATGATGGGTTTAGTTTATCTATATACTCTGGCCTGTTAAAACTAGCTGATATTCTCCTAAAAATGTACTAATGTTAAATAAACTCGGGCATATCCCCCCCCCCTTTTGTTGATGATGTGCAGCAACTCTCTATCCTCACTATAAGAAGGGAATACTGAAAAGGTGAACAGACTTTTAATTTTAACAGGTTAACTTCGGCCAATATGTGGGGCTTTCATATTGCTGGTTGGGTTTAGTGCTATTTTTCAATGCATGATAGATGGCGGCCATTTTGACTTAGAGGAAGAATCAAGGAAAACCTCAGTAAAAGTCACCAACCCATTTAAAGATACTGTCAAGTTTTCTCACATACTTGCATGGTCTGAACCCAAGACTGAAACCAACATTGACAGAAATCAGATGGCAGCGATCGGTAAAGGCGAGCGCTTTAGACCACTCGGCTGCCCCGAGAGCTGTTTGTTGTCTCCTTAACAAGGATGAGCACCTTCGACAGTGTTTTTGCCAATAAATGCACCATAATTCATAGCAACATTTTCCAGTCTATACTTAATAGCTCAATATGAGTGTGTTGGAGTTTTTTTAAAAAAGAAAACCAGAATAACAACAAAGTTTGGATGTATACTTTTGTCACTCAAGTCCTCAACTTGATGCTGTGTAAGCCATGCTATTAATCCCATGAAGATTTGTTGCATTCTATAATCCCATTTTAGTCATTATTTCCTAAACCCATTGAACCGGGTATTACTTGTATTTATTTCCTCTTTTCTCTGTCTTGTGGTAGATCAAAATCCTGTTTGCCTTTTAACTTAGCACAAGGGATTGGCATTTTTCACAAGTAAATCTAGAATTAATATTCTCACTGTCTTCAATTAAAAACAAAGGATGTTATTATAAGTTGCTGTAGAACTTAATACAATCTGTCATGTAGTAACTTATTTTCTAATCAAACCAGAAGCAGATTTAGAGGTCAAGGGATGTAGAAAAAATAAATTTCCTTGTTTGTTAATATTATCAAATATGACTTAAATATAAGAGTTCATTTTGTCCACAAAATTGGAAAAACAATAACATTATTAATAATTTTTAGATTTTAGAAAGATTTTTTAAAATTCAATTGACATTGATTGCAACAGTGTTGTTATTGCTGTTGTAGTAAGGCAACAGTGTTTAAGTTTTTGACTTGTTTATGTTCAAAGTTGTTGTCTTTGCATTTATATGGAGGATGTTTCCCATTAAATGTACAATCTATGCTCTTTATGTGATGGATTTTATATTTGGTGTTTTATGTATGCTTTTTTATGATGGATTTGATATTTGGTGTTTTATGTGTGCTCTTTTTTTATGATGGATTTTATATTTGGTTTTTTATATGTGTGCTCTATTTTATGATGGATTTTATATTTGGTTTTTTATATGTGCTCTTTTTTATGATGGATTTGATATTTAGTATTTTATGTGTGCTTTTTATGATGGATTTGATATTTAGTGTTTTATGTGTGCTATTTTTTATGATGGATTTGATATTTGGTGTTTTATATACCGGTATGCTTTTTTATGATGGATTTGATATTTGGTGTTTTATGTATGCTCTTTTTTATGATGGATTTGATATTTGGTGTTTTATGTATGCTCTTTTTTATGATGGATTTGATATTTGGTGTTTTATGTATGCTTTTTTGTGATGGATTTGATATTTGGTGTTTTATGTATGCTCTTTTTTATGATGGATTTGATATTTGGTGTTTTATGTATGCTCTTTTTTATGATGGATTTGATATTTGGTGTTTTATGTATGCTCTTTTTTACGATGGATTTGATATTTGGTGTTTTATGTATGCTCTTTGTGTGATTGATTTAATTTACCAATTTTGTGTTTTATGTACATCTTTTGTTTGATGGCTTTGATATTTGGTATTTTTTGTATGATGGCTTTGATATTTGGTATTTTTTGTTTGATGGCTTTGATATTTGGTATTTTTTGTTTGATGGCTTTGATATTTGGTATTTTATGTATGATGGCTTTGATATTTGGTATTTTTTGTATGATGGCTTTGATATTTGGTATTTTTTGTTTGATGGATTTGATATTTGGTATTTTAAGTATGCCTTGTGTGTGATGGGTTTGATATTTGGTATTTTTGAATGCCTTTTGTTTGAAGGATTTGATTTTTGTTGTTTTATGCATGCCATATGTATGATGGATTTGATTTTTGGTGTTTTATGTGTGCCTTTCGTGTGATTAATTTAATTTATGAATTTTTGTGTTTTTTGGCACTACAAGTAGGTTATTTTGTGCAACGGCAGTTGCATTTAAGTACCTTGCCCAAGTACAGCCCATGGTAGCCCTTGCCCAAGTACAGTCCATGGTAGCCCTTGTCCAAATACAGCCCATGGTAGCCCTTGCCCAAGTACAGCCCATGGTAGCCCTTGCCCAAGTACAGCCCATGGTAGCCAACACAGGATGAGCTGATGGAAGGATTCAAACCTTTATTTTATCTTACAATTCAGAAACTCTAACCACCTGTATGGTGAAAGATGTGTAATTTGAATTTTTAATGTAGCTTTTACAAAATATTCAGTCATATTACTACAATGGCTGCAGTGTGACAGTTTAGTGATGTCTAGAACTGGGGCATCAGTCCATGGTATGATTCTGTCAGGGTTTGAACTTGTGACCTCCTGCATCTGAGGTGTACACTCTACCACTAGGCCACTGGGGCAATCATTTAATAAGAGACAAAAGCCACAGCCATTTCATTTTATGTCCAGTCTCCTATAGTCAAATTTGAATCTCAGGGAAAGGTTATATTGATGACATCACAATTTATTGATAGCTTAATTTGAAGTTTGAATTTACAAACGTCGCCTACCATTTTACTCTGGAAAGATAAATTTTGGGATGCAGTGGTATATTAAAGAATGTTTGTACTGTTGGAAATAAATTAATGAAATATGTTTTTCTTTCCCATTTATTTACTTATTTATTTATTTATTAAGCAATCTGCAGGCTTCTGAGTTTGAAATGGGACTCATTGAAAGGGTTAAGGCAACACAGAACATCTCTCTAATCCAGCTGTAAACATATTTTAGCATGTTTACAGGGGGGCAGAGATGTAACAAATCTAGATAGGAAATCCAATCTCTCTGCTTATTTTGTAGTCATTAAAACAGAGCAGATATTCTGCCCTGTTACATAATGTGCCAGCCTGCCCAGGAAAAGCCAGGCAGCTGTCCATGTGTTTTATCTCTAAAACCTTTATAAATAGTAATGAAGAGGGTAACATCTGTTTGGTTAAGCTGGGGCACCCAATGGGGAAACTTGACCAGTTGAGTATTTGTTTAGTAGTTTATAACAAAGTCAGAGATTTTATTGTTGTCACAGGTAATGATACAAGAACAACAGGTTGAAATTAGAATCTAGATCAGTTTTAAAAAGTTGGATGTTTTAATGAACTAGAACTTGCTGTAGACACATTATAAAAAGAGCATAGACTAAAGATACAAACTAGCAAGAACAGAGATGTAAGGTATTTATTACTGTTACTAATTGTATGTCACATTAACGAGTTCTCCATAGCAATTTCAAAGTTACAATCCAAGAGGACTTCTTCCTTGGAAAAAAAGTTGCAGTCCAATAATAACACTAGGAGTAATGAGAATTTTGTCTATGCAGTAATTTAGAACACAGGTTGCTGATACTCACTGAAATATTTATGGTTATGATATACATGTGAAAAATTAAGACAAATGATAACAATGAAAATTGGGATTCACAGCTAGAATGATTCTCAATGTCTTTACCTTGTGATTTTAAATTTTATATGCGGCTAGAAGGAATCGATTAAATAAATTACGCTTTTTTCTACATTAATTAACTTTATTAGTTTAATTTTCCAGAATACAGGAAGAAGTGAATGACCATATTAAATAAACTTTTTTTTTTAAAAATCCTCTCAGCTGTGATACCTTAATTATATGTTAATTAATGCTCTTTTGTTTTCTCATTTTTTCATGAGATAGGACCTATTTCATGATCCCATCAGATATGCTCCATTCCATCTCACAGGATATGCCCTATTCCATGATCCCATCAGATATGCTCCATTCCATCTCATAGGATATGCCCTATTCCATGATCGCATCAGATATGCTCCATTCCATCTCATTAGATATGCCCTATTCCATGATCCCATCAGATATGCTCCATTCCATCTCATAGGATATGCCCTATTCCATGATCCCATCAGATATGCTCCATTCCATCTCATAGGATATGCCCTATTCCATGATCCCATCAGATATGCTCCATTCCATCTCATGGGATATGCCCTATTTCATGATCCCATCAGATATGCTCCATTCCATCTCATGGGATATGCCCTATTCCATGATTCATCACATGATTCTTTCATTTTAATTTCATTATCAAAATGAGATGCTTCTGCTAATTTGTGTTGGCCGGTTTAGCAAAAATTCATCTTCATCTGCAGTCTTGCGTACAAAAGTAATGTTATAAAGTAATGTTATAAAGTTGCCATCAGAAAGTACACATGTAATAATCTCTCAGAAACAAGCATATATATCCATACTTGGCACCCCAAAAAATGGCAAGATTTTATGACAGTTAACATGGGAGTTTGTATTCCAACAAACAAAGTCCCGAGATCTTGGTACTTTTTTTTAAAAAATATGGTATTTGTTAAAATGCATATGTTCCAAGTACTGTTTAAAGATTTATTATATAATCGATAAAAACTGCTGAGTAATGTTTATCAAGGAGAGGTGTAAAATTGTATGCACATGTAATTAGTCATTTAAAGAAAATGATCATTATGAACTAACAATTGATTAACAGGTGTCTTGGTATCGTCGTCTATAACGTAATGATGTATTTGCACCTAATCCTATAACAATCACTCTGATAGCTCACACACTATAAATTGATACTTTGTAGAAATGGGTCTGAAAATAGAAAATGATGCCGACAAAAAAAATCTTCTGGACTTAGGTCTTTGAATTTTCATGGGTACAAATATTGAAAAAGTATGTATACTTTTGCATTTATTCAGGCATCCCAGAGAAACCTTTAGTGCCCCATGTAGTAAAATACAACAGAATAATGTGTGGAAGGGATAGTAATGTTTACTTGGTCACAGCACTTACAAATCACTTGGTACAATTACTAATGCATATCGCAAATGACTAATAACCCTTTTACAGTACTAATGCAAAATACAAGTAGCCGATGACTAAACAGTATTTGATATAATACTAATGAAAAATAAAAGTAGTCTGTGACTGATATCACTATACGACAAATGCAGATACAGATATGAGTAGCCAATCACTATACTGCATTTGGTATAACATTAATGCAAAATACAAGTAGGCCGTGACTGAATAACACTTGATATAACATTAATGCAAAATACAAGTAGGCCATGACTAAATAACACTTGATATAACATTAATGCAAAATACAAGTATGCCATGACTAAATAACACTTGGTACAACCAACGTTTCATCTAAGCAGCGCGTGTGCAGCTGAAATGCCAATCAAACTTTAAAGTTTGCTCATCTCCGTAATGTTTGCACAATGCAGCGAGCATTGCATGCACATCTACCATTCGCTTAGAAGGAACGTTGGGTATAACATTAATGCAAAATACAAGTAGGCCGTGACTAAATAACATTTTATATAACATTAATGCAAAATACAAGTAGGCCATGACTAAATAACACTTCGTATAACATTAATGCAAAATACAAGTAGGCCATGACTAAATAACACTTCGTATAACATTAATGCAAAATACAAGTAGGCCGTGACTAAATAACTTTGTATAACATTAATGCAAAATACAAGTAAGCCATGACTAAATAACACTTCGTATAACATTAATGCAAAATACAAGTAGGCCATGACTAAATAACACTTCATATAACACTAATGCAAAATACAAGCAATTAATAACTATACAGTATTTTTTGTATAATAATAGTACAACATACAAGCAGTCACTGACTAGACAGCACTAAAGAAAATTACATGATTTAGTCAAAGACAAGACAATATTTGGTACCATGTTAATAAAAAATACAAATAGTCAATGACGATAGAGCACTTGGTTTAATACTAATGCAAAATACAAGCAGTTCGTGACTATACAGCATTTCTTAAAATTACGGATGTAGAATACAAATAGTTACAATTGATGTGTACCTCCTTGATTACAAGTGATGCCGACCGGACTACATGAGTGTGACAGTTAATTTATATCATAATTACAAGATGGCAATACATGTATGACCAAATGTATTTGGCTATAAATCAAAACCAACTGTAAACTGCATTGACCCAAATCTGCCATCGCATTGTGCACTGGCAGATCTGAATTGTGCAGTTTGTTAGGGAGTAATCAGTAATCAGATCTGAATTGTGCAGTTTGTTAGGGAGTAATCAGTAGAACAACACAGACCTTGATCTGCAGGTGTATTTTGCTATGGTAGATTTGTAATGTTTGCATTTATGTTGGATTTATAAGCATTTACATATTGTCTCTTTCGACTTGTCAATATAACTCACTATTAGTCTACATGTCTGTATTTCATAAATCTGTCTAGATATTTATATATCTGTATTTTATGAAAAAGGGCATCTTTTCTTCTTACATTTAAATGTTCATAAAATACCTGATCATTGTGGGTTTTTTTCTTCTTCTTTTCTGTATACCAGCTTCACTACAAGCAACATTAAAGTTTTTTAATACTCTTCCTGATACTGAAAGAGATTGTGATATAATTAATTCCAATAACTGCCACTACCACCAGCAAAATAGTTTATGCATTTTTATATTTCCGCCACAAGATAGAGCTTTTTTTGTTTTGAAATCCATTTGTCTATTAATGTGTCTTTGATTTCATTTCTGCACAATAACAAGCTGAGTTCTCTACCATCTACTATTACCAGACTTTGTGTATGGCTTGCACTTTGGGTAAATGAAGAAGTCTATTAATTTTGGGACCCAAAGGTCAAGGTCATTGTCACAGGAAAGATGATACTTTCAGCACAAAAATACAAGTTCTGTATTGGACCTTTAAAACTCTTTAACTTGGCAAAGAGTTTTAAGATAAAAGATGCAACACTAATATCATTATGACTAAAAAGAAAGAAAAATACTCTCTTTATGACGGAAGTTTTTTGCTTGGTGGTCAAAAGGTCAAAGTTATCGACATCATAACTTGACAAAGGTTTGCAGGATTTGCTCCTAAAGAATGGAAAAGACTTGAGGGATCATGGTTAAAGTGTATGAAGAAAGATAAACTTTTATTTTCCTGTACTTTTGCCATTCTGTTTAGGATTATTCACTAGTTGGAATGACTGTCTGTCATTAATTGTATACAACTTTCTCAGCTTGAGTACGTACATTTTTACCTTGTTGAATCAGGAATGTTTCTTGGGTGGGGTATTTGCCTTTCTCTCTCTCCCCCAAATTTGCATGTGCTGTAAAATTGCTGTAGCCTATAGATGAAAATTAATAAGCCTGTCAAGTTTTACTCCCCCCCCCCCGCCCCCCACCCGGAAAAAAACTAAAATGACACCCCTAATCTACACACCACTTATCCACCAGTGTGTTAGTTACTTTTGGTACTGGCAATAATGATGGGTTTCTAACCAGTCTTGTGTCAGGTAGGATTTGAGCCATTATGTAATGGAACACTGCTTAGCTCACCTGTTACCTTAAAAGACACCTGAATGGTTTGCACTACTAGTTTAAAATGAATAAATTCATTGTTTAATAATTTTTTATTTGATTTAGTTGATTTTTTTCATTTATGATCTTGATGTATTTGTAATAGAGAAGTTTCAGAAGAAAAGCCTCAGCTTTAATTAAAATAATATGCAGATGAGTGGGTGTGGTTATCTTAATTTGTATCACTTGTACAGGTAGTCCTTGACTGAGCACCTGCTTAAAAGTATCAAGACCTGCTTAAAAGTATCAAGACCCTTAATGTGTGCGTTGTATACTCACTTAAAAAAGTCTCACTGTACATGACCTAGACAATGATCTACAATTACATTATGTGCTGGCATATCAGGGTTGTTTGTTCTACTGATTACTTGTAATAATGTGAAATATAAACTCTAAACATTATGAGGTTTAATGTATTTTTTTGCTTAGAAGTCAAATTCAAATTCAAAAAGTTTAGACCCAGATCTGCAGTTGCATAATGGACTGGCAACACATTTTGTTATGAGAAATAAGAAGAACAAACAATTTATTCTGATTTGTGTGTGCTTTATGGGATTGCATATCCGGGTCTTTGTGTGTGCTTTATGGGATTGCATATCCGGGTCTTTGTGTGTGCTTTATGGGATTGCATATCCGGGTCTTTGTGTGTGCTTTATGGGATTGCATATCTGGGTCTTTGTGTGTGCTTTATGGGATTGCATATCAGGGTCTTTGTGTGCTTTATGGGATTGCATATCCGGGTCTTTGTGTGTGCTTTATGGGATTGCATATCCAGGTCTTTGTGTGTGCTTTATGGGATTGCATATCCGGGTCTTTGTGTGTGCTTTATGGGATTGCATATCAAGGTCTTTGTGTGTGCTTTATGGGATTGCATATCAGGGTCTTTGTGTGTGCTTTATGGGATTGCATATCCGGGTCTTTGTGTGTGCTTTATGGGATTGCATATCCAGGTCTTTGTGTGTGCTTTATTGGATTGCATATCCGGGTCTTTGTGTGTGCTTTATGGGATTGCATATCAAGGTCTTTGTGTGTGCTTTATGGGATTGCATATCAGGGTCTTTGCTGTTCGCAGTTAGACTCAGCATCAAATGGGTATAGTTGAGAAAACATGAATGCAACCTTTAATATTGAATTAAAACATGCAGTATCCATAGATATGACAGCTGTGGTAAGAAATTGGTATAAGGGACAGATTTTTTTTTATTGCATGAACAAATTATCCTTGAGTAATTTCAGGACTTGGAAGCACTTTATATTAGCTCAGGATCAATGTAGTTTAAGGGAGACAACCCTTACATCAATGGCCCTTTTCACCCTTAAATTTAGCAGCTATTGGATCACCACATAGCAGATATTTTCTTGTTAGTCATTGGCTTCATTGAATGTACAAACTTTTATTCTGATTTCTATCTCTCCAAAACAAGGAAGGAAATATAAAGAATAAATTACTGCTGCAAATTTCTTACATTGTATCAAACTATTAAATTCTTCACACATGCTTCATAAATCGTTTAACTGCTGTAAAGTACAAAATATTACTTAATATTTTGACAGCATATTTTATTAAAAAAACTGAATTCACAAAGATACTTGTTTGATAAGAATGTTAATCAATATTAGTGTTCAATTTAATCATTTATTAATTTGAAAATTATATATTACAAACGTACATATTTTACTTCCATGTCAATGAAAGATAATGGGAATTTAAAATTTGCTAATTTTATTTTTGTTTTTAATTAAATGTTTATAAATGAATTTCACACTACTAGAGAAGTAAAGTGAGAGATGAGGAGAAAAAACATTAAGTCACTTGTTAAGGGAGATAGCAGGAAATAATCTGCATCCTGTTTTTGTGTGATAGGATATTGCCAAACTGTTTTATATGATTAAATCCGTGTACAGAGCTGCATTACTCAGATGCATCAAAATCTATTGTTTTCCACACAGTTTGGAATTTCTAGCTGAATCAAACGCAGGTAATATTTTCCTTATTTTTTTCTGCAACTAAATTTGTTTCAATTAGAGACTATTGTCAGGACTGGAAATAACATAAAAACTTATTTATCTGGATTTAAAGATTTTCATAAAAAATGCAGAAAAGCATAGATTTTTGTTTCATATTTATGTAATTTACCATAAAAAATTACATTTTGTTGCTAAGCAACATTGGCTGATTATGATTTGTTCTTCTGCATTAACTCAAATTTGTTACACTTTGATGTGTACCATTTAAAAAAAATATATTCTTTTTATTCTTCTTCTATTTCCTTCCTGTCCAAAATATAACTTTGAGATAGTTAAACAAGATTTACAAGCAACATTGTATTACTGTAGCTTCATGAAACCCATCGATTAGAAAATTCTAGTTTGTACTAGTAGAATTCGCTAAGCATCAAATGTTGGAAAAGTGGAGGTAAATAAATCCGACATACATAAACAAACATACAAACACACACAGACAGACTTGGGTAAGATATTTCCTGTGGAAAAATCTTGATCATTTATCACATTCTACAAATTAAAACATTTGAAGTCTTGATCAGTTTCAACTCTGAAACATCTCAAACACGACTTTGATTAACAGCTATGAAACTTAAAATGACACTTTTTCTTACTTCCAGTATGCCTATTACCTAACACTGGAAAGTTACTCCTTGTTAGAAACAAACAAGAATGTTGCTGTACATTGATGAGCAAGGTTAATTCATTGAAGCTTGAAATAAAATATAAATTTATTGATTTGAATTAAAATTATCTGACTTTTGAAACTGCTTGCAAGTTGTATACTTGCTGCTCTGGTGTGCCTTTGATTTAGAAGATAAATTATTTTAAATTAAATTTCCTCCAAGGATATATGCTGCTTCAGGAAAAATAATAAATATGATTGATCTTCAATTCATATGAGATGATATATCTACTTCTTTATATACATTAAACAAATTTCCTTAAAAATATTAAAAATATTAATTTTAACTTCATCGCTAAACTGTTCTCCTCAGATTATAACCTTTGTGTGTTTATGTGCTGTAAGAATACCAAAGCAAAATTATTTGCTGAAATTTCCTGACAAGGTGTGTGAGAGAGAGAGAGAACACTGACAGCATTCTCCAACGTTCTTAGGTTAGAGTTATGACAATGATTTTTATTCCAGTCATGGCATTGTAATGAAAAAGAAAGGTTGGACTGGTTGCAACATGGAATGCATAGAGAATAAGAAAATAAAAATATTCCAGCTGGTATCTAGTAATATATTTAGAATTTAGACTTATGGCTGATGTAGTCCTCTTGGGATTATTGCTGAGAACCAGTTTTCCATGTGCATCAAAATTTCTGTTTTCATCAAAGATAAAATTTTGTGATACAAGCAGAAATATTGCTTGATAAAGTAATTAAATGGGAATGACAAATGTGCTACAGTAGTTATTGCAACTGTGCTTTTATTTGGTTAGTTTGGCTTCTAAACAGTTATAATTATAGTTTTGGAAAAGAAATGCATGAATTGTTTTGCAATTTTTAAATATTCTTTGGGCCAAAGAAACATGCACACCAACCATGGTAATTTTTGGCCCCGTTGGAAAAATAATCACAATCGCATTAAATATATCGTGTTTAAACCCTAATTCTAAAACCATTGCAGCAGGAAATTTGGCCATGTAGTAAAGTTTGGAACAAAGGATAAAAGGAAATAACTAGAGTACATGAAAAATTATACAGGAAAAAAAACGTTATTTTTCTGAATTACCATTCAGAAGAAGAGTAATGTCCATTGGGACAAACTTATAAATAAACAATAGATTTTTTATAATAATAATAATAATGATAATAATAATAATAACATAAAGATAATTAAGTTGCAAAACAACTTTTCTCTGAGACCTTGATGAAATTCAGTTCCTGAATCATTTACGCATAGAAAAAGAACTTCTAACACCAAATAACATGTACTATAATTGTATTTTAGAGCAAAATGCATTAATTTATTCTAAACATCCCAAATTGGCAGATTGAGTGTGTAATCGTGACTGAAAAATGAAAACTTTACTTTTGACTTTGCACCAAATTATATTACTAATTACTTAAATTAAATCATTTTTTAATATTAATCTTGTGAATTACAGATCATTATTGTCACTTATCATTTTTTTTAAAACAAGAATTCCTCCAAAATAATGCACTGCTAAGTTTTGCTAACTTTAATTGTTTTAGCCTGCAATTGCCATTCACTTAAATGAAAAGATAGTTGACTTTTAAATTTTTTTAAATACAAATTGTCTTTTTGTTTGATACTATTGAAAATCTCAATATTTTACAATTGACATAATTATCACTTCCAACCTTATATGTAACGAGAAAATTCTTCCAACCTTATATGTAACAAGATAATTCTTCCAACCTTATATGTAACGAGATAATTCTTCCAACCTTATATGTAACATTCTTCCAACCTTATATGTAACAAGGAAATTATTCCAACCTTATATGTAACAAGAAAATTCTTTCAACCTTATATGTAACAAGAAAATTCTTTCAACCTTATATGTAACAAGAAAATTCTTTCAACCTTATATGTAACAAGAAAACTCTTTCAACCTTATATGTAACAAGAAAATTCTTTCAACCTTATATGTAACGAGATAATTCTTCCAACCTTGTATGTAGCAAGAAAATTCTTCCAACCTTATATGTAACAAGAAAATTCTTCCAACCTTATATGTAACGAGATAATTCTTCCAACCTTATATGTAGCAAGAAAATTCTTCCAACCTTATATGTAACAAGAAAATTCTTCCAACCTTATATGTAACAAGATCTTTTTGACAAGCTGTCTGACTTATATTTTACCCTACACTGTGTAAATGATCACCGTGTAAACTAATGAAGATGTTAAGTGTCCACAATTTGAAACTTATCAATTGGCATTGAAGTAAAACAATACACGTCTCAATGCTTTTATCCTATACAGAAAAAACATCCGAAAATTGTTC
The DNA here is from genome assembly GCA_030141615.1 of Unio pictorum. NCBI lineage: Eukaryota > Metazoa > Mollusca > Bivalvia > Unionida > Unionidae > Unio > Unio pictorum. Next base: position 1,884,864 of record JARLTB010000070.1, read on the forward strand.
AGCATGAAAGAATGTACTCTAACTATATTTATTCAGTTTTATCAAGCGTACCAGCATTTTTTGACATTTTTGATTAATTAAATAGGTTTATTGCAAAGATTAGATTTTCTGAAACACAAAAGACGCACTACTATACCTGACAACCCTTTATTGATTTTGACAATGGGCGAATACAGGTATTGTGGGGTAAAAAATATTTATCCACTCCAGTGGGTAAGATCAATTCATTGGAGGGTAATGTTTTTTAGCCACACAAAAATGGTATTGAATGGGGCTCAGTCTGTGTAGAAAAAAATATAAAATAACATGTCACGTCCCAACTTGTATCCCTCCACCTCTGTAAACACAACCTTTGAAGTTGTTATTGACAGAAAGGTTATTTGTAACTGGACAAACCATAAGATTGTTATCTGCCATTTGGAAGCCATGCTAAAAGTGTGACACTTAAAAATGTTGGATTTTACTCAGTAATACTTGCTGTATTTATGTGAATATTATCTCCCTTTTTTACATTTGAGGACTTTTTACATCAACTTTAATACCCATGACAAAGGCCAAAACTCAGGTAAGATATCATTTCGGATCTTGAAGGTTACTTATTGAATTTCATTATGTATACAGTTCAGGACATAAAAACACTTGAGTCATTGTCTTACAGTTCATGTAGCTTATGATCAGTCCCAATAGTCTTCATTAGTTTGTGAAGATTTTTAATAGCCTATGATCAGTCCCAATAGTCTTCATTAGTTTGAAGATTTCTGATAGCCTATGCTCAGTCCCAATAGTTTTCATTAATTTGAACATTTCTAATTGCATATGATTAGTCCCAATATTTTTCATTAATTTGAACATTTCTAATAGCATATGATCAGGCCCAGTAGTCTTAACTAGTTTGAAGATTTCTAATAGCATATGATCAGTCCCAATAGTCTTCATTAGTTTGTGAAGATTTCTGATAGCATATGATCAGTCCCAATAGTCTTCATTACGGTAGTTTGTGAAGATTTCTGATAACCTATAAACAGTCCCAATTGTTTTCATTAGTTGAAAGATTTCTAATAGCATATGATCAGTTCCAATAGTTTTCATTAATTTGAACATTTCTAATAGCATATGATCAGTCCCAATAGTTTTCATTAATTTGAACATTTCTAATAGCATATGATCAGTCCCAATAGTTTTCATTAATTTGAACATTTCTAATAGCATATGATCAGTCCCAATAGTTTTCATTAATTTGAACATTTCTAATAGCATATGATCAGTCCCAATAGTCTTAATTAGTTGAAAGATTTCTAAAAGCATATGATCAGTCCCAATAGTCTTCATTAGTTGAAAGATTTCTAATAGCCTATGATCAGTCCCAATAGTCTTAATTAGTTGAAAGATTTCTAATAGCATATGATTAGTCCCAATAGTCTTAATTAGTTGAAAGATTTCTAATAGCATATGATCAGTCCCAATAGTCTTCATTAGTTGAAAGATTTCTAATAGCCTATGATCAGTCCCAATAGTCTTCATTAGTTGAAAGATTTTTAATAGCATATGATCAGTCCCAATAGTCTTCATTAGTTGAAAGATTTTTAATAGCATATGATCAGTCCCAATAGTCTTCATTAGTTGAAAGATTTTTAATAGCCTATGATCAGTCCCAATAGTCTTCATTAGTTGAAAGATTTTTAATAGCCTATGATCAGTCCCAATAGTCTTCATTAGTTTGTGAAGATTTCTAATAGCCAATGAATGCAATTCTGATGATGAGATTATTTTAATTAAAACAAATCTAGTGAAAATAAATTCCTATATTGAAGTAGTAAATTGAAAAAAATGTTACAATAAAAGATAACATCACCCTTGCATGTGGTGAAGAAAATTGAGGTAAAGAATCATTTATATATATATATATATATATATATATATATATATATATATATATATATATATATATATATATATATATATATATATATATATATATATATATATATATTACTTTAGAATGGCTTTATTATTATTTAAACTTAACTGAATCAGAGCAAAACAATCAGACTACACTGTTTTCAGTATTTGAAAGCAGATTTTATGTGTGGTACAATTCACAATGTTTTCATGTGTTTTTAGTATGTAGTCTTTTCAAAGCTTTTTCTTAAATATTTTTAGATTACAAAGGTAGTTAATTTGCAATGCTGTAGATTGGTTGATAGGTATTATGTCTGTTCTAGGGTTTAATATCATCAGCACATACAAGGCTATGGTGCTGATTAAAGGTAAAGATCATAAAACTGAAATAAAATTGCAGATAACAATTTTGACATGATAAACTATGCCAAATAAACAACATGAAATAGTACAAGGTAAAAATATAAATAGAAAGAAAAATATAAATAGAAAGAAAAATATAAATAGAAAGAAAAATATAAATAGAAAGAATTACAAGATAGATTAAAAGGATATACCCTTCCAAGTAAATGTAAACATGAAGCAGTAAAGACGTTAAAACTCCATGGAATGTATTAAAAATTTTTAAAGTACAAGTAACACATAAACGCCTTAAAAAACAGGGTCAAAATTTGTTTTCTACTTTCATACTCACACTTTGGTAAATCTGCATTAAGACATAATGCATGGGCATATCAAGGTCTATATTATTTGTTGTACAGATATACTGTGACGTAATGCATGGGCATATCAAGGTCTATATTGTTTGTTGTACAGATATACTGTGACATAATGCATGGGCATATCAAGGTCTATATTGTTTGTTGTACAGATATACTGTGACGTAATGCATGGGCATATCAAGGTCTATATTGTTGTACAGATTTACTGTGACATAATACATGGGCATATCAAGGTCTATATTGTTTGTTGTACAGATATACTGTGACGTAATGCATGGGCATATCAAGGTCTATATTATTTGTTGTACAGATATACTGTGACGTAATGCATGGGCATATCAAGGTCTATATTGTTGTACAGATTTACTGTGACATAATACATGGGCATATCAAGGTCTATATTGTTTGTTGTACAGATATAATGTGACATAATGCATGGGCATATCAAGGTCTATATTGTTTGTTGTACAGATTACATTGACCCAAAGCTGCTGATGTATATGGGTCTGGACTCCTTGTAAGCAGTTATAATGGTAAACTGCATTCCTTTGACTCCTTGTAAGCAAGTATAACATTGATGTGCATTCCTTTGACTGTAAGCAAGTATAACAGTAAACTGCATTCTTTTAATATCCTTGCAAGCAAGTATAACAGTAAACTGCATTCCCTTGACTCCTTTGACTTTTTGTAAGTAAGTATAACAGTAAACTGCATTATTTTGACTGCTTGTAAGCAAGTATAACAGTAAACTGCATTATTTTGACTGCTTGTAAGCAAGTATAACAGTAAACTGCATTATTTTGACTGCTTGTAAGCAAGTATAACAGTAAACTGCATTATTTTGACTGCTTGTAAGCAAGTATAACAGTAAACTGCATTATTTTGACTGCTTGTAAGCAAGTATAACAGTAAACTTCATTATTTTGACTCTGTAAGCAAGTATAAGCAGTAAACTGCATTCCCTTGATATTTTCTCTCAAGGACTACAACATAATGTTCCTTGAGTTCACATTTTAATTTTTTTTTCAGTATGAGTGAATGAATGGATGAGTAACTAGAGAAGTTGTTAAACGAATTAAAATGCAGTAAAGATGCTATGAATAAATTTCAGGTTTTGATTTATTACAAGATTAGTCAGAAATTGATGAGGCATAGGCTTTTAACTTCAGATACACTTTTCTGGACTTTTCATAAAGTGATGTTGGCATTTTATTGTTGTATAAATGTTGTACAGCAGATCATACATTGGATAGAAAGACATGGATGTACTCATGGTAAAACATAATTACTGGAAGATCAGCAGGTAGATAGGTAAATAGAAGATTTAATTTAATTGAATAATTATTCAGTTAAACTGGTTGGCATGTAGATATAAAAAAATCATTAATTTATCGAGTGTGGGCTTGCTAGCAACAATGAATATTTTGACAGGTAGAATAGACAGCTTTATTTTACATTAGTTGAATGACAGTATTCTTATTATGTTTGGGTTTTTTTACTCAATGAACCTTTGTCCATTAGAACAGAGAGAAAGTTTTGTTTACGTATTTAACTAAGTTTTAGAGTAATAACAGCAGAACTTTAAAGTGGAGAGGCCTCACCTATGCTCAAGTATATGTCAACAAAAAAAGTGGTCAGATAAAAAAATGAGGTTAACGTCAGAGTTGTTTTGATGTTTAAACATGCAGACCTGGGTAGGGTGGATATGTGAGGGGAGATAGATAACCTAATATCACTGACTCATACCAAAAGTCAAGTGCAACAAACAGGTGAAACATATAGTGTCCAAGCTGGACAAAGTGCTAGCAAGCATTGGATCAAAGGTATGTTTAATTGGATTCATTTGGGACTGGGGTGGGGGCAATGCATTGTGACCTGATATTTTGTTTATCAGGATGGGACAGTGAATTATGGAGTTGGCTTAGGTTTTGGGTGGGGCATTGTGGCTTGTGGGAGTGGTATATTATGGGGCCTGCACTGTGTTGGGTGGGATATAGGATGGTTGGAGTGGGAGTAGTGAATTGTGGGGGCTGCCAATGCCTTGGGTAGGACTGGAGTAGGGTGGGAGTAGTGAATTATGGGGACTGCAAATGCCTTGGGTGGGACTGGGGTAGGGTGGGAGTAGTGAATTTATGAGGTGGATTTTAAAGTCTGCCATTGTGTCAGATGAAAGGTGGGTAATTGTGGTGGTTTACATCGTTTTGTCAAAATGTATAAAATTAAAAGTGAAGAAACTAAGTTTGCAGAAATAATGTCATGTAATGTATGAAAAATATAAAATACATTTTGTGGGTTGATGTGTGACATATTGACACAGGAATACTTATTGAATTTGTGAAAATGAAATACTGGATAAATATTATAATGACATCTGTAGATTTGAAGTTATTTCAAACATGTCACTCATCGGGAAAAAATATTAAAGCAATCAAGTTTTTTTTATATCATCAGTAAAGACAAGGATCTAAGGTAGATTGAATTTAAAAAACCAGATTCTATAACCATCAATGAGAACAAGGCATGATGGTATCACCCTCACCCAGTAAGGTGTTACAATAAATCCAGTGATGCAAACAGACCATAGTCCCCAAACTTTTAAATTTTTTACATGTTACAATGTAAATGATTCTTGCACAAGCATAGGATTATTCTTCATCACATGTTTTGTACAAACAGGAGGTGTGGTTGGGGTACTATAGTTGGATTATGCTAAAATATTTCGTTGAACAATACTCTGTAATAACCTGGCCATACTTAAAACTGCCAATTTTACATCATTGCAAAGTATTTTATATTAGATGTTGGCTGTATAATACTTATAGAAATTGGAACTCGATGCCTTTTTCAATGACACACCAAGGCAACCTGCCCTGGATGGCCTGTGCAGTTATCAAACACATGACCATTGGAATACAAAATCAAATCTCTACCATTTGAACTACAATGGTTCACTGAAAAGATGTAGAAAGCAGAAAGAAATTCAGAAATTTTTGGTAGAGGAAAAAATTCAGAAGTTTGCAGTGCACATGGGACCAAATGTGCTGAAGATCAGCTGACTTTTAAAAAAAAATCTTAAGTAGTGTTTGCATGTGTTTAGACTGGATTGATTACATTTATGTCTCATTAAATGGCTTCCAGCAATAATAGAATCTTCAAGATAGGGGAGATATAACCCTTAGGGACCAAGATTTGGAAAAGGACATTGTTTCAAAGACATGGGTCATGTTCATGCCTCAAATCATACTTTCCAATGGCTATATTTTTCTATCATGGCTACATACATCGAGAAGATGGCTTTCTTGGTCACCAACATTTTGTAGAAAACAAGATTCAGAACATGAAAAGTTTTGCACATCACACTCTGTGCATTGAAGATGTTGAGTAATGACGTCAGAAAGGAAGCACTTGAACTTGTGTATCCATGAGATAAGGTCGATTTATTTGTCCCAACTGATTGGGATAAATATGTCCAGTCTACAAGAAAATAAAATCACCTGAAATTTGTTCGATGTTTTTATAGTGCAGTGTTTGGATGAAATGTTTTGGAGAAAATAATTCTTGAAAATCAGTTGATATAGTTTTATATATTTCTGTTGTAGGAGTGATGCAGTGTCACCCCAAGCTGCCGATGTGGTTGAGAAAGTAACAGATGACGGATCTACTCCAAACGAAAAGGCAACACATAAAGAACGGTCAAAATTTGATGATAACCAAGAAAGTGGAAGCTCATTGAACCGAAAACTAGAAAACCGTACCCCAAAAAGTGGAAAATGCTCATCTCTACCAAGGCACAGTGAGCAGATAGAGCTTGACAGAAACGGCAGTGATGGTGACAAGCAGTTGGGTTTTGCTACATCAACACCAAGCAAGTCTTTGGAAGATCTGAGGCAGAGCTATGCATTTGAAAATTTCCCAACAGATGAAACTTCGCCAAGGCCGTTTTCCTACAATGGAGCTAACTTAAAATTCTGCAATTTCAAACCATATGAGGACAATTTAAATTTGAGATTTTCATTAGAGAAAGCTAGAGAAGAGTTTAGGCAGAAGTACAGTCATTTGGGTTCACCATATGAAGAAAATTTAAGTCGGCAAAAGTTCTCCTTCCCAAATGCCAGAGAAAATTTAACCTCAAAATTTACACATGAAGACTCAATCAACTCCGACTCCATATCTGCACCACCTTCACCAAGCAAGGAGGATTCTGGTAATTACTCCGTGAAATCACCTTACTCATCAGAGAGTGATAGTTTCCAGATCCCAAAGCCCAGAGAGGGACTCTATTTCTGTCATTTGTGTAGCTATGCTGGTAAGTTTGATTTTCATACCTACACTATATCTTCATGTATGTAAATGATATTTAGTATTACCTGTGTCTTTTCACCCTATCACTGTCATGACTGATTATCACAAAGCTCATTTTGCTCAGTCACTTTTGATGGATTTTATGCATTGAAAATGATCTAAGTTTTATATTTTGGAGACTTTTTTAGTATTTTTTACCATTTCTGACAAAATTTGAGGTTAAATAAATCCCTTGATATCAAGCTTTATATTGATGACACAGTGACCTAATTAATTTAATATTTCAGTCTTCATTCGGCAATATGAATTAGAAGAATTGAGGCCTGTAACTGTTTCATGTACTTGCTTGTTTTCTCACAATAATTCCATTATCATCAAATTTAAAAAAAGTTTGTGCAACTCTATAATGATACAGCTTTTGCAGATTTGAATTGTCAGCTTCCAGTAACATTTAGTTGAGTTATGGTCCCTGAATATTGGATCCATATTTTATACATCATAATCATTTTGCATGTCTTCCTTTGCTAATGTACCTTAGCTCACTTTGTAATAATCGTTGTACTATTCCATAATCTTACAACAATTTACTACTTCCAACAAAAAAAGGGGAACATTTATTCATGGTTTATGCTTGTTAAAACATGTTATTCACCGTGATTGTAAAACATTCTGTAAACTTGCATATTCTCAGCATGCTTGTCAGCTATTGTCTGCAGCACACAGGAAATTGTGCAATTCTAATTATACATGCAACCTTTCTCTAGGCAACCAAATGCACTTGTCCTTGCCAGAATCCAAACATGCAACCTTTCTCTAGGCAACAAAATGCACTTGTCCTTGCCAGAATCCAAACATGCAACCTTTCTCTAGGCAACCAAATGCACTTGTCCTTGCCAGAATCCAAACATGCAACCTTTCTCTAGGCAACCAAATGCACTTGTCCTTCCTAGAATGGATCCAAGCATGCAACCTTTCTCTAGGCAACCAAATGCACTTGTCCTTGCCAGAATCCAAACATGCAACCTTTCTCTAGGCAACCAAATGCACTTGTCCTTGCCAGAATCCAAACATGCAACCTTTCTCTAGGCAACCAAATGCACTTGTCCTTGCCAGAATCCAAACATGCAACCTTTCTCTAGGCAACCAAATGCACTTGTCCTTGCCAGAATCCAAACATGCAACCTTTCTCTAGGCAACCAAATGCACTTGTCCTTGCTAGAATCCAAACATGCAACCTTTCTCTAGGCAACCAAATGCACTTGTCCTTGCCAGAATCCAAACATGCAACCTTTCTCTAGGCAACCAAATGCACTTGTCCTTGCTAGAATCCAAACATGCAACCTTTCTCTAGGCAACCAAATGCACTTGTCCTTGCCAGAATTCAAACATGCAACCTTTCTCTAGGCAACCAAATGCACTTGTCCTTGCTAGAATCCAACCCAGTGCCAGTGTTGTTGTAGGATTTAAAGCCATTTTTCATAAAATGATAGGCTATACATAGCACTTGCCCTTGGCAGATGAAGGAATCAAAACCAGAACCCCATACATGCAATGCAAGCACTACCGGTCTTATCGGTCTTGCTTAAATACTTTCCATACTATGCTATACATTTTCCAAGAAAAAACATCCAGTTCCAGTTTAAAGACAGTGCTGAAAAAGATCAGATAACTCCCTAACTTTTAATATGTATGATTTATTACCATTAATAAAGGCAGTAATTTTGTTTCCTTTATCCTATATTCAATTTGAAATATAAAATATGGGCACAAATGTTTGCTGATATTATCACTGTACTTTTGCCATTTCGTAACTCCATCATTCTCACCATCCAACTCCACAAACATTTGAATCAGTTTGAGATTTTATGTATTCGTTTTAAATCTCATTCGATCTAAACACTGGTCAAAGGGATTGAAAAAGAAAACTCCACTTTTCAGACCCCCCCAAAAAGAAGCCCAGATAGATTATTTTTGGTGCACCACTTTTTAAAACTAGTAATCTAAATCGTTAAGCATTTCTCATACTTGCCATGTACAGTGAGTGAACATTTCAGTTTTGAGGTTGAAAATTCTGTTTTTTTGCTTTCAGCAAAATTAATTCAGAATTTTTTGACCTTTTTTTTATATCTAACTTATCTAAGATCTTGTAGATGTGCGTAACGAAGCCTTCCCCAAAACTACACTTTATTACTTCCAATGAAATGCTGGGAACATTAACTCTTGGAGGTTGTATTGTAGAATAAATTGACAGCTAGTGATCAGCATTAATGATATTTCAGGTGGATTGAATTTTAGTTTTGATAAAAGAAGCATTTTTCTGTGTCCAAAATAGTTCAATCCCTCAGTGACCAACTTACAACCACAAACCTTTACGTGGATGTGTTTGCAAAGCTCTTATCACAAATCAAAAAAAAAAAATATGAGGCCAAAAGTTTTATCACTCTGCAAGGAAAGTCCTAAATTGATGAAAACTTTTGTGGGAAATCAAAATGGGTTAGGTCGCAGATTAGAAACAAGCGTGATTTATTAGCTCAACTTCAAATATCAAAAACCTTTTTATACAGCAGTTTATATCTTTTATTGTACCTCAAGTATTTGCTCTTAATCTCATCCTGAACTGGCAAAAACAGGTTCATGTTGTTTTGGACAGAGTTGATAAAATAGATATATAAATCATGACCAGGTCCAATATTTTTCTTTGTAGGTTGGAAGGTCAGCTCACCTATTAATCCGAATATTTGGTAACCCAGCTATTTAAGTGGGTGCTTATCAAGGGGTTGGATTTTTTTTCATCTTTCTTTGTTTAGGTCTTAATGGATGTTTTCTATTTAATATTTAATGTTGAGGGGCATTATTAAATATTGACAGGGGTCAGCAAACGTAATAATTTATTTATTAATATACATGAAGCAAATTCTAGTTCTGTAAATACTCGAGTTAAACTTGACACGTGGAATACTGCATACCTGCATTGCTGAATTCTAATGGTAAATCAATATTTAAAAAATGTTGGAGTTGAAGATAGTAATAAATAAGTTAGTGTAGTAGGAGGCTTTGAAAAGTATTTTTAACTTTAAATATCAAAAACCATTGTATACAGCAGTTCCTATATTTTATTGTACCTCTGGTATTTACTCTTAATCTCATCCTAAACTGGCAAAAACAGGTTCATGTTGTTTTGGACAGAGTTGATAAAATAGATATGTAAATCATGACCAGGTCCAATATTTTTCTTTGTAGGTTGGAAGGTCAGCTCACCTATTAATCTGAATGTTTGGTAACCCAGCTATTTAAGTATGTGCTTATCAAGGGGTTGGATTTTTTTCATCTTTCTTTGTTTAGGTCTTAATGGATGTTTTCTGTGTAATATTTAATGTTGAGGGGCATTATAAAATATTGACAGGGGTCAGCAAACGTAATCGTATATTATTTAAAATACATGAAGCAAATTCTAGTTTTGTACATACTCAAGGTAAACTTGACACGTGGAATACTGCATACCTGCGTTGCTGAATTCTAACAGTAAATCAACATGTAAAAAATGATAGAGTTGAAGAGAGTCATAAATAAGTTAGTGTAGTAGGAAGCTTTGAAAAACCTTTTTAAGTCATAGGTCACTGTTAGTTTATCACAAAATATACCTTTTAGAGGAACATAAAAACAGGACTGCACTAATGCCATTTCTTTGTTATTAATAAATGCAAATACATTTATGCTAAAGATCTGAATTTGAACCCCACATTCAGAAGAATTAATTGGGAGCTTTAAAATTAAGAATATTTGTGAAAATATTCTCATTGGATGCAGGCATGGATTGTTTCCTTTCATAAGGTTTTTAGACAAACTTCTCAATTTATTTTACAGTTGTAAAAATATTTAATGGTCGCTTTTTAAAATCATACTTTCAAGAAACTATTGGGGAAGTACTATTTGGAGTATATGGGAGCTAAATTTGCATTGTTTTAAAATGTAATATACTTAATTTAGGAATATTTAAATACATGATTTGAAGACATCTGAAGTGAGTTTAAAAATTTAGTCTCATTAATTCTCTGTTGCCTCTCCCTGAAAAAAGCCCCGTATAACAGAATCTGCAGTTTTAATGTAAGTATGGCCAAAATTTGGTGAATTTTGTCCTGTTTTGGTTTTAAAAAATTTGAAATCTGGGTTTTTGTCTTGTCTATCATGGTAGAAGCCAAACATAGTGATGTTTGGCATCTGTGTTCTTGTCCATATATACACACCCAACCAGGATTAACCTGTGCGCATGTCCATACATACACAACCAACCAGGATTAATCTGTGCGCATGTCCATATATACACACCGAACCAGGATTAATCTTAAGTGAAGTTTGTATTTTCAGTCCTTCATTCATTATGCCTTTAATATCTTGGACTGTATTTGACCTATACTCATGAAAATTGGTATGTCTACACAGAAAGAGTAACATGATCCCAGGTAATAATGGTATGGAATGTGTAAAAACTAGGTGACTGGGACTTGATTTTCATCCTTGAGTGGAATATATATTTTTTCTGTATTGCATCTTCAGCATTCTGACCTCATTTCAACTACTGGTGAAAATTTATATGTGGATGCATCTTTGACAGTAACACAGTAAAGACCAGATTGCAGTGACCTAATTTTAACGTCTAATTTGTATTTTCATTTTGCTCTTAATTTTATTAATCCCTATCTATCTAGTCATAAACATTGCATTTGCATCTAGGGGAGAATAACTCAGCCTTCCAAAACTTGGTCACTGTACCCTAGTTCACCACACTCATGTGGATGAATTAATTCCCTCTTACTAAAAATAGGTTAATGAGACCTAATTTTAATTATTTAGTGACTTTTTCATATTTTGCTATCCTATCCCCTGGCCCTTACTTGGAAATTTGGACTGTTCAAAATTAAAATTAATATGTAGATAAATTTGAAGAAAAATAACTTGACTATTCCAAACTCAGTCCAAACTGTGACCTAAATTTTGCAATTGAATAGTGTTTGTAAATTCAGAAATTGGTATTATTATTCACCTAGTACATTTAGATTAATCAAACTCTGAGTTAATACTACACTGAAGCTTTATGTGTTGATTCATTTAACGAGTAATGTACGGGCACTGAGATGCCCTGAGTGGCCGAGTGGTCTAAAGCACTCTCCATTACGGATCACTGCCATCTCACCTCTGTCTGCGTGGGTTTGAGTCTCAGATTCAGCCAACATGGGTATGTGAGAAAGCTTGCCAGTAGTTTCTCGTGGGTTTGTGGTTCTTACTGGGGACTTTCCCGGGTTCTTCCTCCACCATTAATACTGGCTGCAATGTATAGCCTATTGTTTTTTTAAAAATGGCTTTAAATCCTACAGTAACACTGATACTGATATTTCCCCCTCAACATGGTGTTATTAGACTAGAGCAGGCATCAGCAACCTTTAAGAACTGCTGAACCAAAAGCCATTCAATTGTAGAGTGCTGCTTGACGTGTTGTAATTATCCTTTTAATTTATATATTAGTTTTATGTATATATATATATATATATATATATATATATATATATATATACAAAGTTAATTATGTACAATAAAAAGCTAATGTTATAGGTTGTGTACACCTGGTTTAGGGGCTCAAATCCCACTTAAGATCAGTCTAAAGAAGCAGTTATGGCCTGTCCCTTTGTAAGATCTTTCAAGTCTCATTGCCTTGGCAAATTTCCTTTATCAGTTTATATGTTGTTGCTGTCTGACAATGGAATTCATAAATAACAAAGTTTTTGTTAAATGCAAACACACCAGCTAGAGTATGGCTTCCATCTCTCTGACCAAGCACATCAACACCCTACTCTCTGACCAAGCACATCAACACCCTAATTAAATTTTTAGTGCAAACAGTTATTTCTTTTGCATTTCTGAAATAATGGAAAAGTCTCAACAGCTCTGTGATTAGATAAAAGTAATTTGCTGTGCGGGCTCTCCAGAATGGGTCCAAAAATATTGCCTCCATTTAATCCAAATTGCTTGATTCTGAAAACTAATGGACTTTTAACAAAATGGTTGGAGTTTTTTTTTTTTAATGTGCCTTGGTCAGCTGCCTATGATAAATCTTGATATAAAGGCTTACATCATCACAATTTCATATCTTATAATGAAAAAAAAAATCCACATAACTGGTATCAGTCTGGCATAAAAACTTGTCATCTTGTCAATCCATATAATCCAGAACCATTATAACAATTTTCTAACATTTTATGAAGTAGATAATCAAGGTAAAGGCAAAAAAATGATTCCTATTATACTGCTATTAAAATTGGGTAGGTAAGTAGTTTTTTTTAACATGATACATGTGTGTGTGTGTGTGTGTGTGTATATATATATATATATATATATATATATATATATATATATATATATTGTGCCAAGCATTTCAAGTGATAAGGCTAAACCAGTTCAGTTGGATGTGGATGCGCAAATCAATTAATCAGTTTGGGAATTTTTTATTTTAAATTTCCCTAGGGCAGAAAATGTGCATGGATCGGTATTAAAAAGCAAAAATATTGTTGGTCGACCGGAAACATTTTTTTGCCGTAAGGTGTAACTACTACAGAACCATGCAGTGTCGTATTTACCCAGTTATTCTTCGAATAAAATAAATGAACTCATAATTCCTCTTTTGGTGACATCACACCACCCTATCTCACTGGTGATAATTGTATGGGATATACTCTTGTTTATACAGTATTTTTTTATATCTGCTAAATCTTTTAAATCTTTAAAAGTATATAAATAAAAAATAAAATGTTTGCACAAGTCCTTTCATATATTTAAGTGGTAAATTGGTTGGTCTTAAATAATGCATGCAAAATTTATAGAGAATGGGCACTAAATAAATAATTTCTCACAAGTTTCCACCAACTCCTGGCCTAAGTACACCCTACTTGTATTTTTTTAAAAATTTTAAAAAATATTTTATATATTTTTTGTTACCATTACCATATATATACTAGTAAATTCAGGTGAAATGAAAATCTGTACTGAACCATATCTGCCCTTGCCCTGCACCATGACTGTTCTACAGTTTGTTAGGAGTTACCATGACAACAAACAAGAGAGATCCTGATTTGTCAGCGATTCATGCAATGACAGATTATGGTCTGTTCATAAATTTGTAGATATGTACCTACTTAGCAAAGAATTAGCGCTTTAAGATGGTGTATGTTCCTCAGATTTGGGTACAGAACACATTATCCTTCACTGACAAACAGTTGCATGCCATGGGATTATAGGTGCCGTACTGTAACTGCCATTTAGTCACCTGGCTGTAAATTTTAAAATACATTTTTGTCTAATGCTGCCCTAGAAAGAGACCCCATATTTGATAACAGTGGTAGGTTTGATTTAATTAGATATTATGCTAGGTGTTGTAAAGTATCTCAAGCATATATATTTTGACATTTATCCAGAAGATATATTCAATAAAGACCATGAAACAAGATGTTAAACTTTGTTAGTAATTAAATGCATCAGATTTGTTACAGGTAGGTAGGGCATCCACAATTTACAGTATTTAATATAATGCTAAATGAAATTGTTTATATTATTTTTATTTACATTTTTTGTCAGGACGCACCCAGGGTGAGTTTGAGATTCATATGACCTGCCATTTTGAGCATGTATGCCCCCACTGTGACTACAAATCCAGAACCGAGGGTCGATTAAAACGACACATAAAAGATTTCCATACTGAAGACACAGACGTTGGATCTCGTACCATGCCAGGCCGTCCTAAAATTTTTCGATGCAAGCAATGTGACTTTTCTGCAACCAACAAGGTATGCAAAAGAGATAAGAGAGAGAGAGAGATATTAAAATATTTGGGATGTAAGGACAAGAACCCCAGAGCATTGTTGTAAGGTTAGGGAAAAGGCATTTAATATTCTACGAAATAAGATTTTATGGATTCAAAATAGAAATTAAAATTGTTCTCTCGTGTTATTTCAGTTAACTTAACACGATCACTGTGACGCTTTCCAACCTAAACGGTTTTGCCATAGGATCATACATTTGTTTGACATGATTACAGGGTCTGTTCTAAAGCTGAAATTCCATCCATCTTGATAAGGGGTAAATTTTAGATTACATTCAAGGATCTAACAATGAGAAAAAGTTGGGACTTGGAAGGAAATTGTGTTTTTAGCACATTTAGCTGATTTTTCAGTGTGTTGGAAATTTGTTGACTGTATAAATATGAGAATCATTGCAGTCAGACTTCCTAAAGCAGACTGTAATTAGATTTGAACTTTTGAACATAACTAATCAAAAGAGGGGCCCCGAGTGGTCTAAAGCGCTCTCCATTTCAGATCACTGCCATCTCACCTCTGTCTGTGTGAGTTCAAGTCCCGGATTCACCCAATGTGGATATGTGAGAAATTTTGCCAGTAGCTTCTCGTGGGTCGGTGGTTCATTCCGGATGTTTTCCCTGGTTCTTCCTCCACCATTATTACTGACCGCCATGTATGGCCTATCGTGTGCTGCAAAATGGCATTAAACCCTATAATGACAACAACAACAACAACTAATCAAAAGGGTTTTAATTCATCTACCATTTTGACAGAGCATATTGTGTAATAACCTTGTCTGATAAATTGAATTTACGATCTATAGGTCAACAGCTAAGGTCATTTGTGACTGGAAGAATAAAATTATTTCAGCACATCACGTTGAGTTCTTCATAATGTACAGTTACCAAATTGTGGGATGGCTTAGACCTGTGGCTGGGAAGAAGGATATTGATTTTGTGGTTCAAAGATCAATGTCATTGGCTGAAAGAAGATAAATGGTTTATGTGCAATAACTTAAGTTATCCATGATCTGCAGTTACCCAATTTTTGGAATGGCTTACACTTGCAAAAGAAACCTATTAATCTTAGGTCAAAGGTCAAGATCACTGTAACAGAAAGAAGAAAAATGGTATCCACACAGCAACTTAAGCTCAGAGTCTTTGTGGATGACTTGCACATGATATCAGAATAAACTTTAACAATTTGGAGTCAAAGGTCCAGGTCAGTCAGAAACAAGGAAAATGGATTTTGGAGTTCTAGACCATGAACCTTGACTAAGCTATGGAAGAGGTTAGTTCATTTTGGAAGGTCAAAAGGTCAAAGATCAGAGTCACTGTGGCTGAATAACTTTTAATATAAAGTTCCTTGGCTAAACTTGAATGGTTTGCACATGAGGCAATAAAGTAAATTCTAGATTCTAGGTTGTAGAGATTTGTATGTCATGGTCAAAGCAAGTCTAATTGGAAATTTTCTT
Source organism: Unio pictorum (assembly GCA_030141615.1). Classification (NCBI taxonomy): domain Eukaryota; kingdom Metazoa; phylum Mollusca; class Bivalvia; order Unionida; family Unionidae; genus Unio; species Unio pictorum. Next base: position 1,901,102 of record JARLTB010000070.1, read on the forward strand.
TACAGTAACTTTAGTTTTGGTCTGCATACCTTAGCCAAAGATCTAGGTCACTGTAATGCATAGGTCAGTAATCAAGAGTTGACATTTATAGTGCCTTCACCAATAATACTGGCCGCCATGTATAGCCCATCATGTGCTGAAAAATGGCATTGAACCCTACAACAGAAAAACAAACAAGGTCATTGGCTGAAAGAAGATAAATGGTTTATGTCCAATAACTTTAGTTCTCTATGATCTGCAGTTACCCAATTTTGGGAATGGCTTACACTTGCAAAAGAAGCCTAGACCAAAATATAGATAGACTAGATGACTTAAATGTGGGGCAGACATATAATGTGCCATTCACAGTATTCAGTGTATCAAAACTGTTGCATTTCGATCTCCATCTTTTTTTATATGTCTGAATGTTATGAATCCATTATGTTTTTGTTTTTTAGTTGTACTGGTTTGTGAGCTCAATAATGCACTCAAACATGAATGGATAATTTCAAACTTGGTTTGTGGATAATATCAAACTTGGCTTGTGGATAATATCAAACTTGGTTTGTGGATAATATCAAACTTGGTTTGTGGATAATATCAAACTTGGTTTGTGGATAATATCAAACTTGGTTTATGGATAATATCAAATTTGGTTTGTGGATAATATCAAACTTGGTTTGTGGATAATATCAAACTTGGTTTATGGATAATATCAAACTTGGTTTGTGGATAATATCAAATTTGGTTTGTGGATAATATCAAACTTGGTTTGTGGATAATCTGAAGACTACCTTGAATGATGTAATTTCAATAATGGCATGTTTTTTTTTCCAGAAATTATTTATTATGGATGTTATCAAATATGGGTTTATCATAACAGTATAAATTCATGATTATCTATCCCTGTCAGGTTCAGGGTCAAAGACTATCTATGTCATGTACAATTTTTAACACATTTGCAGCATCTTGTGAACAAGGTCAACATATATGAAAATAATTTTGCTACTTAATTTGGTTTGTTGGAGTTTTGCAAGTACATAAGAGATGGTTTCAATAGACGGTAACTAAAATGAATAAAAGGATAGAAGAAATGTACTTCTTGTAGTTCTGGAAATTCTTTTCATCCAGTAGAGTGAAAGTTTGAGGAATTCTTTATCATTTATATAAAGTTTAAATAGTTATTTCAAAATTTTGCTTTTTTTTTTTCCTTCTTTCTTATAAGGGTCAGGCAAGGGGATTTTTGCTGGAGAATTTACCAGAAAACCCCAAGTAAGAACCAATGACCCAACTGAAACTACTGGCAAGCTTACTCGTTTACCCATATCTGCTGAGCCAGAGATTCAAAACCCACTCAGACAGATGCGAGATAGCAGTGATTGGTAAAGGCAAGAGCTGTAGACATATATGATTGGTAAAGGCGAGAGCTGTAGACATATATGATTGGTAAAGGCAAGAGCTGTAGACATATGATTGGTAAAGGCAAGAGCTGTAGACATATATGATTGGTAAAGGCAAGAGCTGTAGACATATATGATTGGTAAAGGCGAGAGCTGTAGACATATATGATTGGTAAAGGCGAGAGCTGTAGACATATATGATTGGTAAAGGCGAGAGCTGTAGACATATATGATTGGTAAAGGCAAGAGCTGTAGACATATATGATTGGTAAAGGCAAGAGCTGTAGACATATGATTGGTAAAGGCAAGAGCTGTAGACATATATGATTGGTAAAGGCGAGAGCTGTAGACATATATGATTGGTAAAGGCAAGAGCTGTAGACATATATGATTGGTAAAGGCAAGAGCTGTAGACAAATATGATTGGTAAAGGCGAGAGCTGTAGACATATATGATTGGTAAAGGCGAGAGCTGTAGACATATATGATTGGTAAAGGCAAGAGCTGTAGACATATATAGATATAGGTCATAATGAAGTTTGAGCTGCTGACTTATAAAGGTCCAGCACATATTTTCTGGGTAGAAAAGCTCAAGTCTTCTATCATATTTGTATTATATTTGGATTTCAAAGGAGAAAATCAGTCTCTACAATTGATGTTTTGAAGGGGATTGAAATTTAGTTATTTTGTTTATTTCAAATACTTTGTAGACAGGAATTAAGTATATCATGGTGATTGGAAAATAAAATAAACAAAATTATTCAGTTAATTTTCACTGTAAACAATTCCCTTTAGATTATCCAGATTTTTTAGTGTGTTTCTCATCAGCTAAATTCTTATTACCACATATATATATATATATATATATATATATATATATATATATATATATATATATATATATATATATATATATATATATATATATATATATATATATACATTCAACTGAAATGGTTAAACTAAACTAGAATTCTAACTGAAAATGTGAAAGTCATCTAGCTTTGGTACTCCTTCATGTCATTATCCCCTCCCCTACCCATAGCTCCTAACCCTCAGTAACTTAAGCATTGCAGTGCAAGTCTGTTTGGATTTAGCTATGTGAAAAAGTCCTTTACAAGTTTTCCCAGATAGTGCATGGATGTTTAAGACTACAAGAGTTATGTCCCTTCAATTGTTCTGTTATTTTGATGATTAGCATGGCAACAGCATGGGGTTTCTCTAGTACAGTATATTACTATTAGTTGATTTAAAGCCAGTATGAATGTTTTAACTAATTAATTAAAAATCTTATTGCTGCTCATATTCTAAGAAACCATTTTGAAGAATTTTGGGCAAATTAACAGCCACTTATGGATGAATATTAATATATATACATATCTACTTTCACCAATTTAAGAAGTACCAGAAAATATTGTTGAATATTTGAACTATTTTAAGAACTAAAGGAAACATTTATAACAATTATAGCTATTCAACACACTTTTACAAGTGATTTCAAAAAGTAAAGGGGAATGAGACCTTACTAATGTTTAAGATCATGAGGAAGTTTCTCTTAAGAAAATGACGTACAACGGAAAAATTCTTTCCTGTTTATTGTACAAAAAAGCGCATGTGTGTGCTGATAAAATGTTTTACATTTATCAGAAACATTGGAATGTCCTGATACACTTAGCTGGAGGGTCTACATAATGGGAAAAAATGTAGAATCTGACTTTTTTCATAGAAAGAGTACATGTGTAGCAAAGTACTTGATGCATTTATTTTGTCAAGGTTTTGTTCTCTTGGTCATTCTAAGTATTTACTTCAGTATACAAATGGGGAAAAAAATGGAGATATCCCAAAAAAAACATAAGTTAAGCGTTAAAAAAATGTTTTAATCCATACTACTTAATTAATTAATTAATTAATACTTAATTGTTAATACTTAAATGTGAAAAGATACATGCACATTATTGCTAAATCATAACATTTAATGTGAGAGGGTATTAATTATATTTTTTTAAATGCCTATCCTAACCAAAAATTGTTGGTAGATTTGATAAACTAATTACATTTTAGTCATTCATGACCTCAGTAAAAGAAATCAGTGTTTTCTTTTGAAAACTTTAATACCAAATTGCAATACATGTAATAATGTGTTTGCATTGTTAAAACATTACATCAATACAGAGAAAATTTCATTGAATAAACATGCAATTGAATTTTAATGTGAAACTTAGATGAAAGGATAAATTTTGTTTTCTTATTTATATCTTGTATGATTCTTCGAAAACTATGTAGAGACAAAATGCAGGGCGATAAAAATTTCCCATAATTTATTTTCCACAGTGATGATTCATACTTGTGCATTTTTATAATGTGTACATTTTGTCGAATTGAGCCATTTATAAAACACCTTCAATTTCTGAGACATTGCTATGTTAACTTGGGTACTAGATGCAGTGTTAAAATTGTTACTGTAGTCGATAGCAAAAGAGTTTTCATAAACATTATTTACATTGTGAAAAGAGATCTAATTACTTTTGCAATTTTAAACAAAATGATATAATGTAGCCAGGTATATTGCATTCCTTCTTAATATTCTTTACTCATTAATCCTCCATTCCCTTCTTCCCAAAGTGTCGGTCTCTCACTTTGAATCCTGCCCAAAGGTATGAATAATATTTGTAAAACTCCTCACGTGATAAAGAAACAAAATAAAATCTGGATTGTTTTAAATAAATTTAGAAGACTCATATTTTATTTGAAAAAGAAAAAGAATTGACTGCTGCTTTCCTGGCTGACATGTTTCAGTAGGTTAAATTTGGACTACAGTACTTATTTATATATGAAATGGGTAGTAAGGGGAATCAGATGAAATTTACATACAATATAATTCTTTATTGTAGGTGGACTTTTGGTCTCACTCAAGGTCCCACATCAAGGAAGACAAGGTCCTCCAGTGCCCTAAATGTCCCTTTGTGACGGAGTACAAGCATCACCTTGAGTATCACTTGAGAAATCACTTTGGCTCCAAACCTTTCCGATGCCCGAAATGCAACTACGCCTGTGTCAACAAGTCCATGCTCAACAGTCACATGAAGTCCCATACTAATGTGTACCAATATCGGTGTGCTGACTGTACCTATGCCACAAAGTATTGCCATAGTCTCAAGCTTCATTTGCGCAAGTACAATCATAAACCTGCTACTGTGCTCAATGCTGATGGAAGCCTACCCCAGGGAATTGATGCAGCGGCAGCGGGTCTTTCACTTTTGTCTAAAAGAGGTCCACCAAGGGGACCAAGGGGTCCTCGAAAGGACAAAATGGATTCCTTAACTGGACACTTCCTGTCCCTGCCACCATCACCTGTTCAAGGAATGGTTCCAGGTATGATGTCACCTTACTGGTCACTTCTGAACCAAATGCCAAATGGCCTTCCTAGTGCAAGCTCACCTTCTCTTGGTCCATTAGGCATGAATCCTGTGTTTGCAACTTCAGGAGGCCATTTATCCATGATGAGAAGCAACAGTTTAGAAACTGAAGGCAGTTTATCCATTCCATTCAAGTGCAATTTTTGTAGTTTTGTAGGCAATAGTAGAGAGGTCTTGACCAGCCATGTTATGAAGGTCCATGCAGCAGAGAACCAGGATCTTTTTACAATATTTGGCATCTCCTCTGAGGCTCTTTTGGAAGAGAACCGCAAGAGATTCTATGATCCCCAGCATCAGGTCATGAAGACACCATCAAAGTCCTTGAAGAATCCACAAGGCATCAAGGATGAACCTTTCATTGCTCCTCCGCAAGTGAAGACTGAAGTTGAAGATGAGAGGACCAAGAGCAGTCCTCAATCCTGGCCAGATTCTATCCAAGAGAAAGCTCTCAGCCATGCAAAGCCACCTAAGAATGGCAATCTTTCTCCGAGAAAGGGAGATGAAATAGATATTTTGAAACAGATGACTCTCAAATTTGGGTCTGGACCAGCAACAAAGACTGGCAGCGTGCAGAAAGAGACACCTCTGGATTTGACAAAGCCAAAGTCCACATCCCCACCTATTGGTTTACATAAGTTCATGCCATTACAGGAGAATCAGGATGATGCTGAGCTCTCCTCAAATGGAGAAAATTCACTGCATTCTTTTGAGCAAGTGTCTCCAAGTCCAAGGAAGAGATCCAGGAAAGGAAAAGCATACAAATTGGACACACTCTGTCTCAAGCTACAGGAGAAGCAAAACAACTCCCTCCCATGCAGCGATGAGGAAGAATCAGGCATGGAGTATGAACATTTTCCAGAGGAAAGCAAAAAAGAGATTAATCATGAGAATGAAGAAGACTTTGTCTGTGGAAAGCCTCACACAGATGAAGAAGGAATGGACACTGAAAATGATCATGTTAGCGGCAGCTCAGAAGGGGATCGTTCTGATGTTGGAAAAGAAGATAAAAACATAAATATCGAGTGTGAGAAAATCCATTCAGACTTGAAAATCCTGAACAGTGAGAGCCATCGTCGAGATGATAAAAGTAGTCCATCAGCTGGAGATAAATATCCTGAAGAGCAAAATATTCTTTTGGAACCTCGGCCAGATGATGCAATTCAGGATGGTCGGACTGATGCCAGTGACTTGCCATATCACAACCGAAGAAAGCCCATTCATCCAGCAATACAAAGAGGAAATGAAATTGCATGGAGAATTCTGAATAATCCCTTTAATGCAGCAACAAGTTCTTCTGGGCTAAATGGGTACAGCGCCACAAAAGAGCTTGGCAAGAAAGGAAATGGGCATTCACCAGGGGACCAAGCCTACCTCAGTTATTCTAAACATCTGTCAGAACGCACTGCCAGTATTCCCACCAACAATGGAAGCTATGAATGTATTCACTGCCAGATGGCATTCAAAGACTGCATTATGTATACTATGCATATGGGTTACCATGGTTACAAGGACCCATACAAGTGCAACATGTGTGGAACTCCCTGTAAGGACAAAGTTGATTTTTTTCTTCATATTGCCAGAGCAGCACACAACTGATGGCTCTTAAATGTGGTAGATGTAACTACCGATATAAATGACAAAGACATTTGTTTGCAAAAAAACTTATAGAATGAGAAGATCTCAAGTTTTCAAGTTGAATGAACAGTACAGAACTCTTTCTTTGTACATATACTCAATACATAATGAATAAGGTTTAGATTTACGATGATACTCTTGCCAGAAAACCTCTTCTTCACTTTTTTTGGGGATGGACTGTAGAAAGCATTTTTTGATGTGGTAGTTGAGTTTACATTTATAAATAAATTGTAACTCTAATTTTCTTCAGAAACTTTTTCCCATATATATGTTGTTCATGATTGGCATTTTCGTTTTTTTATCCATTGTTATTGCTCAAAATTTGATTCTGTATAGTTATGGTTATAGAAGAATTAAAATGACAATGTTAAAGACTGGAACTAAACATTATAAAGTTATTTTGTTTGTGTTTTCACTTCGCTCAGTTCATGACAAGAATGGTATTCAAATCTTGCCCATATATTCCATATGGACTACAATATATGTAACATCATTGTATCTGATTAGAAATCCTGAAAAGTTACAAAAAAGAATTTATTACAAATGACACTGTATGTTATACTTTCACTGTCTACATTAGGTCAATTAGTGCTGTTATAATTTAGTGCTATGGGGGCTATTTTGCATGAGTTTTTTTTTTTAAAGATCTCTTAATGCAGTGCATTTTTAAGTTGTCTAATGACAATCATTTTGCCACTTAAAATATTTGAAGCCAGTTTTCTTGATCTTTTTATATAAAAACGAAATATACAAATCTAAAGGTGTACTGCGTTGTCCTGATTTCTACAGTAACTGTTAAAAAGCTCGGTTATTCAGTGAGCATGCTTGAGGATTAGAGGCTGTTATAATGGAGCTTTGAAATATCTGCAACCTGTATCACCATTTCCAAGAAATCTTGGTTGTAAGACAGGTGGTCTCTCATGACAGGTAAGAACACTTTATAATCAACAAATTAAGAATGGTTCTGTCAAGACCCGTGTTTTTGTAACCGTCTTGAAAGACATTTTTTTTTACTGTACACATTTAAGTTAGTATTCTTACACTACTAAACAGAGATGTCTTTCATCCCAAATCAGGTGTGACTGTCCCAAATTGCAGATCCTGTCCATATCTGCATGGAGAAAACATACAAATTAATATTCTTATGCTATTGTAGGTGATTTCTGATTATTGTTCTAAAACATGTTTTGTGTTTTTCTTAAGGTACTGCACCAAGGAAATGGTACAGAATCATCATGTACATTCTAATTTTACAGTTGCAGTTTTCATAATAAAACAGCCTATATCACATTCGATGGCATCTGCTGTGGCACATTTGACTGATGCCACAGTACATGTAGTACATTGATTCATTCATATGAGCACTGATTGGTTCATAGCATGAAAAGTGATTACTGTTGATAGACTCCCTTATTGGATATAGCAGTTCTTCAATTATATCAACCATGTCAAACTTATATTTATCTCTGAAAGTGGCCCATTGAATAACCAGGACTTGAAGTTATCATAGACAATAGCAAGTTGTCAAAGGAATATAAATTAATCTAGTCATCTTTTTTATTCTGGATTTGCGGAACGTGAAACTTTAACCAGTATTTTTTAGGTCATGATGGTGTGGAGTTTCTTTATTGAACTTTTCTTTTGTTAATAAGCTAAGTTTTTTTTGTAGATATTTTTACTTATAGTGAAGGATTATTTATTTGTAGATTTTGTGATTTAAATAAAATCTTCAGATTGCAATGATTTTGTGCCATAATATATATATATATATATATATATATATATACTGTAATAAGTCCAGTCCAACTATAAATACCATACACCTAGTCTGCAATCACACAATTCACTGCCAGATCAAGGTTGACTACTGATTACTGAATAGACCCAGATCTGTCAGTACATTATAGGATGGCAGGTCCTGGTCTTTGTAGTTTGGAGTTGGACACATACGCAAATATATACTGTAATTTTGTCTTTTGGTAACAAATTATTTGGTACTTAAATTAGTACAGTGTATCTCAGTTAAATGGTGACAAGGGGCATTTATAAAGTATTGTCATTTGTTTATTATCTTGAAAAGCTTAAATCTTCAAATTCCACACAGAAAAATCCAACTTTTTTACATGATTTGTGTACAGGGGGGTATTTACACACCAAAGAAGTTCTTGTATACATGTCAGGCCATAGTACATGTCTTCAGAATTTCTTGTTGGATATTTTTAAGGCTTCTAATAATTGTAATTAATTCAAACTGAAAACTAACATGAATCTGCCTGGTTAAATAAAATCGTAATGTATTTGATTAGAACATGAAAATAATTCTGCCCTGAACTTGGCAAAATACTTTGTTTTCTTAGACTGGTGCTTAGTTTGAAATCATAAAAAACCAACCCATTCTTTTGATGACTGTTGCTTCGTTAAAAATTCATAATACCATTATATTATTTGTTTTTAACAATTTTCTGTGTAATGTATTTTGTGCATAAAAACTTGCATGATTTTGTGTATAGTTTGTGGATTGGTGGCAAACATTTTACAGATTTTGACAAATCAATAATATTTTGGTTTGAAATCCAAACTTATGTTAAGATTTTTGTCTGTATAGCTTACATGTAGCCTGTATTTTCTCTTTTTTGTGTGTTCATTCTTGCATACACAAGTATGTACATCATTAACCATAATGCATCTTTTGATAATAAGCTAAGACATCTGGATTTCTGTAACTTGATGGGAAATTCATAGACATCTGGATTTCTGTAACTTGATGGGAAATTCAGACATCTGGATTTCTGTAACTTGATGGGAAATTCATAGACATCTGGATTTCTGTAACTTGATGGGAAATTCATATACATCTGGATTTCTGTAACATCACAGGAAACTTATAGACATCTGGATTTCTGTAACTTTATGTGATATTGATATACATCTGGAATTGTATGACTTGATGGGATAGTGATAGACTTCTGTGACTTGATAAGAAATTGATTTCTGGAATTTTGTGACTTGATTGGAAATTGATGGACATCTGGATTTGTGTGACTTAATAGGAAGTTGAAAGACACGTATTTATAGAAGCAAGAGAGAAAAAAAAGTACATAATCTTTAAGTGTAGATGCAATTTTTTGTAGATTTTTCATAGATTTTGTTCTCATTTTCTTTAGGAGCAGTATTTTACAAATGAGCTGTATCGAGTTCCATGAAACCATTAGCTTTTTAATATCATTATTTAAATCTCAGGGATAAGGTTATATGTGGGATTCACATGAAGTCCATAATTCTTATGTATTCATGTTTATGCATTTCTAAGATAATCAAAGTTTACTTTGTGAAGTTGGTGTGTGTGTGTGTGTGTGTGTGTGTGTGAGTAGTGTTAGATTATGTGAATATAACACTTTATTGTATTTACAAGGGGAAATTGCCCCACCCCTACACTTCAATAAAAGGTGAATGTTATTTAATGTAGCGGAGATTTAGGCAAGTTACTCAAGTAGGACTTGCAGACATGATGCACAATTTTCATGCATTGTGTTGACTTTTTTCTGCTTGATTTTTCAAGAAATATGTACAATTAAGCAATTGTATATCCTAATACCGACCCCAATGTGCCACAACCACACTCTGGTGGCAGGTCATTGTCAATGCTGCTTGCTTAAATTGAGAAGTTGAAGACACTGAACAGCTGGGATATTGTGTATGACAGATCGGAACCATTGTTTTTTTTTTATGATTTCAAATATTATCTTGTACTCAGGGGGAAAATATTCGTTTCTGAAAGCTTAGACTTGATGATTTGTATACTACAGTAAGGTACTGGAACTAATTAGAAGCCCATTGACAATAGAGACTTGCTGACTTGTATACTACAGTAAGGTACTGGCACTAATTAGAAGCCCACTGAAAATAGAGACTTGATGACTTGTATACTACAGTAAGGTACTGACACTAATTAGAAGCCCATTGACAATAGAGACTTGATGACTTGTATACTACAGTAAGGTACTGGCACTAATTAGAAGCCCACTGACAATAGAGACTTGATGACTTGTATACTACAGTAAGGTACTGGCACTAATTAGAAGCCCACTGACAATAGAGACTTGATGACTTGTATACTACAGTAAGGTACTGGCACTAATTAGAAGCCCACTGACAATAGAGGCTTGATGACTTGTATACTACAGTAAGGTACTGGCACTAATTAGAAGCCCACTGACAATAGAGACTTGATGACTTGTATACTACAGTAAGGTACTGGCACTAATTAGAAGCCCACTGACAATAGAGACTTGATGACTTGTATACTACAGTAAGGTACTGACACTAATTAGAAGCCCATTGACAATGGAGAGTATATAGAGTTATCAAAATTGTCACAAGTAAAAGAGCAGTGCAATAGAAATTTTGTAAAGAATACCGGTACTACAAATAATACAGCCAGATATTTAGTTTACTGAAGATTTTTAGAAAAATTTATAATTAAATATTTTGCATGGAATCAGGTATATAATTTCAGGTATAACATTCAAATCTTGATTTGTCACCACCATACAGAGTTAAACTCTTAGTTACAATTAGTATCTCCAGGTATCATTGATTCACATTGTACACTATGACATCAAACCAGCAAAAAAGATTGTCACTACTAAAATTGGCAAGTCCATTTGTTTCATAAGTTACATATTAACATATAAAGGTCACTTGTTTGTCTCAAGAACAATTATGTGCAGAAATTAACAAACCAGTCTATAGTTTGAAAACATTGGCTTATATTATTTGTGGACTGGAGAGCTGTGAAGCTTAGCAAACTGTCTAATCATGTTTGAGACTATATTGTCTAATTATGTAATGTGTAGCCTGGAGATTGGTGAACATCATTGACCCAGATTGCCTGTTTCATAATGTACTCACAAATTTGGGTGTATTTTGTTCTTTATGAGTATGATTGTTGACCTATATCTACAGACCAGTATTATTCCAAGCCTATTATAAGAGGGTGTAGAACTCTTCCTTCCTTGGAATTGCCTTGCCTTAAAAATGTTTTTGTACATTACACATGTGACAGGCAGCTAGCATCATGTCCTGTCTAGCAATCCATTTTTCCATCGATTCAAACTGCCAATATTTACTGTAATCACAAATTTGTTCTTAGTCATTTTATTTGTCTTCATCAAGGATAGTAGTCATTAACATTATTGCATTTTTACTTTGCTGATATTTTTCAACATGAAAAGGGGCCCCGAGTGGCCAAGTGGTCTAAAGCGCTGTTCGTTACGGACCACTGCCATCTCACCTCTGTCTGCATTTCTTCGAGTCTATGATTCGGCTATGTAGTTATGTGAGAAAGCTTGCCAGTAGCTTCTCGTGGGTCGGTGGTTCTTTCCGGGGGTTCTCTCGGGTTCTTCCTCCACCAGTAATACTGGCCGCCATGTATAGCCTATCTTGTGCTGAAAAATGGCGTTAAGCCCTACAACAACAACAACAAATCAACATGAAAAACAACTGTATGCGCTTATAAGACAAGTCCAACTGCAAACAAAGATCCTGATCTGCATAACATAATGTGCCAGCAGACAGGGTCTATGTTGTTTTGTTCTACTGATTACTCATAACAAAAAGCATAGACCCAGATTTGCCTGCACATTATGCGACAGAAGGTCTGGATCCATGCAGTTTGCAATTGGAGTCAATTTTAAAGCGAGTACATATGATTCAATGATTTTTCACTCACCTATTGGTAAGCCTAGGGAAATTATGATATGGCCTTCTATTCATTGACCATTATGTATCAAGTGATTGTCCATCAATAATTGTTTCTAACCACTCAGGAGTCAATATTTGTTTTTAAAAAATTGGAATATTGGTTTAAATCGTGGACAGGTTTGGTAATGAGCATATTATTGAGGTCTTCTTTTCCTGGATTGGACAACATTTTACCCTTCTAAATGCTGTATTTCCAATCCAGTTTTGATCAAACTTGGAATGTATGCTTATTTCATTAAGATGTTGATGAGTGCAGTAATGAGCAAGAGTCATGCATACTAATTAGCTGATTACACATCTGAATGGCTGAGCTAGTTACCCCTCTTGGAGACCATATTTCTGATTTAATTTTGATCAAACTTGAAATAAGCTTATATCAACATGATCTTTGATGGTTTCTGTTTTTAATGTGATAATCTTGCATCAGATTGGCTGAATTTACCACAACTCTCTGGAAGACAGATTTATGATCTGAATTTTAAGAAAAAAAAAACTTAAAAAATTTGAATCTTTGCAGATCAAGAAATGAACCAGATCCATCATATTCAGGAAGTGATCTTGTATCTATTACTACTCAGGAAGTCAAATCATATTTGCAATATTGTCATATAGCATAAAGATCTTGGATGGATTTGATAATGAGCAAGAGCCACTGAAAACAATATTTATAGTCTGATTTTAATTAAATTTGGAATATATGCTACTATTGGCAGGTTCTTGGAGATTCATGCATCTGATTGACTGATTCTTTCCGCTCTTGAAGCCATATTTTGTGTCTGATGTGTTAATACATGCAAAATCATGGATGGCTTTGATTATGTGCAAAGGACTGATTATTAATTAAGCCTTTATCTTTCAAAATAGAATTTTATTATGAGGTAGTAATAAATGGAAAATTAACACAACATAAAGCTTGTTTAACATAGCATGTGTTCTTACACAACTGGTAGTTTCACAAGCCTGGTTATTGAAATAGCTGTTATGTGCACCAGATGAGTGATATCAGGCCCTCTTGTTTTTACTCAGTTTTCTTTTACATGAGCAGTGACACATTCCCCCAACATGCCACACAAGGTGTATCAATTTTAATTTAATTAAAATATAATATTCTAAACAAACATTAAAACAGCATCACAAAGACTGTTGTCATAATGATGGTATTGTAAGTCAGTTTCGAAAATTAAACATGAAACAAGTCTACCATTCTTTTGTTGGAAATATACTCATTACCTTCTTAGGATGCCCAAGTTAGAAAATATAAAATATTGTCTAGGGATAGATACACATCACTGTTACATACTTGATCTTCTGCAAATGATTTATTATTAATGGGTGTTTTACTTTGGTAGTAGCTTTTGCATTGATAAACAAAGGAAGATAAAACAATTGTCTGTATGAAGCATACATTCCATGCAAAACCCCAACCCAACAGTTTATGTCACTAATCAAGCTATATGTAAATCATGACATTTAGCAATTGTCTAATATTTTTGTATGGAATTATTTATGTGTTGTTCCATTATGAACATTTCCATTTGTACTTGAATTCATGGATCAGATAAGAGGGACTACATGCGGCACTTGCAGAATAAGTTTAATGGTATAAGCATTTAAATGTATTGAATATTAGAAAAATAAAAAAAACAGAATTTAGAACAAGTAACCAACATGCAACAGTTGGTACAGATCTTACATTGTCTTCAAGTATGGTTTTATGGGACCATGAAAGTTGTGGATGCAGAATTCACAACATCATTAGAGGAATTTACAGTGTATTTCTTAATAGCTGTTGATGCATATCCCCTACTGGGTCACCTTTAACTGCAAACAATGCAGACAAATCTGCCATCACATAATGCACATACATCTGGGTCTGTGCAATTTGTTAGGAGTTGTGAGCAAACAGCATAGACCCTGACCTGCTAGTGCATTATGCAACAGTAAGACAGGGTCTGTATTGTATGCAGTTGGACTTGCATGCAAATATATACAATTTAGTTCCGCTGCTATTATCCACACATTCAGAGCATTTAGCACTGGCTTTGTATATTTTAAGAATGAACAGATTCAATGTTGGTTCAGATGGATTATGGAGAATGTACATGCCAGATTAAATCCTGTGGAGGCCCTTAGGCATCCCCACCCCACAAAATCTTGGGCATCCCCACCCCACAAAATCTTGGGCATCCCCACCCCACAAATTTTATCCTATCAACATTATTTTGATTCATTGTCACAGGGCTACTCTGCCCATTTGGTAATCCGGCACTGGAGACTGTACTGTAAAATGACGCATCAAACACTGACCTGACAAATATTTCATTTATTCTTATTTTTTTTTACAGATCTATTTTTTTTTTTAAATTTAACTTTCAACAACAAAAATAGAAGTCAAATTTAGTTGCCAAATGTTCATGATTTATGGTACTTGGTGAAGGAATAGCTGGTAAATGATCCTTTTTTTCATATACGAGTCAAGACATACAGTTGCAGAGAAAACTTACCAGTGAAAAACGAGTCAGCACTGCATTTTGAGAACTTAAATTTCATTGGGCATTTTAACTCGGTTTTGATATTCTTTGTAATATTTGCTTGTACGTGTGTTTCATTCTTGTTTACTGTTTTCCTCTTACTCAAGTCAACTTCCAATTTTTTAATATGCATGTTTCATTTTTCATTCCTAATTGTCTCCCTTTAATTCAAAAATCCTGTTAATGGGGAAAATCCATGTTATGGGAATTGTGAGTTGATATAATGATCATGTCCTGTGGCAGATGTGTATAGTACTTTAATATTTGGTTTTCAATCCCTGTATATAACAACTCTCCCTTATGGCCTGTTAAAACTTTTGCATCATTTTGGACATGGTAGTTTTCATGTTGGACACATCTCTGAATTTTAGTTCATAAACTTGATGATTGTTGATGACTAGATGCCTAAAATTTTTTAAAATCAAATTTTTAATTTGTAGATTTACATGGATCCTATAACTTTTGTATCAAAATGTAAACGTATGGAAGACATTTTGATATATAATCATTTGCATATTGTAAAAGAAATTAGAAGCATTTGTTGTTGTGGATTCAGAAAAAAAGCATTTTAATATGTTACAGGCATACCAAATTACTTTGGTAGATTTTGCAACATTTTATGTTCGTTGAATTATCTTTTCTTTTATCAGTATGCAATGATGTACAAAAAATGTGACTGTGGCAAATTATGATATATTGTGTAATTGAGTCAGGTGATACACTCATATTGAATAGTCAGGTATTTAATATAAGTTTAAGCTTGCAAAAAATTCCATTCCTGAATTGGAAGTTCATATTGATAAAGAAACCATTTCTTGGAGTTCAAATCACATTTTTGTAATTAGATACAATTTATACAGATGAATGGTAGCGTTTTATTGTTTCATTATGTTATTGCTCAGGGCATGTACAAAGTAGTACATTCCACTATGCAAATTTTGCCAAAAATCTTCCCAATTACCATGGCGATGGAGTTCCCATGGTAATAGCACAACTTGTTACGGGTAACTGTTGCATTTGATTATTTCAATACTCTAGTGTTAATCTATATTTTCACTGGAACATTAAGGAATTGTTCAGGCCATTCCAAAATATATATTTTACTTACTAGTCATCTTCATATCTGAAGTCGATGGTATATCGGATACGCTTTGTTTTAATGTGTAGGATGGTATATTGGATACGCTTTGTTTTAATGTGTAGGATGGTATATCAGATACGCTTTGTTTTAATGTGCATTGTCATTTCCATCATCACAATTCTGGCAGTAATGTATATTTTGCGCAATGACATTTAGGTAAAACTATCTTTGGATGAAGGTTAATTATACACTTAGATTGGGAATGTGCTATGACAAATATAAGAATATATATTTAACAAATTGTGTAACAATTTTTAATTGGATTCTAATTGCAATAAAGATTTTCACCTATTACTGCTGTAGATACAATGTGTATTCTTTATGATCCTTAAGGCATGGCAACTGTGACCTACTTTCTAGGAACTTGCTGGTACAGTACTTGTGTACAAAATAGTCTAACAACAGTCTGTGGATTAACATTACACTTTTATTGATCCAGTATTTCACCTGTCAAG
The DNA here is from genome assembly GCA_030141615.1 of Unio pictorum. NCBI lineage: Eukaryota > Metazoa > Mollusca > Bivalvia > Unionida > Unionidae > Unio > Unio pictorum. The sequence goes on from JARLTB010000070.1 coordinate 1,917,421, forward strand.
GTGAGTTATTCACATTTATGGTCACTGCTGTGTAAAAGAAAGCTTCAGACATTAGAATTGAAGGTAGTTACATGACAGACTAGGTCTAAGTTTGACAAGAAATGAAGATGACTAAATGCATTTTGATATTTTATGTATAAAGATAAGATTTCTTTTTTTATCCTGTCATTGTTATGTTCACAAGTTTGCATTTATGATTTTAAGGTAGTTGTTTTTTGACTGTTTAATGTGAAATCTCGGAAGTTCAAGAGGATTATCTTAAACATGCAGAATTTATAACCACATGTATACAGGGAAATTTATTGAAGTCTTTTTCTTGTTGTATGAGAGTGTCTTGAATTGTATATAGCGATAACATTTTTCTTAATTCGAAATGGAATCATGGTTAAAGCAAAGAACATGGCAGGAAATATGTTTCTTGTCAAACTTAATGTTGGTTGCATTTGCATGGAGTCCATTGAGAGTTAAATAATCAGTTCATTTGTTAATTTATTTGTAATTTCATTCTTCTAGTGTATTGATTTATGATCAGTATATTTTACTATTAGATGTACACAAACATTCATTTGTATAGCAAAGATAGAGAATCCAACTTTCATGTGTTGTTTGTGATTAATTGAAATAAATCATTGTTTAATCATAGAAACTGGCCTTTTGTTTGCATGTACATCTTTTTCTTACAGACAAGTACATATATCCACTATTAAGCCTTGTAGTATCTTACTGTGATCCCTCTCATTAAAGCCCCTTAGTATACTGCCAGTGTTTGTGTGTACTCTTTTCCATACACAAGTAGTGATTTTTCCATACACAAGTAGTGATCCCTCTCATTAAAGCCCCTTAGTATACTGCCAATGTTTGTGTGTACATTGTCTATACATGTAGTCCTCTATAAAGCAATTAATATACTACTTATGTCTGTGTGTACTTCAAGTCTATACACATGTTGTCCTCTCTATAAAGCCCCTTAGTATACTACTGATGTTGTATACTTGTCTATATGCAGGTAGTGGTCTTTACTATAAAGTCCCTTAGTATACTACTGATGTTGTATACTTGTCTATATGCAGGTAAAGTGGTCTTTACTATAAAGTCCCTTAGTATACTGCTGATATTTATGTGTACATGAAGTCTATATATACAGGTAAAGTGGTCTTCACTTTAAAGCCCCTAATATACCACTGATGTTTGTGTGTACTTAAAAGTCTATACACAAGTAATGTGGTAGTATACTAGTGATATCTGTGTGTACATGAAGTCTACACAGGTAAAGTGGTCTTCATTATAAAGCTCTTTAGTATACTAGTGATATTTGTGTGTATATGAAGTCTACACAGGTAAAGTGGTCTTCGTTATAAAGCCCTTTAGTATACTAGTGATATCTGTGTGTACATGAAGTCTACACAGGTAAAGTGGTCTTCGTTATAAAGCTCTTTAGTATACTAGTGATATTTGTGTGTACATGAAGGCTATAGACTTAAAATGGTCCTCATTGTAAACTAACTTCAAATACTACTGATGTTTGTAAGTTTTTCAAGTCTATACCCAAGTTAAGTACTCATCACTTATAAAACCACTTAGATCTGATTGGCCGAGGCTTGTCAACATGCACTTTACCAACTGCTTATAATCAGATATGTATCAAAGCTGGTAAATATGTGTGTACCATCGAGATGTAGAATGAGTTTAATCTTGAGAAATATTTATGCATATTAAATTATGTGATTATTTATGTGGTTGGCTGGGTTTAGTCTTGAGAAGTATTTATGCATATTAATTATGTGATTATGTATGTGATTGGCTGGGTTTAGTCTTGAGAAGTATTTATGCATAATAATTATGTTATTATGTATGTGATTGGCTGGGTTTAGTCTTGAGAAGTATTTATGCATAATAATTATGTGATTATGTATGTGATTGGCTGGGTTTAGTCTTGAGAAGTATTTATGCATAATAATTATGTGATTATATATGTGATTGGCTGGGTTTAGTCTTGAGAAGTATTTATGCATATTGATTATGTTATTATGTATGTGATTGGCTGACCCAATTGTAATCAGACTTGGTAAACAGGCTAATAGAATCAAAATGATGCATAAGTTTTATTATGAACGAGACATGAATATTCATGAAGTGATCTTGCACCTACAGACTGTGGTTTTTATATAGGTAACTTGGTAATTATGTTACATATCAGCTGAGTATAATTTTGATTAGATTCATGCATACTAATAACAAGATTTTGTATCAGTTTGACCTACCATCAACTATTTTCCTAATCAGATATTTCATTAATTTTATTAAAAAAGTCTGATATTTGATTTTTCTTTCACTTTTGTTTTAAAAACAGTCTGATGTCATCAGATTTTTCATTCATTATTTTTTACAAATCTGATAGATTTTTCATTCATGTTTTTTTAAAAACAGTCTATCATCAGATTTTTCATTCATTTTGTTTTTATATAGTCTGATGTCAGATTTTTCATTTTTTTTTACATATACTGATATCAGATTTTTCATTTTTTTTTACATATACTGATATCAGATTTTTCATTTCATTTTCTATTATATAGTCTGATATCAGATGTTTCATTCATTTTTTAAAAACAATTTTTTAAAAATAGTCTGATATCAGATGTTTCATTCATTTTGTTTTTATAGTCTGATTCCGATTTTTTCATTCATTTTTTTTGTACATTGTTATCAGATTTTTCATTAATATTTTTTAATACATAGTCTGATATCAGATTTTTTTATTCATTTTGTTTTTACATAGTTTTCATTTTTTTAATACATAGTCTGCTATCATCAACATGAATTTAACTGTGACTGATGCCTATTTACAAAGGTCATATTAAATCTATTTTTTTTAAAAATGGACTATATATTGTCTGTAGATGAAATAAGCTCATCTAAAAGATAATCTCATTAACTTTAAGATGTGCAGAAGCAGAGTGGCTGAATGGTCATTACCAATCACTGCCATCTCACCTATGTCTACATGGGTTTGAGTCACGGGTTTGGCCAATCTGAGAAAGCTCGCCAGTACCTTCTTTTGGGTCAGTGGTTCTTTCCGGGGTTTTCCAGAGGTTCTTCCTCCACCATTTATACTGGTCACTATGTTTAACGTATCTTTTGCTGAATAATGGTCTAAAACCGTACAACAATAATAACAACAACAGCATAAAACACAATAATGATAAGACAGGCTTTTTCCATGATGAAACAGAAGGCCATTACAAATTAAAATCTCCAGAGTACTGTAGAGAAATCAACATTACAAAAAAATTTGGGAGATACCCCAATATAATACACATCATTAAAACACAAATTTAGATTCAACACATTATTATGTGGCTCCTAAATATTTTAAAACTTCATTTTTTTCTGGAAGACGTTTAGGTCAACTGACTGTAAGGTCAATTTTGTTTATGTTATGGCCCACTTCTGTCCATCTATTGACAATTTCTACCAATCTGGAGGATTTTAACTTCAGCATGGTACCTAAGAGGTTCTGATTCACCCTGCTGTTCTAGTTCACCTGGCCATCAAGTTATTTTGACCTAAAAAACTTTGATTATCCAAGTTTGATCAAACTTGAAATATGGACTTGTATAATGATCTCATAAATTTGATAATGAGTAAAGTCTATGCATATGAATGAGGTGAGCTTATTGATTGGCTGACTTTATTACCAAAATGGAGGCTATATTTATAATTTGATTTTGATCAAACTTAGGATGTGGGATTATATGAAGACAAGTTTAAGGGGATCTTGCACCAGTTTAGTTGAGCTTGTCAGTACTCTAGTAACTCTATATATATGATCAGATTTTGATCAAACTTAGAATGTGGACTAATATGATCTCAGACAAGTTTGATAATAAAAAAAAAAAGAGCCACTTATTAATAAGGTGATCTTGCATTAGTTTAGTTGAGCTTGTCAGTACTATATGATAAGATTTTGATCAAACCATATAGTGATCTTGTATCATCGAGTTGTTAGCCTAGATGAACATAACCAAAATCTATATATTAATAAGATAATCTTGACTAAGCTTGTTACCATGACAACATTTTGATAGGCTTTTGGTTAGACTTGATGGTCAGAAATTCTGTACCAAGAGACAGCTGCCCATATTAATGTGGTGATCTTGCATCTGACTGAGGTGTTAATTTTGTAGAAACTATATTTCTAAAATGAATTAAATAAAACTTGGTATATCAATAAGTTTTGGATCAGTCCAGTTGTGTGCTAGATATTCATGTATTAATTGTGCCTTTATCTTTGGAATTTTTTAAAATATAAATTAGTTTAAAAGATCTGATATAATATTGGAAGATATTTTCCAAATGGGTTTGTTGGTCGAGTGAAATGTGTGTGTTTTGTGCAGTCTTGGTCATTTTATTGGAACTCAAATTCCTAAATTGTAAAAGTCTATTTAACAAAGCTTCAATTTCAAAGATTTTTGAACATGAAATATTCTATACACTTTTTAACTTCCTTAATAAAAATGATGGTAAACTGAACATAAATAAGCTTATCACATGAAAATGATTTTGTATATATTAATTAATGTTCTATCACAACTCAGGGATGGACTAGCAAAGCTCAAGGATGAACAATTTGTGTGAACACCTGGATGCAAAACTGTGTACACATGGATCCATGCAATGTTATCTAGGATACAGAAAGCAGATTCATCCACTTAATTTTTAACTTCACACCATCAAGTTGTGCTTGAAAAGGACACACATTCAAATAGCTTTCTTAACCTCTCGCTGTCATTAGTATCATAAAGCCATATCATAAAAATCATAGACAAAACTGTGGTGTACATTTAATGGGCTTCCTTCACAGTGTTACATAAATTCATTTCCTGATACAAAATCGATTGCATACATATACAAACTAAAGTAACTGGAACCAGCTGATTGAGTGAAACTGACAATTAAAAATAGCTGAAATGTAACTGACCTATAGTAAGGTACTGGGTCATGTGACATGGCATTATAGGATAAACACTATTTTCTGTATTCTTGTGTATATTTAAAGCTAATTTTCTGCATCTTTACTTTCTACTTCCCAACAACTGATAACAACCAGTTACTGTGATTTCTACAACATCTAACCCACTCAGTTATGTTTCCTCGGCAGCAGAAATAGCAAAAAAAGTGAATAACAGTCTGTAGTGTAGCTTAGATGTTGAAAACAGGACACAAATTATATCAACAAATGGAATACACTCCAGCCCAGTCGACGTATGTTGTGGTGTTCCACAGGGATCTGTTCTTGGACCTGTTCTCTTCATTCTGTATACTCGGCCGTTCTCAAGTGTCATAGCTCATCACCCAGTGTCACACCAATTGTATGCTGATGACACCCAAATATACAAGTCTAGCCACCCAATTGAAGTTGATGCTACCATCCATGGAGTAGAGAAGTGCATTTCTGATGTGAAATCATGGATGACATGTAACAAGCTGCAGATGAATGCTGATAAGAACTGAGGCTATTCTGATCAAACACAAAGACTTTCTCATTCACATCCTTTACTTCAGACAATAAATATCAGCAACACCAACATTAAATTCTCACAGTCAGTATGGAACCTAGGCGTTACTCTAGACAGTACTCTCACATTACACCAACATGTAATGAACATATGCAAGGCTGCATATCTTGAATTGAGATTCATCAGTTCCATTCATAAATATCTTTCAGTTGATGCCACTAAAACACTTGTGTGTTCTTTAGTACTTTCAAGACTGGACTAACTCAATTCTGTCTGGTTCGTCACAATATTTACTCCAGAAACTTCAAAAAGTTCAAAACACAGCTGCACGGATCATCTTTAGAGTACCTCGATCAGAGCACACCTCACCACAGCTCTGTACCCTAAACTGGCTATCAATTTGATACAGAATCAAACACAAAATTTATTCTCTGTGCTATGTTTCAATGACAGACTCCAGTCCAACATAGCTATCCAGCCTCACCCATGTGTATACACCAGCTAGATCCTTACGCTCTTCTTTTGATAATCGTATACTCATTGTTCCCAAGGTGAAAACAAAGTCATATGGACAACATTCGTTTGCGCAAGGGCCCGGCAATGTGGAACGAATTGCCCATTAAAATCAGACACAAAGACACAGTGGTCCCTTTTAAGAGTGTTCTTAAGACTCGCCTGTTTCGACTGCAGGGACAAACAGAGAGACCTAACTGTGTTTTGTATCTTATATGTTTTCAGCAAGTTTTTTATGTTTTCCAATTTCATTGTTGGTGTCATTTGTTGTTCTGTAGTGTAGTCATATCATTATTGATGGTGTAAAGCGATTAGAGCTTCAAAAGATTAGGTGCTATACAAAGTCCTCATTATTATTATTATTATTATTATTAAAACAATAATGGATATGATGATGAGATTCTAGAAAGCTCTTATACGAGTTAAGAATCCCAATTTTTTAAAAAAGCTCTTTGTAGAGGGAATGTGTATGTCTACAAGCATATACCCTATTTACCCACTTATAAGCTGAAACTAACAGCTAACAAAAAAGACCCTAAAGTGTCATCACAAATGCACTGTTTGATCAGGGTCTATATGTTTGTTCTACTGAATACTCCTATTAAATTGCATGGACCCAGATCTGCCAGCACATAATGTTACATGATGTTACAGCAGATCTAGGAATGTGTACTGGTAATTGGACTCCACTTATAAGCATGTATTTACAGTAATGTATCTGTCCTCTAATGGTTGCCAAGGATGAATAGCTTACTGACATGCATGCATTCAAATGAGTTATTTAGATTTTGAATGTAGCTTTAACAATTTTATTCATATTGCTACATGTCTGCAGTGTGACAGTTTATAGTGATGTCTAGCACTGGGGCATCATACCTCAGATATGTGACATCATGTTCCATTATCCTGACACAGTGTTGACCAGTCCTAACACTATCTTCTTAATACTGAGCACCAAGCAAGGCAGCTGCAAGCACCATTTATAAAAGTCTTTGGCATGACTTGCCAAGATACAAAACCACATCCCCCTGCCTCCAAGGCCTTAGCATTCAAGTTTTTAAAATAATAACATCCAATATTGAAAAATTATTTTCTGATTCATTTGTTCATTTTGAATTTACCTTTGTTGTACACATATCAGTTTTAAGCTGAAAAAAATACAAGGCCTTCTAATAGATCAAGGTAGATCTAATTCACTTTGGATCTCAACTAATTCTTCATTACTGATTTTAGTTTGGTTTTAAGCTGAAAAAATACAAGGCCTTCTAATAGATCAAGGTAGATCTAATTCACTTTGGATCTCAATTAATTCTTCATTACTGATTTTAGTTTACTCTAATTCTCTGCTACTTAAAATAACTTTTTGCTTCTTTTTTCACAATTTCTGATTTTTTAAACACTAACATTTCCTTTTCTATACTTCCTGTTCAATAAAATGATTATACAACTCACTTCACAGTCACCTGTTTCAAGCAAGTGGGTTTCCTTGCATGTTATAATAATAATAATAACAATAATAGTAATAATAATAACAATAATAATAATAAGGACTTTGTTTAGTGCCTAATCTTTGGAACATCTAAGCGCTTTACAACCAATGTTCTCTCTAAGCGAATGGCAGATGTGCGTGCAGTGCTCGCTTCACTGCACAAGCATTACGGAGACGAGCAAAATTTAACGTTGGAATGAGCAAAAATTGACAATTCAGCTGCACGGGGATGCCTGAGCAGCTGCATGCACGTGCACAGCTTAGAGGGAACGTTGTTTACAACATATATACATGTAATGATATAACCACAAAAACAAAACAAACTATGAAATCAGAAAAAATAAAAACGTTGAAAAAATTTAAGGTAGGAAATAAAATATTGGGTCTTAAAGTTTGTTCTTGCAGTCGAAAAAGGTGAGTTTTAAGAATACTATAGAATGGGATCACTGTGTTTTTGTGTCTTAATTTCAATGGGCAATTCGTTCCACATTGCTGGGCCCTGGTATGTAAAAGAATATTGTCTTATATGACTTAGTTTTCATAGTGAGAATACTGAGTATATGATTGTCAGAAAAGGAGTGTAAATATCATGCTAGTGTGTACATATGGGTAAGGCCAGATAGGTATGTGAACCGCTCTGGTGGCCTAGTGGTTAGAGCATCTGCCTTATAAGCAGGAGGTCGTGTGTTTGAACCCCAGCCGAGTCATACAAAAGCCTTACAAAAATGGTACTAACAGCTGCCTTGCTTAGCATTCATCATTAAGAGGTTAGTGTTAGGAATGGTCAGCCTGGTGTCAGGATAATGTGACTGGGTGGGACATCATGCTACATGTCTGTGGCATGATGCCCCAGTGCTAGACATCACTATAAACTGCCACACTGCAGACAACGTAGCGACATGACATAAATTTTTTTAAAGCTATGTTAAAAATTCTATTCACACACCAGATAGGTATATTGGACTGAGTCCATCAGTGAAACATAGCACAGGCAACAAATTATGTCTTTGATTCTGGATCAAATGGATTGCCAGTGTAGGGTACAGAGCTGTGGGGAGGTGTGCTCTAATCGTGGTACTCTAAAGATGATCCTAGCAGCTGTATTTTAAACTTTTTTGAAATTTCTGGAGTAGACATTTAGACAAACCAGACAGAATTAAGTTACAAAAGTCCAGTCTTGAAAGTACTAATGAACACAGAAGATTTTTAGTGGCATCAACTTAAAGATATTTGCAAATGGAGCTGATGCATCTCAGCCCAAGATATGCAGCCTTGCATATGTTCATAACATGTTGGTGCAATGTGAGAGTACTGTCCAGAGTAACACCTAAGTTTCATACTGAGTGTGTCAATTTAATGTTGGTGTTGGTGATATTTATTGTTTGAGGTAAAGGATTTGAATGAGAAAGTCATTGTTCAGAATGGCCTCAGTGTTATCATCATTCGACTGCAGCTTGTTACATGTCATCCATGACTTCACATCAGAAATGCACCTCTCTCTACTCCTTAGATGGTTGCATCAACTTCAGTTGGGTGGCTATACACTGGATGATGATGATGATGATCTATGACACTTGAGAGTGGCTGATTGAAGAGACCAGGTCCAAGAACAGACCCCTGTGGAAGACCACATCAACTGGGCTGGAGTGTATTCCATTTGCAGATACAATTTGTGTCCTGTTCACTAAGTAGGACTTGAACCACAGTAAGGCTGTATTGTGAATGCCAAATATTGCTCCAGAATATTCTTTATTTCACTCTAAAAGGTACAAGAACATCACATAGCAACAATAATGAGCAATAAAAATAATTCATGTGGTAAATATCATTCATCTTTATTTGACATAAAATTCATGAGATAGATATTACATGATGTAACATGTAAGTGTATATAAGATGGTCATGTTAATCGCATTATGCTGATAAAAAAATGAAGATAATCAGGTAAAGTTCCAGAAATAGATTATAATTAGAGTTGTTAGACTTTATTAAATCAAACATCAGCTGTCAAAATCCTGTTGGTTATATAAATGGGCTGGTAGCAAAATTGACTGAATAGCCACTTGTCAATCATGTTGATCAATTACCAATCGGCAAGTGTAAATGAGACACACCTCCAGACATTGCTTTCGTCCACCATTTTCCTCCTACTTGTGGCAATGATGAATTGATTATGATAAATATTTGCAAATTTTGCAATGATTTATTGGTTTCTCCATCGAAAAGGGTAAAAAGAAGTTACCGGGTAGTGGGTGCCTTGTAATTCCGACAGTCAATAACCAGATCGTCTAAATGGAGGAATTAGATTTATTCCTTTCCAAAAACAAAGGCAAAACTTTGATGGATAAAGACCTTTTTTTGTGGTTGCATGTACAATCAGCAAAATATGGAAATAATTGATGCATAAACATATGTATAAGACATGTCCTGTTGATGGCTTGAAGAAAAAAAGAAATTGAAATTGACAAATGTATGTAAAAACAAACATTCTAGAATATGGGTGGAGACCCCCCCCCCCCCAAACATTCAGGTTTTGATGTATAAAACACTCATCTTTTATAGGAAGGACTGAACCTCAGACTGTATTAATTTAATGTTTTAAAACTTACATTTTAATATTTGATTGTCCCAAAAATAATAATGTATCATCTCGATCTTTCAGACACTTGAGTGACTCTTTACTTTCTCATTTGGCTAGAGGAGGGCTTGGGATAAAAAAAAATCATAATAATAAAGAATTACCAAAACAATGGTTTCAGATAAATAGTGGCTGATATATCATGTATTTACAAGTTTACTTCAATAAACATCACTGATCGAAATTCCGTCTGACAAACATAGTAGAACTTGAAAATAATGTCCTACAGTTTATACTTCTGAAAAGTAATTATTTACAATCTTTTTGTTATTAATTTTGAATTCATTTACTCCAAAGCTGCATATACATAAACCAGATAAAATCAATATGGATACGGTTATATACTAAAATACTTTAGCATCTTTTGCAGTGAATTTCCGTTTACATTAATATGTTCTCGAGCAGCTTTTAAATTGATTTATATTATTTATTATTTACTGAAATAAAACACTTAGGTTATTATTCTATGAACTTAAACTACAAATATAAATATTGTCTACTGCAGTATAATTTTATGCAACTTTGTAATTTTACAAATTTAAGAATAATACAAATAAAAAATATATCACTTATACTGAAACACATGTATTTGCCAAAATACTGCATGTTTGTAGGAGTTTAACAGGTGGTCATGCCCATTGAAATTAAACACAAAGACACAGTGATCCCTTTCAAGAGTGCTCTTTAAAATCACCTGTAAGAACAAACAGATAATGTTTCCTACCTTAAATATTTTCAGCATTTTTTTAATGTTTTCTTATTTCATGGTGTTTTATTTGGCACTCAAATAATTATATATGTTGTAAAGCACGTATCACTTCTAAAGATTAGGTGCTATGCAAAGTCCTCATTATTATTATTATTATTATTATTATTATTATTATTATTATTATTATTAAATGGCTGGCAGAGCAATCTATCATCTGGCATATGGTCAATTAGCATTGTGACTAAAGCAAACAATAGTTAATTCCCTGTATACTTAATTTAGCCAAACTGACAATTAGCTAGATTAATGGTAATCTTCTTGTGAAAACACTGATCCCAACTTCTTCCACATCTCACCATCACGGATTTAAGCCTATCAACAAAACAGTGCCAGACTCTTCTAAAAATACAAGAGAAGCTATGATTGGTCAACATACCTATCTTTTTATCATAATTGTTACATCTACTTAGTTATACCACATTCAACCGAAAACATGAATTAGTGGCACTGACAATATTTAGTCACATATAAGTAAAAAAAAAAACAAAGAGTGCAATAACTGTTATAAATATCATCGGAGCACAACGATTTGATAATATGCACGACTTTAGCTGATGACCATGCTGGGTACCAAATTTCAGAGAGGTCCGTAAAAAGCTATACAAGACAGGCCAGATTCATACGATTCTGCTGTAAACTGCATTCTGTTGCTAGACAAAAATATCAATAGCTCTAACAAAAATTGAGGCAGATCTTCAGATGATGGCCATAACATGTACAATAATTTCAAGGCAATCCATTAACTGTGAAACTAGTTACATTCACAATGTTTTTGGATACACAACATCCAGCTCAAAATCCAAAAATGTGCAATAGATTTAAAAATAGCACAGTGTTTGGTCAACATGTACATCTTCAGATTATGCCTAAAATAAAAATAGCACAGTGATTCATCAAATACACTCCATTCAACAGCAAGCCAAAGGGCAATAACTCAGATTTTGTTATACACTCCATTCAACAGCAAGCCAAAGGGCAATAACTCAGATTTTATTATACACTCCATTCAACAGCAAGCTAAAGGGCAATAACTCAGATTTTGTTATACACTCCATTCAACAGCAAGCCAAAGGGCAATAACTCAGATTTTTTTTGGGTAAAAGGACTGTAATTTGTCAATACATACATCTTCAAATGTTAAGTATAGCATGTATAAAATTTCACAGCGATCCACTGAGAACTATGAGACTAGTCATAAACTTTATCAGACAAGAAGTAAAAAGGGCAATAACTCTAATAAACATAACGTTTAAAAAATTTCATGGGGATCCATTGAAAATTTAACTAGATGTCTTAAAAAGATTGTTATACAAATATCAGGCTCCAAGAATAAGGCAATTACTTCATGAATAATCACACGGCAGTATTTTGTCAATATGAGCATCTTCAGATAATGTTGCAAGTTTTAAAAAATAATTGCAGAATAACAGAACAATGATAACAAGAACAAATATGTTGCGGCAAGTGATCAGTTGATATTATTTGCACATCTTTTATTTCAATTCACAAGATTCAGCTACTAATACAAATTTTGTGAGGAACGTGATGTGGTCATATGCACATCATCATCAAGTGTTTGACTGCTGTATAATATTTACCAAGCTTACTGGCAATCCTTTCAGATTAGCTGCAATAACAAGACTGTGTGCTGGACAGATATACATGTACTATATATAACTGCAAGACAACAAGGGCAATAACTCTTACAAACATGGAGTAATTTGTTGATATATGCATAATGACCAGAATATTTACAAGGCGATCCATCTAGAACTAATTACATTAATTACTAATTAACATTAATTACATTAACAAGAGTGTGTACTTGGATTAATATACACTATTTATCTGCAAAACCATGAGAGGAATAGCTCTAGCAAAAATTACAGGTTAATGTGATTTTGTTAAGAAACGGGGTTATTACAAATGATCTGGTTAAAATCTCATTGTAAGGTGGTATACTCTAAAGATTTAGTGAACAACATTAAAATGAGGTTATACTGAATCATGTACGAAATACTAAATAGGTTCTGTGTACATCATTAGAATGAGGGAGCACTGTATTTCCATGTATGGTCATGTTAAGTTGTGTGTTGCTTGCCAGAAACTTTAGAAATATAAATGAAATTAGTTATATTTCAACAATCTCATGAATATCTTGATTTGGTGCAATTAATAAATGATTAATAATGATTATGATGGAGAAAGCCAAATGTAGACCTTGTGTATAATAACTTTATTTTCTTCACTCTTATTTTGATTCTCACACAATAAACTAAAACTGAATTTAAATATGCAAAATATACACACATATATAAAGATGAGAGTTTAAATGATTGAATTGTTGGAAGCAAGATAAATATGTTCACATGCTTGCAGTTTTGGCTTTTAAGGCTTGTATATTAAAAGCTGACCTGGGTGCTTGTTTGTTTGTTTTAGGGTTTAACACCATTTTTCAGCACATGATAGGCCATACATGGCGGCCAGTATTATTAGTGGAGGAAGAACCCGGGAAAACCCACGGAAAGAACCACCGACCCATGACAAGCTACTGGCAAGCTTTCTCACATAACTGCATTAGCTGAATCTTAGACTTGAACCCACACAGACAGAGGTGAGATGGCAGTGATCCGTAACGGAAAGCGTGTTAGACCACGGCTACTCGAGGACCCGACCTGGTTGCAACATACACACACGTATATATATATATATATATATATATATATATATATATATATATATATATATATATATATATATATATATATATATATATATATATATATATATGTATGTATGTGTGTGTGTGTGTGTGTGTGTGTATGTATGTATAAACATCATTCTCAGTGAAATCCTTTTAAAAAGTAACATTATCTACCATTGATATGAAATATTGCCTCTCATTGGTTTAAAATATCACCTATCATTTACATGTTTGCTATATTTCTCAATAATCTTGATTTCCAATAAACCTTAGTATATATATTTAAATCATTGAATTATTTATCCTAATGAATACCGTGTGATGAGTTATTTTAGTAGTCAGTAAAGTTTAGTGATTTAGTGATCTGATCAGATCACAAAACTAAATCCTAAACAATTGTTTTTATCTGTTAAAACTAATGTGGAATTTTTTTAACACTGTCAACAAACTTTGAAATAAATATGTAGCAGAATATTCCCTTGTTATGTTTAATAAGAATGTTATTCTTTACTCATTCAAAAATAACAATAAATAGTATTAAAAAAATAAACCTTTAATCATTCCTGAAAGAACATAATCTGAATAATACATAAATTACAATGTCTACTTGATTACTAGCACAGATAGAGAGAGAGAGAGAGAGAAAAAGAGAGAGAGAGAGAGAGAGAGAGAGAGAGAGAGAGAGAGAGAGAGAGAGAGAGAAAGAGGGAGGGAGCTGTGTCTATGCAGTTTGTTAGGACATACAACACTAACCCTGACCTGCTTCTAGGGTCCTCATTTAACCATCCACAGCTATAGCCAATATTATGAGGGGTGTGGGGTGGGGGTTATACCATGTACCTCAAAATGATCAATAAAAGCAGTGTACAATCAAGTAAACTGGCAGACAGGAAGTATTTTTGTTTTAATCTCAGCCAACATCAGAAATTAACAGGACTCAGTTCAATTATTATTTTGCTTCTAATGGAACTGATTTGCTTGATATTTCTAATCACTTGAATTCTTTTTTTTAATTATTGCAAAATATTTAATAAGCTCTTTTGTCTGAATCGTTAAGTCAAGAGTAGTCAGCAGTAGAAAATATTGCTGGTTGTCAGTACAAAAATAAAAATGCCTGTATCTGCAATCATGGAAATATAAATTGCCAAAATTTATAAACCACTCTTGCTAAATTTTATGTCTGTGAATACACCGGTTGTTTGGCAATTTAAGCATTTCTCTGAATATGAATCTTGGAATATACAAATTGCCTAATATGTGAAAGGTGACCCATCAACTATCTCATAACAGAGAATAGAATGCTCAGTAATTTCAGTCACCAGCCATGTATAAATACAGGTAGGTGAATAAACGAGTGACAGGAAAAATATTTGCCTGACAAATAAAAATAGTTTACCACATAACATTTGTATATTCAACACTTTAGAACTCTAAAATTTCTTTATTCAATTTTCCATGAAAATTTTATTTGATCTCATTACAATCAGTTGGGAAATTTTTTAAAAGAATGTATGTAAATATAACAAACAGCAAAAGAATTCAGTTTTTTTGATGGGTTCATTACAGTGCTGGTTTTTACAGTCCATGTCCATTATTTCCAGTCTGATCCTTGTGAATGCCTGTCCACAAATAAAAGCACTGAACTGAAACCTTGCCTCCACTTGGAATAAAACCAATTACCAAAATAATCTTTAATCAGAACAACAATATTCCTGTGAAATTCAAATCCAGGCAGTATCTTCATAACTTAATTGTATGAAATAAAGTTTACTCTGATTTGTTTCCTTCATCCAGATACAGAATCCTTCATCTCGTGTTTCAACCGTAAATACTAAAACATAAATAAATAAATAAATAAATAAATAAATAAAATTAAGAAATAAATAGATAAATAAATAAATACATACATAAATAAATAAATAACATACTAAGGAAAGGGAGATTATTCTATTAACAATGAAGGCTAATACATGCCCAAAAGATGGTGACCAACTTTACCTAAGAAACATTTTTGACGTGGACAGAAAAAATGTATGAGATGGACAAAGTTCATCAGTATCTAAAAGATTAAAATTGTAAAAGAGATTTTTTTAAAAACTGGACAAGTGACATCTTTCTGAAAGGTCCACATATTTTTCTTTAATTGATGTCTTCTTTATATTGACTACATGTGTAAGGAAGGCTTAGAAATGTTATTTTGGGGCAAATGTCAACAAAAGGGAGATTTCCATGTAAAAGCTTCATTGTAACATAAAAGATCCTTTATTACAATATTTTTTTTTTTATTATGCTCTGTAAATTTTAACATACAGTGACAACCTTCTCATCTATGCAACAGAAATACTGCAGATTTGTGATCTGAACTTTTCTGGTCATGGATCATATGGCAATTAATAATGCATTAAAGAAAAACAATGGAATCTATATATTTATCTATTTATCTATTATATTTATTTTTAATTAAGAATAAATCGGTCTAAAAATAATCAATGTAAAGACTGGTATTAAGACAAGAGAATTTTGGTCTCAGAGTTGTTATTTGTATTCTTCATTGTAAAATCTCATAGGAGCCAAATAATTTAATACTTGCCTTGACTTAAATTGTCTTGTCTCTATGCCAACCATTATGCAGATTCTTTTAGATGCAGCATATAGTTATTCTATTAACCTCACCATATGTAAATTCTAAGAGTTCACCATATGTTTATTATATTAGCCTCTCCATATGTTAATACTATTAGCCTTGCCAGATGCCAATTCTATTACCCTTGCCAGATGCCAATTATATTACCCTTGCCATATGTTAATTCTATTAGCCATTCCATATGTTAATTCTTTTAGCCTCACCATATGTTTATTCTATTAGCCTCCCAATGTTAATTCTTTTTGCCTCACCATATGCTTATTCTATTACCTCACGATATGCTTATTCTATTAGCCTCACTATATGTTATTTCTATTAGCCTATTAGTTATTTTTATTTGCCTCACCATGCGCTTATTCTATTAGCTTCAGCATATGAAAATTTAGGCAAGATATAAAATACATACACTCTTCCTGCTATTAATTGCCTGCTGTACCCACAGAAGTTCCATGGCAACGTTTTTCCTCATTTCGTGAAGTTCATTTACATCCTGTGGCAATGAAGGTTTTTGGTGGATTGCTGAACCTGGAATAAAAAAAAAACAACAGATGTATGAACTTAATGGCATGAGGTTAGAAATATTAAAGTCACTTAAAATTTACATTACTCAAACATTAATTATTTATTATTAATTATTATTTAGCACCAAAAACTTGCATAATCTTAGTGTAATGTTTTCTCTTGCCTACAGCCTCGAAAACTCAAAATAACTGAAAACTCACACAAAATATTTAGGACCCTAGTTCATTTTTAAAAAAAAATAGTTTATAAGAGATGTTGTCAGTATTGTCTGAAATTAACAGAAAAGCATCCAATAACTTTTTTTATTTCATATTACAGCATGGATACAGCCAGTGGAGCTATGGCTGGTTCGTGCAATCACAACACCATCTTGCCCTTGACTGTTACACATGTACGGACAGAAGAGGCAGATACCTGGGTAGAAAAGGAGCGGAAGCAAAGAAGACTCGCTTTTTTGTTCATCTATTGTTATATCCTGAACTTATTTTCTTTTTAAAACTTAGCATAATAATGAATAAAAGAACAAATCTAAAATCTGTATTGGCTTGCAATGGATGATATATTTTAAGGCACTGCTTCTATCGTGAAAAGATATTAGTTCTAATTTTATACACTCGTACTCGTATATATTAATTATTGCCCACACAAAATAAAGAGGCCACTACCACACGATTTTCAGGAAGGGGGGAAGAGGAACTGGGGATGGGAGGGGATAAATTTGTAATATACTTCAACACAAAGTAAGACCATGCAGATGCCACTCATCGTATGTACAGAAAGATAGCTATAAGAATGTATGTTGTTGTAGGTGAGGTTATTTTGCAACGGGCTACACTACACACAGCACTACTACAGAATAATGTAATCAAATGAATGACCATACCCACTCTATAAAATGGACAGTGTTATAGTGAAGTTCTTCATGGAGAGGTACCTTTGTATTGTACACAATGGTTTACTGTGAAATACAGTGGTATAGTGAGGTTCCTTATAAGGAAGTACCACTGTATTTTCCACACCTTGGATTACAGTGTTATAGTGAGGTTCCTTAAAGTGAGGTACCACTGTATTTTCCACAATTGTTCAATGTGGAATGCAGTGTTATACTGAGGTTCTTTACAGTGAGGTACAAATAATTTTCCAAAAATAGTTTACCACGAAATTCAGAACAAATTAAGGAATGATACAGTTAAAATATGAATGTAGGCAAAGAGACAAATTTGCATCTGAGGAGACCAAAGAAACCCCTACACTATTCAATTTTAAATATGAAATACTTATTTACATAAGCAAAAATCTTGTTTGCAAAACAGATAATAAAATATAGGTTCTTATTTTATGGTACACTGAATTACTTGATTGTGATAATTCAGTGGAGTGAATTATGAGAAATAATGTCACTGCTATGTCAATAACAAGATAACAATGACATCTAAAGTTATTCTTAGACGATTACATTGTAGTTCAGAAAGCTGAATTTCATAACAGATGAACCAAGCTGAAATCCAACAAGGTGCAAATTTTGTTATTAATATGCTATTTTATTTTAAATTGGAAAAGAGAATTATGTAACCATTCATAGTTTCTCTATGAATAATCACAAAACACAGCAGAACATTAATGGTAAAGTGCAGGCATTGGATGGAATCCACTACAAAATATGATCTTTCAATCTATTAAGTACTATATATTGCTAGCCAATATGTTTAAGCATATAAAAGAAAAAGAAAACATGCTTGCTACAAGCCAAAAACAGATATATTTCTTCTCATGGGTGATACATTTAAGTATTTTTCAGCTTCACAATTCGTGAAAATACTGAGTTTTTTGCCCAGTCAAAGAAATATATCCATTATTCACTTGTTTCAAGCAAATATCCTCTATATCTTTAAGCCAGAGCTTCCCTCACAAGGCCATAAAAAAAAAGAATGTAAAACTGTCAAAGCTAAATCCATCCATCTGCTTCTATCAGTTACCTTGCAAAGAATTAAAACTTTCCCAAAGACTTGTAGCATTGGTGAATGCTGAAATATTGCCAGTATCGGCCACATGAAATCCACCACTCTGAAGCTCATCTCTGGGTCTAAAAGTTGGAGATTTTGTTCTTGTGGGTTGTCTTTCCCTTGGTAAGTCAGCCTCTGGGTCATGATTTTCTCGCACAGGAGAAACAGTTCTTTTGTCTGGTATTATATCCTTTTTCTTCATCACATTTTTTTCATCAACATTTAAAGGTAAGGACAAACTTTCTTCAGCTAAAGATTTAAAATTTAAATGATTCAGATCTGAGTTGTTGAATCCAGCTCTTGAAGACACTTGAGCTCTTTGATGAATTTCAGTATTATCATAAAATTCTATTGCTTCCTCAGTCTGTATTAGTTTACAATTTTTGGTTGGGTAAAAGTCAAGTTCTTCTGATGGAGATCTCTGACTCTCTTCATCGGAGCTAAATTTGGTTTGAGTTTCAACAGAAGTATATTTCAACTTAACTGGAATTTTATCTGTTATTTCCTCTCTTAAAATGGGCTCAGAAAAGCTGGAAATTGCCATTTGTTTGAGGCCATTGGGCAAAGTTTTATCCTGATTTAAGTTTTCCACTTCTGCCTCATCTTGTTCGTGTGGGCTTAAATTATCGTTCTGAATAAAACTTGTCTTCAGTATTTTTTCAGTTTTATCTACATCTCTTTTCAGCAGCACCTTCTTCTTTGACAATTTTTCTACCTTTGGGTGACATAATCTTTCACTGGACCAGGTGACATGAGTTGCCGAATTTTTGTCAAGCTCTTGAGCAAGAGCCTCGTATGTTTTCCTGACATCTCTCAACCACTTTCTAACAAGGGTTCCTCTGAAGTAAGCCTGAAAAATTAAAGCAGGTTATTAAGTACATCATCCCTCAAAGATGAATGCCATGTAATAAATTAAAGTAGGTTATTAAGTACATTATCCCTCTAAGATGAATGCCATGTAATAAATTAAAGTAGGTTATTAAGTACATCATCCCTCAAAGATGAACACCATTATTAAATTAAAGTAGGTTATTAAGTACATCATCCCTCTAAGATGAACGCCATTATTAAATTAAAGTAGGTTATTAAGTACATCATCCCTCTAAGATGAATGCCATGTAATAAATTAAAGTAGGTTATTAAGTACATCATCCCTCAAAGATGAACACCATTATTAAATTAAAGTAGGTTATTAAGTACATCATCCCTCTAAGATGAATGCCATGTAATAAATTAAAGTAGGTTATTAAGTACATCATCCCTCAAAGATGAACACCATTATTAAATTAAAGTAGGTTATTAAGTACATCATCCCTCAAAGATGAACGCCATTATTAAATTAAAGTAGGTTATTAAGTACATCATCCCTCTAAGATGAATGCCATGTAATAAATTAAAGTAGGTTATTAAGTACATCATCCCTCTAAGATGAACGCCATTATTAAATTAAAGTAGGTTATTAAGTACATACACCTAACATGAACACCATGTAATAAATTAATGTAGGTTATTAAGTACATCATCCTTCTAACATGAATGCCATGTAATAAATTAATGTAGGTTATTAAGTACATCATCCCTCTAAGATGAATGCCATGTAATAAATTAATGTAGGTTATTAAGTACATCATCCTTCTAAAATGAACTCCATGGAATATTACATTGGGTCTAAACAGCCAACCCTAAACTACCAACCTTTAATAGAAATTACCAAGACATACAGAAATAACCAAGACATACAGAAATAACCAAGGGCTTAATTATTATAGTTCTGCATTTTATCTGGAGTCCATTGGTTTTTACCTGCATTTCAAATATCGTCCAAAAATTATTTGCACAATTGTTAGCAATGACATGTATTTACCACAAGGAGGGGTTCCTAGTCATAAGTGTACTAATACTAAATATAAGACTGATTAGCCTTTCCAATTCTTAAACAGCAAAGTGTTTAAGTTAGCCAAGAAAAAGGAACCAGTCTACTGAACCTGAATATCAAATCATCAGTTAAATATTTTTTGTGAGGGGTCATTGGTTCAAGTTTGACAGTCTTATACTATTTAGACCCAACAGAATACTACATGCAATATTTTTGTCTGTTCTACCACTTCTTGATTTCAAACCTTTAGCGAAAATAAAGAAATATGTGTCCGTTTGACTTATTTTGCTACCAGTGAATAGAGCATATACCTGTCCAGAGTTATGACAGCACACAATTACACAACAGGTTGAAATCAGCAAATGCAAAATACTCACATATTTGCAAAGCAACAATTACATTCAAAAAATATTTGAAAGAGGCGTAGCTGGGGGGGGGGGGGAGGCAGGGGGGTACATATGTCCCCGGGCGCCATACTAGTGGGGACACCAAAATGGGCTTTGAAATAGGTTGTAACGGGTAATGGTGATCTTATTGATGAAATGTTTCAGAGTTGAGGTGTGTGTGGGGGGGGATAAATATTGTCCCCGGGCGCCAAACACTCTAGCTACGCCTCTGCTCTCAAGACAGGTTATACTGTATTTCTGTTTTGTTTATACTCTTCGCAATAAATTAAAAAACATACCCAAGTTTTTTTTACTACAAAATGTACATATAAAGTACAGACTATGTAAGTTCAACCACATATCTTCCAACAAATGAAACAATAGAACATGCACAAAGCACTACAATCACAAACAAAACAATTTATATACAATCACAAACAAAACAATTTATCTAGATGTATAAATTTAAGGCATAGTCAGAGACACAGAAATATGCTTTTACTTGTTAAAAAGACTATGGTCAGCTGATTAAATTTCACCTTCTTTAAATTCAGATGCAGTTTTGTGGTTAATTTTAGTAAATCAACTTGATGATAATAAAATCACTCAAACTGATGTGGTATAAAGTGCACTATATTTTAATGCAATACATGTTTATTTGCATTCAGTATATTGAGGACATGTCTTAAGACACAGATACAACCAGCAGTCAAGAATTTGAATCTATATCAACAATTTTATAACAACAACCAGGGTGGGTCAGTGAACTCTAATATATTCATACTAGAAAAGCTACCTTTTGAAACAGTAAACAAAAGAATGTAATACTTATAGATAAACTAACTATGGAGTCAAGATCCTGAACCCATGGAAAAACAGAAATGCAAAAACAAAGAGAAAAGAAGATGCAAGACTTAAAAAGGATGTTGGAAATTAGCAAGAAAGAATGTATGAATTACATTGATTAAAACAGTAGCTCTGATAAAGGTGTCATGATGGGCGCAAAAATGTCTTAAGTTTAAAATCAAATTCAGATTACAAATTCTGAAATACTAGTGTATCTGTTTCAAAACAAACAACAAATCAGGGAAGATTAAAAGTCACATGATTGTCTACAACTAATACTACAGTTAGCATTTGTTTCTAAAGCAGCAAAACCAAAATCTTGCTTACCATCATTTTTGAGGCAAGCGAATTAGAAATTATCAAGCCCTGTGCATCTGATAATGAAATGCTCTACATATTTATATCTCACAGGTAAGGTTCAATACTTTTAAATTATTTTGGTACCCTTTTTATAGCATCTACCGTAAAACATCAAAAGCAACGTAGGAAATCAGATTAAACATCTGACCATTGGACACAAATTGAGAGAAGCCTCATAGATATACATGTTAGAAGTGGAGCAAATACAGCAATCGATCGCCTAGTTGTAGGTTCATTAAGAATCAAATCCTGGAACCACAGAAACGTGTGCATCAAAGTTGAACATGCATGCAAAGTCTGAAGTGCAAAAACATCAGCAAGAAATTCAGCTGTCAAATTAACAACATCTACAAAGCACTCCAGAACCTCAACAACCCCTTGTACATAGTATGAGAACTGAAGCAGAGTTCTTGAAGCACAATCATAGGCAAAGAAAAAAATGAAGACACAAAGAACGACAAATACCAGAGACCTGGTTGTTCATTACTGGTTGTAGAACAATGAAGTGGAATATTTATCGATGCACAGATGAACAGAAGAAATATGAATACAGAATCCATTATGGACAGGTTAACAAACAAGGCCAAGACTGCAGCAGGGAAGACATATATGATAAGGCTATGATAAAGCTACTGGGTATGTGATATAACTTTGATAACTAATCAATGCTAATCAAGACAAAGATGGGACAATACCCAGTAAAGAGGATGAACAGTGATTATGCTGGACTGAATATTTCAAGACATCCTCAATAGACCACTCTAACAGATGAACTGCTCTGAATCAACATTTATACATCATCAAGACAGGAATCTCCAAGGCCCTGAAAACACTAAAACATAACCAAGGCCCAGATGGCATCCAACCAGAAGCTCCTAATGCTGATATTGAAACAGACAACAGAAATGATGCAACAACTACAACAAATCTGTGAGAGTGACCAAGTCAATATAGAATGGAAGATAGGAAATATGGTCAAACTGCCAAAGAAAGAAAATCTGGCTCTAAAAATTGGCAAGAAATGACGCTTCTCTCAGTGCCCAGCAAAATCAAATTCAAATGAATGAAAATTCTCTCCAAGCAAAGATTGGAAGAACAGACAGGTTATGCACTTTGCTACATTGCATTTTGTATGGCAATCAACATTGTAAGCTGAGAACCTATTTCAGAAACCAATACAAGTTCATTTCTTTAAAATATAAATTATATGGAAATTCAGCTTGCCAAGTGATCAACAATGGGAATTTCTCAGAAGCCTTACAAGTTTAAAATGAAGACAGACTGGGATACCTCCTCCCACCAATAATTTAATAATAATGGTGATGGGATGAGTCATGAAGGCAACCACTGAACTTCACATACACTCCAGGAATGAAAATGAACAAAACGGGAGTAATGGGATGGACTGAACAAGATATAAGGAACAGAACTGGGAAAACCAGACAAGCATTCACCACCCTGAAACAGGCATGGAACTCATCATCCCTCTCCGAAAAAGATCAAGATCCAACTGTTCAACACAAGCTTTAAGTCTGCCCTGCTATACAGCTAAGAAACCTGAAGGTTGGCTAAAACAACATCCAACAAACTGCAGTCCTTAATGAACAGTTGTTTCAAGTCAAGTACCTTAATATCTCAGTGAGGATCTGTAAGAATGAGTTGTTGGACACCACCTGCCAAGTAACTATTAACCAATAAATCTACAGAAGCAGTTGATGGGGTTAACATCACCAGGCAAATTAAGAGAACATATCTCAGACCAAGGAATACATGACACAGGTCTTTTGTGGAAGTGAACAATGCTGCCCAAGCAGTGTTTGCTAAACTGAAAAGAACAGTCCAGAACATAGTCCACTAGTGAAGCCATATGATCCTATGGTAGTGGAGCAATGTAGCACTTCAAAAATAAGGTCACAACAAAGTAAAACTATGCAAATATTGTTGCTTCTTCTTTTTTTTCCATCAAGGGATCAGTAACAGTAACAAAAGTGTATTTCAATGTGCATTTACACAAATTAAATAATATTTATTGCTCTAGAATTGAATACTAAAATAATGTAAGCAACGTCTATTCAATCTTGAACACTCAATGCTCTACACATTAACTGTTATTACATGGGGAAAAAACATGCAGATGCAAAATAGTGATTTTTGTGGATTTTCATAGTTGTAGCCTGGTCAGTCGTACTAAACTGGGTCAAGAAAAGAGAATGTCAATCCTGAATCCTATCATAACAGAAAGTTACAGATAACAGGGCAGTACGATTTGTTTCAAAACAGTATTTTCATTGTGATATCATTCAATCCAGTCTGTATTAGAGCACACGTAATTTAACATTAATTTTGCTACATGTAATTCTAGTCTTCCAATTGAATATAGATGCACGAGGATCCAAACAAATTGAATATAAAGGCATGCATAAATAAATTCTTTTAGAAAATAAACTAGTTTCCTAAAAAGTCGTATCTGAACGTCTACAATGTCACTGGCTTTTCCTATAGACATGAACCACGTCACTACTCGAGAAACATCAGAACTGGATAACGTTAATTCCCAGCTCTGTGTGTTTGTGTGTGTGTGTGTGTGTGTTTTCTAAATTTGAACGTGTTTATGCATGTTTTTAACATTTGCAAACTTCTTTACGAAATATATCTTTATACAGTACTTTATTAGTGCTTTGAAAAAAAAAATTTACTCAGTGTAAAACACAAACATGGTATTTATGTACCTGAATCTTTATAATTTTCTTCAGATTGTCCATTTTAGGTAACACATGACAAATATTACCACCATACTTAAACAACAACATACTCGGAATTCTTCTAATGTTTTCCTTTTCAGCATCAAGACTGGTTACAAATTTATTATCACTGCTCTACTTTTCAACTATCAAAATTGATAACTAGTCCAGATTAAAATCGCAATAGGAATACCTTTTTTTTAATTCTATTGCACAATTTGCACCTGGATAACACATTCCATTATTACATAGACGAAAGCATGGCATTTGCTCAGCAACTTCCAGAACAGAAATATGAATGTATTACTCTCTCTCTCTCTCTCTCTCTCTCTCTCTCTCTCTCTCTCTCTCTCTCTCTCTCTCGCACGCAAGCACACAAATGTATACGGAACCCAGGTCGTTTTGCTCACCTGAATGTTTGCAGTTTGAACATTGAATAACCTATGTTTTTATAACAAGAATTATTTTATAAATGTTAAGTATGTCTGATTGTTGATGTGAATTGTTATATTATTGTTTAATGTCGGCAAACGGCACCAAACAAGCTAATGTTTCCCACTACGTAATGAAATTCGAACTCTAACTAAAATTTGTCCACTAAATACAAACCTATTTCATCTTTTTGAAATCCATGCCTTTTTTTTCCCACAATCTTGTTTTACCCCCAGATTGCATGGCCAGATCAACTAATCCATAAATGGATGCAAATCTACTTAAATGATACCAAACATTTTTCAACGTGCTGCATTGTTAGTTTGTGTGCATTTGGTTTGCATTTAGTTTATTAAAATAGGATCACTGATTTGTTTAATCAGATACATGTTTTGTTTTCGCAACAATGGCAACTTGACAAAAGAAGAGGTGTTGGTTACATGGCTGAGGCTGTTCGCATGTCTGTCATCACAGGCACTTGATTCCGAGTAAATTCATGTATACACTCACAATATAACACAGTGAATACATGAATTTACTCAGAATCAAGTGCCTGTGTTTGTCATGTATATTAACTGTTAAAGACTATTCACACATCTGCCACCTTATCTGGAAAGACTATTTTTGCAAAGTCACAGTATGCACAATTTACATAAAGCTATTTGTACTGTAGTATGTACGTGATATGCAAAGGGTTTAGTGGAATAATCCTAATCTGCATGACTGCTGTCTACTTTGTAGGATGGATATTAAGTTTTCACATTTTAGAATTGAAATTTTCAGAAAATCATGTTCAGCTTTTTCATTCATAAAAATATATTTATTTGCACTCCTGAATATCTGTTAATGTCAAATTTGCAAGTCATTGTAGCATATACTGGTACATCTTTACATGCCTCGTGTCACAGTTCCTTGTTGCATTTATGAGTATTGGTTAATGGATAGATGGTTGGGGATTGGAAAAACCTGTAGCATTGTCTAGTTTCCCATCTATCCATCTGCCTACCAACCCTTGCTCATAATTTACTAAATAACGAGCATGTTTTCAATAATTTGATGGAAGAATATTTCTTCTCTTTATATTCACTGATGAAACGCACTCACACATTTTAATTACATATTATGCTGTATATAAATGACACTGTCCTGGCAGCAGAATAAATTTCCATGAAAAATGACTTAACCTATTCAGTTTACAGGATGAGATGGGGGAAACATTGCTGGGGATGAAATGATGAGGGGTAAACTGACTGGAGGGCAAAACAACT
Organism: Unio pictorum; assembly: GCA_030141615.1. Taxonomy (NCBI): domain Eukaryota; kingdom Metazoa; phylum Mollusca; class Bivalvia; order Unionida; family Unionidae; genus Unio; species Unio pictorum. The sequence goes on from JARLTB010000070.1 coordinate 1,944,128, forward strand.
TTCTTCACCACACACACACTCTTCCTGAACAACTACAAGACTGGTCCAGTTGTACAGAAACACTAATTATTATGCTGACTTGAGATAGTTAAAACCCACCATCCTGTAGTTAAACAGGGATCCATTTGCTTTTAACAAAATTATTTGAACTTAGTTAATTTTGATTTAACTCAAATTCATAACATGAAAGCCTACCAACCATCCAATGTCAGTGTTATAGCACTATTGAAATAAATGTATTTTTGCTTCTGATTTTTTTCATTTTTGCTACTTCCCAAAACACATTCATTTATAATAATAAACACTCACAAAAGCTTGATGAAACCCAATGAAATTGAAACATTTTAATAAAATTCAAAACAATATTATTTCGAGTATAGTTTTGTATATATAGTACAGTATAGTTTCAAACTTTTGTAACCACATGTATCCTTAAAAATATTCAGTGAAAACAATGATCATTCACTTTCTTGAAGCACATTCCAATCAGAGTGATCCTTTGTCATTTATTGAAATGTTCAATTTTGAATTAGCTTAAAGGTAGATGTTTTCATATGAAAAGAAAGAACATCTCCACTGTCATACCAATCATTTAATTGATCAATCAGCTACCATAAAAATGAGTTTAGAGTTGTCGTCTCCTTGTAGGACTGTTTGCAGTGATTGGTATTGTACATCAGATTATTTGCTTTATGAGACCTGTTGATAGTCGAGAGATAAAAAATCATTTTTGAATGAACTGTTTATGTATGGCAAGGATTGTTTACTGAAAAGCAGTTCACTGTTATTGTTTTTTTTGTGCCTAATTGTTACTTGTCTAAAGCATTTTTGGGAAAATATTAGAAAACTAATTACTATATATTACAGCAGTGG